>CM076578.1:1381790504-1382198345 GCA_034641835.2 Pinus albicaulis | reverse complement strand
CTGTAGTTAATGATGACTTGGTGAGCCTTGTTAGTATGAATCCTTTGTCGAAGTGTACGAAAAAAAACCACTTTAGCTACGCATAACTAATAGCCCTAATATCAAAAGTGGCTGCCAATATCTTCAGATCTGCAGTTAGTTGATCAAGAAAAGAGCTGCAAAAAACCAGATCTATGCATAGAAAGACATTAAGCAGTAAAAAGAAGGGTTTGCTCCATATATCCAATAGACAAGACAAGAACAATTTTTAAAAGAATTTTTGTATTAAGGGCACCTGGGAGGAAAACAAGAAGATGTTTCCAATTCTCCTCAATGGGATGGGTTCTTGGAAGTCCTCAGCACTTCAGATCTAGAATCTCTCTCTCTTGTTGGTGTAGAAAACCCGGACAAAGATAGAACTCAAAGGGAGCTCACACAGCAAATAATGTAGAAAAATGTGACCAAGTGTATAGATCCAGAGTGATCTAATAGGCAACAAAAGGTGAAGAATGGTAGGAAAATCCCTCCTATTTATAACAAAATATTGGGTCATTCTAGATCTTGGTGCATGATTAAAATAATGTTAACCAAATCTAGATCCACCTTTTATGGAATATTTTATTATATTTGTTGGAGGAAAAAGTATTTGACTTGGGTCAAATCCCTTTATTTGTTAATAATAAATAAATAAATGATTTATTTATCTTTTTAAGGAAGTGGTTGAAGGATAATTAAATATATAATGATTTATTTAATTATTTGTGGGTGATTTGGTCATATTTAACAAGGAATATTATCTAAATAAGATTTAAATAATTATTCCTAGAAAATAATAAGATAAATAAAGGTTTATCTAATTAATTTCTTTGTTTTGGGGTTAAACATGACTAGGAATAATAATTAAATTATGGTTTAATTAATTATTCCATGAGGAAAATCAAACAAAATAGGTTTGTTTAATATTTCCTTTTGGGGTTTCCTGTTTAGACCATAAACAAACTAGTAAATGTGGTTTATTAAGTTATTTTACATAGTGAAAGCAATTTTACTTAGGGTAAAATTGGTCTTACATGGTGTACTTGGGTCCATCTAATGATAATAGGTTAGATGACCAAAAAATGGTGTAACAGATTGCCCCCCAGCGTGCGAGTGTTAGGAGCAAATCGTATGACCAAAGTACGTTGTAAGAACTCAATCACCAGACATCAAGAGGGAAGTCAGAGAGAGAAATGTAAGGTAAACTAGTGTGCTAAAAAACTAGACCCTGAGGAGACGAGACTCGCAGGTGAAACAAGTCTCTTTTTATGAGAGGGTACCTGTGCTAAAGGCGGCGGGGGAGGCATACCTATGCCCGCCGAGACAAAGTACAAAAGAATAGTGTGTCCAGTAAACAAGAGACCGAACCATAAAGTACAACCGGCATAAACATGAGCCAGATAAGAATACAATGAGGAATCCCACATACATGCGGTGCCTGGGATAACACCCAGGACTTATACAATAATATCTGAGTACATGAGATACAAATACAACCCCAAATGCCCCCTATACGCGGGGAAGGGCTCACAAAATCTGACTGATACATGCAAATCAAAGAGGCGCTGCAAGCGGATGAGGCTGACATCATCAAATATATGGAGCTGCATCGAAGGCTGAAATGAAGAGGTCATCCGGGCATGTGGGGGGCTACCTGTAGGGCCACCCCCTCATGAGGACTGAGACATCTCACACACACCCGGGAATCACCAAGAGCTGTTGCTGCATCACTGAACCATCAAGTATACAGATCTCGGTCATGCTAAAAGGAGTTGGAGTAGAGAAACAATCAAGTCAAAGGGAAATGAGAGATCCCTTTGCCTGATTCGAGGCACCAAACAAGAGTGGAAGTTGGAACCAAGGTACACCGCCCTCTAGACCTGTCTTCTGGAATGAAGGAGCTGATGTCGACGGAAGGAGGTCCGCCATAGGTGAAGCAAGGAGAGATCCTCAACTAAGGCACAAGAGAAAATAGTAGAGCGATGGACAGACTGACACCAATGATGATGGGGAAATGGAAGGCATTGAGTAGCGAATGGACGACTTCCCTTGTTAGAGCATAAAGGGCATGAATGACATGGAAGCGACTGACGCAATATCATAAGGGATAGGGGACAGTGGGACTGAAGGCCATAATGTGCGACACAAGAGAGAGACCAAGCAATGAAGGATGGAGGGCTATAGCGGGGTACAAAGGGACTCGGGATAGACTCCATGAATGCAATGATGACTCAACTTGGATGCTCTAAACAAGGGCAACTCGATGGTGCTGCCACATAGTAAAGGCCCAATGGGGGACCATGAAAACATGACTACAAGATGGTAACTCATGACGAAAATCGACACGAACAAAGACAAGTAAGGAGGTAAAATGGTGCCCCAAGTACAAGTGTCGTAAGTGAAGAAATGCGATTTTAAGGAGAGGTGAAGTGACCCTTCTTGGACAAAATGTGTCGTGGTGAAGTATCAAATCACAAAAAAATAACAGATACCCATTTGAGGGCTCGGTGAGAGCTTTCCAACGGTGTAGACGGTTTGTCAAACGGGGCTACAGTATGGTCGCAGTAGGCGAAAGAAGAAACAAGGGTTCTCTTTTAATAAGGCAGTTTTCCCTCCAAATTCACTCATTTTCTAGTGTTACTGTGGTGAATGTAGAGAGGAGAGAAGGCCCTAAATCTTTCGGCGAGCGTAGCGGACAAACCGACCATTGGAATCGAGATCCGTCAGTGGCAGGTAAGAGGCCTAACCTTACTCTTTCAATTTGATGGAATCGAGATCCGTCAGTGGCTCAGTAACAGACCCTCCCTCATCTCTACGACCGGGTCACACTTTTTGGGCCAAAAAGTGCGACCTGGGAAGCAGGTGTCAAGGAAAAAACTGCGACCTGTCCCAGAATTGGGCAGAAAAGTTCGACCTGGAAGATGAGGGGGTTTTGGTACTGTTTTATGGCTGAGAGTTTGGTTTTTGTATTTGGTTATGATATTCCCTATCTGTATGCTGACAAAGATGATTTTTTTTGTGCAGATATGGTAGATATACGGGTTAACTAGAGAGAGAGAGACCTGGGTACATTACGGGCAGAGATCCAGGCAGATCAGGGTGTCCGTCGTGTGTTGGCCAGGTTTGGGGTTCTAAATTTTTTGGAGAACCCTTTGATGAGAGCGGGAGAGCCTTTGTTGGCCCGGATTATCAGTTACTGGGATCCAGAGCATGAGTTCTGTGTAGTGCAGGGGCACAGGATCAAACTGACAGTCCAAGATGTGTATTTCCTGACGGGTCTCTCGCCACTGGGGATGGTGGGAAACACGCATCCAGTATTACCGCGGGGGCGGCATATCATGGAGTTTGTGGAGTGAAATTGTCGACCGGGTCTCCAAGTCAAGGGGACTCAGATACTGATCGGGGATATAGAGAGATTAGAGACCCGTGCAGTGGCCGCAGCGGTGCTACGTATCCTGGGCAACCAGGCGCTCCATCACATCACTGGGGGGTAGATGATGATTGTGGAGAGTGTGTTGAGTGGGACCTACTATGGGTGGGCCCAAATGATGCTGGTGTCGCTAAAACGATAGTTGTCACTCTGCAAGCGGAAAGTGAACCACGATTGCTTGTATGGGACTTTATTGTGCGCCTTCTTCTTTGAGAAGATCCCGACCTTATGACCTCGGATACAGCTCCCAGATGGGGGCCCGAGAGAGCCCAGGATGCACCGATGGGGGCGGCTACTGTGTAGAGGAGGAGGAGGGGTGGTCGGGCGAGTGTTTCGACCTGAGTTCTTTGCCCATTGGAATCAGATGTCGTTATACATTGACGACTATCCCTATAGTGGGATGAGTTATTGTGGAGATCCGGACCTGCCACTTCCGCCTGGTCGAGTATGGGGGCCCGATGGTAAGTGACAGATTACTATTCTTGTATGGGCATGTTAAAGTTATTGAATAGTAGATATGGTACTGATTCATGTACTTTTGGTATGCAGATATAGCTCCGGTAAAATCAGCCGGATATATGGGACGCCTGGCAGCCTCTGGAGCTGCAGGGTCAAGTGGGTCGAGAGCAGCGCGCAATGAGGATGCGGCCGCCCTTCTGGAGGACATCCGCCGTAGATGCGAGAGGTTTCTGACCGGAGTTTCAGAGTGCGGGTGGCAAGACTTGGACGACCAATACGTGGAGGCATGCATTGGTCTTCCCTCGGAATGGCGAGGTGTCATGCGGCGCATGGCGATGGCCGGTCAAGGCATATGTGATCTACGCTCTGCAGGGGCAGAGCCATTAGCTCGAGATCCGCCAGATAGTGAATAGGTGTGGGGCATGTGGTGCCCCCTAGTATGTATGTAGGGGCAGGTGGTGCCCCCAGTTTTGAGTTTTTGTAACATGCTATGGGCATGTCATATGTATCAGAGTAGATGGACTCTAAACACATGGTGTGCGACACATATTATGGATATGCATTGTTTTTAATGATTATGAATGTTATTGTCTTGTATGAAATGCATGTGATAAATGCCAATCTAGAACATGGTTTGCAATACTATCTACATAGTGATTTTGTTCTCGAGGTACATGGTTGAAAGTTATGGTTTCAAATTCACGTATCAAGAGTTTCACTCGTAAATATCGTCTAAACAGCATAGGGTTATGCACATGATAAACACCATTTAGTTGCATGACAAGAAGTAGGGAATCCAAACGAACATGCAGATGGAGGATGCGATGAAAGAGGGCATCGGCTAAGAGACCACGCATTGCATCATATTCGGCCTGATTGTTGGTGGCAGTACCAATGCAGACCCCGTTTGAGAGAACAAGGGCATGCAAGGGGGTGAAAATGGCCCAACCTGCCGAGGCTAGATTCCAGGAGTAACGACTTGCACCATCGGCGTAACCGATAAAGGGTGGGGATGGGAGGTCCTGCGGAATGGTGTTACAAGACAACAAATGGGGGGAGGAGATACAATGATGGCAGCGTGAGTGTACAGAAGACATCGAGCGGCAACTGCGGGAGGGAGTGCAATGAGCAGGATGGCTATGACTCATATACAAACTAGAGGGTGGTATATGAGGGCTATAGGAGGTATGGCGGGGACTCGGGCTGCGGAGGTCAACAGAGATACGGGTGGAGTGATCTCGTGTATGGGTAGAAACGAGGGGGTCAAGGGTGGTCGCTGAAGGGGGGTCAAGCGAGGCCACAGGGGAGGATGCAAGGGGACTGGGCTCTAAAGGTCGCACAGAGGAGGATAGGTAAAGAATGGTCATAGTAGACTCCGTCATCTGAACATCAGTGGGGGGAATGTCGATGGGAGTGGGGGGATCCTCAAGCTGGCCCGAAGCATACTGCGCGAGTATGGGGGAGGCGGATTGATTTTGTTCAACCTCATACTCTCGGACTACTTCTAAAGAGGCACGGTAATGTGTCAGGTGAGGACAATGGTGGGAGTAATGGCCATGGATACCGCACAAAGCGCAGGGTTTGCTAGTGCGAATATTTTTTGGGTTCTTGGTTATGGACGAGGACGGAAGAGAAGGGTCGGAGATCGTAGACTCAGGGAACGCGACTTTAACCATGGGTTGGATGCGGGGCAACTCAGGACAAGTATGGGTGGCGTGACCGACGACATCACACAAGGCACAAGGCTTTGCGGGCGGGGGAGGAGCAGGGTCAGTCGGGGTGGCCTTGTCTTTGGATGCCCCCTTGTGAGCTTTTCCTTTCTTTCCTGGAGCTGTCACCACAGGGGTATGGTCCTGGGGAGGTGCAGGGGGCATCGTAGCAACGGAGGAAGCAAGGGGGACCGGTTGAACTGGTGTCAAAGCAAGATAGGGTTTGGGGTGATCAGGAGGGGTAGTGCCTGGAGGGTCAAGGTACCAGACGGGTATACCCAGGGTCAGGTTGGGGAGAGAGAGGGTGGCCATGACGGGGACTGAATAGACTCTGGGAGGGGGGAGGGTTGAGGGGATACGTTTGTAGGAGAGAAGGGCCGGAAAAGGAGGAGGTTTAGGCCCAGCGGAGATGAAGGGCTAGGAGCGGGTTGTGGTGGGCAGGTTGGTGCGGGTTGCTGTTGTAGAAGAGGGTCGCTTAAAGAACTGGCCCGAGACGATTTCATCATGCAAACATTTGATAAGCTGGGATCAGAGATGTGAGGAGGGGGAAGACCAGGAAAAGTTCCAAGCAAGGAGGAATATTTGTAGACGCCGAGGGAGACACTGGTCAAGGAATCGATGGTTTGCTTATTGGCTACAGAAGAGATGGTCGTCTCAGGGGAGGTCTGAGACTTTGGCTCATGATAAGTCAACTGGTCGATGGTGACTATCTTTCCATTGTGAGGAAAAGACATCTTGCGAAAAACTGCAGAGGGGACAGCAGACATGGAATAGGTGTAGCTTCACCCCAATAGAATGTTGTAATCTAGAGGGGCATCGATGACTCGACGTCAACGGAAATAGTCTTACCAGCAAGGGTGATAGGAAAATTACGGAAAAGGCTGATGGGCTGGGAGGCGTGGCCGTCCCACGCTCGAAGGGTGATCATGGAAGGGGCCAAGTCAGGAGATCCGAGTTGCTTCCAAGCCGAAGCGGACATCACACAGGTGGATGCCCCCTCATCAATTATACACTGAGAAACATTGGCATTCCAGATTTTGACTGGGATTTGGAAGGCGACGGAAGCAGGGAGAGGAGGATGTTCAGCTTGATGGGCATCGAAAAAAATCATTTGGTCATCAGCAGGATCTACAGCGCCCACGGCAGATAGTAGAGCCTTCTTTTGGGAAGGGCACGATTGGAGGAGTTCCAATGTGGAAATGGCAGCAGGAGATTGCGCCAAATCATCTACTATGCTATACGAATGAGCAGCTCGACCAGAAGCAACATTTTGACGTAATGGTCCCTTAGGAATCTTGGTATGAACCTCAACTTTGGGTTGAGGGATATGTAAGGGGCCACTGGATGTCGAAAGAGGCTCTGTAGAACCTGAAGAAGGAGGCTCGGGGGCAGACTGAGCGGGAGGCTTGGGGTACTGGTGAGACCGAGTTTGAAGGTGAAGGTCGACGGTTGGGGATGGGTCAGAGTTCATCATGAGGATCTGGTAATCGGAGGAACCAGAAATGGAAGGTGGAGTGGTGACCTGCGCGTCAGGTGGTTGGGTAGCCACGAATCCTTGCTGAGGGAAAGGATCAGTAAACACAGCTGGTTGGGTAGTGGCCACATTAGGAGCATGAGGGGAGGCGTGTTGTCCGCGCAATGTGGCTTGAGACTCCCACATCTGCCGCATCTGGGGTAAGAGGGGACAATCATGGGTGTAATGACCATAAACACCGCAACACGAACAAGGCTTATTTGTGCGAAGCGGCCTGTCCGGCTTGGGCTGAGTGCCCTGTTGCTGGTTAGCAGTGTTAGGGTCAACACCTTGAGGATTGGGTCCACGAGTACCAGGGGCAGATTGGTTTGGATTGCCTCTCCGCCTTCTTTGAGAAGAAAGGGGATTAGTCACGCCTTGCTGTGCAAATACTTGCCCTGGAGGGGGCTGTAGCTGCTGTTGCAGGTTTGGAGGAGGCAAGGGAGATGGAAGCGCATATGCTGGAGGAGCTGGCGCACCAGGCTGCGGATAAAGGTAATGGTTAGGTTGGGCAACATTGAGGTAAGTAGGAGGTTGGGCAAAAGGAGGAGGCATGCCGTATCCTGGATACATGCTACCGGGAGGGGGAAGAGTGCTAGAGGTGCTGGCCCCTCCCTGAGGGAGACCATAGCCCATAGGAGGTTGAGCATACGGATGAGAAAGGGCTCCAACAATACCGTCGGTGGAATGAGATGCCCCCAGGGCGTTAGCGCCACCGGGCCTGGGGAGGTCAGGGAGGACGGTATAAACATAACCAGACTGAGCATAGATCAGGTCATATTTCAAGGCTATTTGGAGGGCGGCTTCTTTGGTTTGAGGGAAATGGGAGGCGACATCTTTGCCAATGGGAGCTAAGAGAGAGCGAAGGAACCAGTCCATATAGATCCGATCTTCGAAGGGGGGAGCTCGACATAAGCTTCATCTTCATCGCCATTCCTGGACATGGGCGGAAATGCAGGTCGAAGAGGTTTTCTTGAAAGAGGTCAAAAGCTCCGTACCAGTATCGTATCAGAGAGGGAGCTGGAAGTAAGATAAAAAGGTTTGGGCAATGGTCGCAAAGGTGGTATGGGAAGAGGGGGCTTGGTCAACATACCATTTGGAAGCTTCACCGGTAAGCGTGCGTTGGAACAACCAAAGAAAGATGGAATCATCAGTAATGGAGTTGGAGGAACACCACATGTGGAAAGATCGGACATGGTTGGTTGGATCTTCTCCAGCAAGGCCTTCGAACTTAGGGATGTTGGAGGGGAGCTTGGTTGGCATAGCAGTCCAACCAACATCATGGCGGATAGGGTCATTGATCAACTGATTGAAGTTGGGGAGGCTGAGGCCTGCGATGTACGGCAACAAGGGTGTGGCCGAGGTAGTTCCTATGGCGGTTCCGCTAGTATTGGTTCCGGCATTAGGACCGGGAGCACCGCTAGCGTTAGGCCCTGGACCAGACATGGTGAAGGTGACAGGAGGAGAACCAGAAGGAAAAGGAGAACCCAGAGAATCAGAAGAGGAGTCGGAGTGCGAACTCAGAGGAGGACTGGCTCGACGACGACGGGACGGAGCAGGTCGATCGACCGGAAACTGAGGGTGAAGGCCAAGAAGTCTCCGGGAAGTGCGCCTTGGGGGCGCAATGATGACAACACAAACACGGCACAAGGGGAAGAAGAATGACCACAAGGGCAAGGAGGTGCAGAATCAAGTGATTACAATGTCGAAACAAGGGCAGATAGGTGCAGTGTCAATTGATTTTAAAGTCTTTGCATGGCGGTGTAAACCAGGCTCTTCTTCGCTTAGGGTGAGTGTGTGGCGTGCGTTAATTTTAATTTTTAAACCCTTTTCGTTTTGAGAGCAAGAGAAAAATTGTGCTGCGTAACTGAAAATAAATCTGCAGAGAACAATATATAATGCTGAAATAACAGAAAATTAACAGCTACTATTGCATCGATTCAACCCAAAAAGGCGGGTCTCTCAAAACTAATCTAAAAGAGGAAAAAAATCTAGTCAAAACACACTAAAAATAGGCCAATAGATCTAGGGTCGAAAGGGACAGGGATCTAAAGGAGAAAGCTGCTGAAAAGAGGTGCAGATCACAGCCAAGAGGCAGAGGCAAGGTGGCTGGAAAAAAGGAGGAAATCAGCAAAAAGTGGAAAGGACAGGGAGGAGGTCCTAAAGGGAGGTCCAAACAAAACGAAAGGAGGTGATTTGAAAGGAAGAAAAGTTGATTTAAAGGGATCTGAGGAGGAGGTATCAGATCTGAAAAAGGGAAGGCTGAAACTCTGAAAAACAGACGGCTGAAACAGCTAAAAAATCTTCCACAAAAAGTGGAGGGTACTGAAGCCCTAGGGGGCTAGGTTCCCACTTAGATGAGCAAAACATATCAGAAACAGGTCTAAACGGGTGGAGGCAGAGGCTGGAAAACCCTGACAGAAGCTTCAGCAAAACCCAGAAAAATTGCAGAAAAACAGTTAAAAAATTGGCAGGTCACAGGTTCTGACCTGTTTTCAGTGCAGGTTGCAGAAAATGGGCTGAAAAGTGCGACCTAGAGGTCCAGGTCACAGGTTATGGGCTGAAAAGTGCGACCTGAAGCTCCGGGTGTCTCGGCGGCAGATTTTCAGAAAAGTTGCCGTCTCAGTTGCGGCTGATGTCGGTCACCTGCGCAATAGGGCCAGAAACACGCGGAAGTTAGAAATTTTAATGTTTTAGGGTTTTATGTGAGAAAAACAACATAAAAATAGGAAAAACAAAAAGTTGAAAAGAAACCCTAGGGTCTGAAGTAGCTGGATATGCAGGAATATGAAAAACGACAGCGGTCGTAATTTAAAACCCGTGTGGAGTCACCATTTGTTAGTATGAATCCTTTGTCAAAGTGTACGAAAAAGGACCACTTTAGCTACGCATAACTAATAGCCCTAACAACAAAAGTGGCTGCCAATATCTTCAGATCTGCGGTTAGTTGAACATAAAAGAGCTGCAAAAACCAGATCTATGCATGGAAATACATTAAGCAGAAAAAATAAGGGTTTGCTCCATATACCAATAGACAAGACAAGAGCAATTTTTGAAAGAATTTTTATATTAATTGGGCACCTGGGAGGAAAACAAGAAGGCGTATCCAATTCTCCTCAGTGGGATGGGTTCTTGGAAGTCCTCAGCACTTCAGATCTAAGATTTCTCTCTCTTGTTGGTGTAGAAAACCCACACAAAGAATAGAACTCAAAGGGGAGCTCACACAACAAATGGTAGAAAAGAGTGACCAAGTGTATAGATCCAGAGTGATCTAATAGGCAAAAAAAGGTGAAGAATGGTAGGAAAAACCCTCCTATTTATAACAAAATATTGGGTCATTCTAGAGCTTGGTGCATGGGTTAACTAGATCTAGATCCACTTTTTATGGAATATTTTATTATATTTGTTGGAGGAAAAAGGTATTTGACTTGGGTCAAATCCCTTGATTTGTCAAAAATAAATAAATAAATGATTTATTTATCTTTTTAAGGAAGCGGTTAGAAGATAATCAAATAAATAATGATTTATTTAATTATTTGTGGGTGATTTGGTCATATTTAACAAGGAATATTATCTAAATAAGATTTAAATAATTATTCCTAGAAAATAATAAGATAAATAAAGGTTTATCTAATTATTTTATTTGTTTTGAGTTAAACATGACTAGGAATAATAATTTAAATTATGGTTTAATTAATTATTCCATGAGGAAAATCAAACAAAATAGGTTTGTTTAATATTTCCTTTTTGGGGTTTCCCCTGCTTAGACCATAAACAACCTAATAAATGTGGTTTATTAAGTTATTTGACATAGTGAAAGCAATTTTACTTAGGGTAAAATTGGTCTTACATGGTGTACTTGGGTCCATCTAATGATAATAGGTTAGATGACCAAAAAATGGTGTAACAAGCCTAGCACTTATAGGCCTTCCCATGAGATGGCATAGTTATTAGGACTCGGGTCAATGGGAGGGAGAAGGTGCCATATTGGGAGTGAATTTGGCCTGATTTCGGTACAAGAATAATTCATGCAGAATACCGGGGATAGATCCTCATCCAAGACGAGATGATGACGAAAATTGCACCTTAGATTGTAAGGCAAAGAAGGGGAAGGGAGAGAAATATTATTTCAAATCCGAGAGTGAAAAAGAAGGAAAGAAGTGTGACATGTCCAGAGTTAAATGTTTTCATCGTCACGAGCATGGAAATTATTCCACTAATTGTCCGCATAAGAAGACCACAGAACAATAAGGCTTCAATATCCGCAGAGGGTGATGCTTTGGCTTCACATTTCGAGTTGGAATTCTCACTCATCACATGCATGGTTTCTAGTGTGATGGGATCAGTCAGGGTGGTACTTGGATAAAGGTGTATCTTTCCACATGACGGGAGACAAAGAACTATTTAGTAGCTTGGAGGAGAAGGATCTTCAAATGCACATCGATATGGGTGATGACGGGAGGTATAACACTACCGGGATTGGTACGGTTACTTTCCGTATACATTCGGGTAAATATTTCTTATTAAAAGATGTCATGCATGTACCATGCTTGAAAAAATAATTTAGTTTCGGTTGCTATGTTAGAGGATAGAGGATATGATGTGGTTTTCGGTGAAGGGAAAGCATTCCTTCGTCGTAGTAGCCACGGGATAGGTTAAGAAGATTGGGGTTCATGTGAAGAACCTCTAAAAACTTGATTTAGATGGTTGTGCATCATTGATCGAGTAAAGCAGACGAGTGGTGAGATGGGGATGAGGGTGAGTTATGGGCACAGGGAGGTGGGCCATCTACATCATAGTTCTTTGAAAGGTCATGCAACATATTTCTACGTGGCTTCCAAAGGGCACTCTTGCACAGAGTATAGACACATGCAAGGGATTTACCATGGGGAAGCTATACAAAGGCCCTCTTTTTATGAGAAAGAAAATTGGGCGAGTGGAAATCCTTGAGAGAGTTCACTCGGATGTGTGTGGACCATTTTCTCACAGAGCGTCTACGACAAAGCACATGTATTATGTGATTTTTTTAATGAATTTTCTAGAAATTTTTGGATCTACTTCATGTAGAAGAAAGATAATTTTCTCTCAAAATTGTTTGAGTTCAAAGCATCGCTTGAGAAAGATACAAGGAATTAGGTGAAGGATCCGAGGAGTGACAATGGTGGTTTATACATCTCTAATTAATTCAAGAAATTATGTGACAAAGAAGTAAATTGGAGAGAGTTGATTGTGCCTCATAACCCACAACGAGGATGGGCTTGTAGAAAGAAAGAACAAAACAATTGTGGATGCAGAATGCGCTATGTTACACGATCGAGGGCCTACCGATTTGCATATGTGGGCAGAGGCATGCAACAAAAATAGTATTTGTGAAGAACCTTAGTCCTCTATCGGATACTTGGCATGAGTACACTAGAGGAGGCCCTTTTTTTGGTAAGAAACTTGGTGTTTCATATTTTAAAAATTTTTGGCTCATCAGTCTATTTCCATGTGACCAAAGATTCTAGAAAGAAGCTAGAACCAACATCATATATTGGGATATTTTTGGGGTACATTGATACTCCACACAATTATCAAGTGTATTTTTTGAATAGAAGGATGACAATTGTCGAGATGAGATGTAAAATTTGATGAGGAGAAAGCCATGCGATTCTCCCTTGCAGAGGAGATTGATTTGCATGCATATGAGGAGCTCTTTGGTTCCAAAGGATGAACCTCAAGATGTGGAGCAACCACATGAGTAGGATAATGGAGTTGTAGAAACCACTCATGTAGAGCCATCCACCAAACATGGTGAGGAGACACACCGTAGAGGTCGATAGATTTAGACTTGATGTGGCGAGAACATGTAGGGAGCACCTACATCACAACACGACAGAGACACTCGCAAGACGAAAGTATACTAGATACATGGCTCTTATGAGCAATTTTATTTTGAAAGAACCATCCTCTTTTGAGGAAGCGGTACGGCAACCAACTTTAGTTGACGCCATGGTTGAGGAATATGACTCCATCAAGTCGAGACAAGTGCATGGGAAGTTGTCCCAAGACTAGATGGGAAGTTAGTGGGGTTGTATCTATATGGATCTATAAGGTGAATAAGGCGACAGTGGGAGTGTGGAGAAGTACAAGACCAGTTTTGTAGCCCGAGGGCGATTCTCACGTGCTGAGGGGATTGGCTATGAAGAGGATTTTTCACCAATTGCATGATACTCATCGATTAGATCTATCCTTTCACTCTCGAGCGGATGGGTTGGAAGATACATGAGATGAATGTGAGCTTTCTATATTTTTCAATGGATTTATTGAGGAAGAAGTGTTCATTTAGCAGCCGTAAAGGTTTTGAGACCTTTGATAGGGACTCACATGATATGTAGAGTCAAGAGAGCACTATATGGGTTGAAGCATGCACCTCGTGCATGGTACACGAGGATTGACAACTATTTCATCGGGTTGGGCTTCACAAGGAGTGAAGCGGATGTGAACCCGTGCATGATTGTGGTTGATGGTAGCTTACTGCTTATTTTACTATGTAGATGATCTTATTTTGATAGGTGATTATAAGCTCATAACTTCTTGCAAAGAGGATCTTGCAAGAGAATTTGAGGTGAAGGACATGGGACTCCTTCAATATTTCCTTGGTTTGTAGATATGGCGATGGGATAGGTAGCTATTTTTTTCTCAAGGAAAGTATGCCAAAGAGATTCTTCGGAAGTTCCACATGGAGAGTTGTAAGCCCATGTAGACTCCTCTGAGGGGAAACTCAAGGAAGGAGGATGCTAATTCAAGTGAGGTAGTGACGCTACTATTTACAGAAAGCTGCTTGTGGGTTCACTCATTTACTTGGTGAACACATGACCATACATATGCTACGTATTTAAGTAGCTTATTCAAGCTATGGTTAAGACAAAAAATCTCTTTAGAAGTCGTGGAATCATGTCTTGAGATATCTCGAGCGGCACTACAAAGTATGGATTATGGTACGAGTCGGATAGAGGGAGTGAATCTTCAAGGCTTCACTCGATGCAGATTAATTAGGTAGTCCATCGAGATAGGGAAGAGCACATCGGGGAGGGATCTTCGACGATAGGATCGACAATAGTGTCTTGGTACAAAAAGAAGCGTGATATCGGTTTCACTTAGTTCGATCGAGGCGAGAGTACATGGTAGCTGGTCGCATGGCATGTGAGGCCATCCTGGATGAGGAAGGTACTTGATGGTTTCTTTGGTCATTATATGGATCCGATGGTGATACATCATGATAACTAGATTTTCATAAAAATCTCGGTTAGTCTATTATTCCATGACAGTCCAATCATACTAACATCCGATACCACCATCTCGTATATTGTGTTTAGAGACGCATTATGTTACTTCAGTACATTCCCATGGGGGATCGTAGATGCGGATATTCCGTCAAAGGCGCTCGCTAAGAGAAAATTTGAATACCATAGAGGCAAGATCAAGGTAGATGATAATCCCTTTCTTGTTGAGAGGAAGTGTTGAAAATTCAACAAGAAATGTGTGTCTAATATAATTTTCCCTTAATTAAATTGGACAATAAATTGTAATCTTATCTCATAATCACTTGTAATGGTTAACTAAGTATGATAGACTCATTTAGCTCATGAAATTCAAGTTGAGGCATGTAGAGTGATTATGTTTGTTTTAGAGTCCAAGTTATAGTTAGTGTATTAGTTTAATGCATGAGAAATTAGTTAACTCAATTAAGTGAGTTAAAGCCGGGCCTAACTACTTGTAACTAATTGTTGCCCTAGTGAGAATTCAATTGGATTAAATCATATTTAATTCACATGCGGAAATCTATCAAGTGACCGATGATTTACTATTAATAGTTTCATGCATGTCGAGTTATGTTGAAGACCCAGTTGATACAAAGGTTAAAGGGGATGTTATCTCGTCAATTGTATTATTAAATTGTCGGCACACAATTAGGCAACCATAGGATTTCCCATGATGTATTGCACGCTTTTGGAAGGTTTAATTTCCTAATTAATAGGGATCAATTTTTCTTAGACATAGTAAGGCAACGAGCAGAGGGCAGAGGGAAATTGGCTAAGTGTTGGTCAATTTTGTCCAAATCGGTAGTGAGACGAGTTGGTAGAGTGCTGAGCAGACTCTTTTTGAGAAGAGTGCATTTCATTGTTTCATGATTCCTTGGTTGATTATACAATAAATATAGAGGGTTTTTGAGTATCAATCTTTCCCCAGAGAAAATATTTGTGTTGTGCGATTGATTTTCTTCTTTCTCTTACTTGGTGTGATTGTGCGATCGTGTTTATTTTCCGCAAATAATGTAAAAGGATTCAGGTATTCTGCTTTAGTATATTACATGATCGGATTGAATCTATTGGTGTAATTTCTACACATGGCCCACATATAATGTCATCAATTCTATAAATTTCCCTATGTCTACATGAATTGTACAACAACTCGTGTTTAATGTAAATGATCATTTCCTTTCCTAGAATATAATGCTTCCATGTGACAAAATGCCTACACAATGGTATACATCTCCTTGGAATCATGGGATATCTACTAAAGAATAATATTATAGTGTTTCAACATGTTAGGTAATTATACAACCATTTTGAGTGAGGACTACATCAATAGCATCGTTGGAGATAATTGTTTATTTTCAAACGGTTGTTGCAAGCCTTGTAAAGTGAGTACTTATGCATAGTAGAGGTGGCATTTTGGATCCTATAATGATTTATACTATGAATTAGGCCAATAAAACTTATATTTAGATACACCTTTTGTCACTTGAATTGAGGACCCATCAATATGAAAACATCCCCAACATAAACCATCTATATAAGTTGGAAAGGCCCAAGAAGCTTTGGACCTTTATTACTCATCAAGATTGACCAATTGTGGATGGATTAGATCTTGGCTAGGTCTAAATTCATCCAATGTGAATCAATGATGTATCCTCAATACTAAATTCTTAACATGCCAAATGAACATTTCTCCAAATTAGCATGTAGCTTATTTTTTCCACATGATGATTATGACTTATTGGATGTGGTGAAAATGTTTTTCCCTTGTTGTAATGAAGATGGGGACATCATCTAAGTTTACAAATAGAAAAGATTTCATGAAAATCATCAAGATATCATCCATCATATTCATGAATTTTATTGGATTATTTAGTCAAGCTAAAAGGCATGAACATCCGATCCAAAAGGCCTTGTTTAGACTTGAAGGTTTTCTTCCATACATTAGTTTGTTCAATTATAACCTAGCCTCTGAGCTCAACTTTAGATTAATATTAATAAATATTTTTTTCACCCTTAAGATTATCAAGAAGATAATTAACTTCGTAGATTAGGTATCGACTATTGATAGTGATTTTTTTTCAAGGATTTATAATTAGTAAAACATCTTCATGTCTTATCCTTCTTTTGCACCAACATTATTGGACTCCCATAGGATGAGTGAACTCTATTGAATATGGACCTTTTAAATGAGCTTAAAATTTGGCATTTTATATCCTCATTCTCAAAAAAGTGAGTGTTTATATTGGGGTATTAGGCTTAGGATCAAGGGGTATCTACGAGTCAATTAAATGTTTGATCTAGCAATGTAGAGGAACCCATACAAGTGAGGTGAAGATATCTTTGTATTCCCTATAATCATATACACCTATTTCTACTATGCGAAATTACCTGTGATAAATACATGGTAATATGATGGTGACCTTCCCGTTAGTATGAATCTTTTGTCGAAGTGTACAAAAAAAAGACCACTTTAGCTACACATAAAAAATATCCCTAACATCAAATATGGCTGCCAATATCTTGGGATATGCGATTAGTTGATTAAGACAAATGCTCGTAAAAAATCCGGATCTATGCTATAAAAAGACATTAAGCAAGAAAATAAGGTTTTTCTCCATGCATCCAATAGACAAGACAAGAACAATATTTTTGAAAGAATTTTTATATTAAGGGCACTCCAGAGGAAAACAAGAAAGGTGTTTCCAATTATCCTCAATGGGATGGGTTCTTGAAAGTCCTCGAGTGCTTCGGATCTAGCATTTTCTCTCTTGTTGGTGTAGAAAACCCGTACAAACATAGAACTCAAAGGGAGCTCACAAAGCAAATAATGGAGAATGTGACAATGATAACTGCTCAAATTCAAACCAAGAGCATAGATCCAGCAGTGATCTAATGGGCAACAAAATGTGACAAATGAATGGGAAAACCCTTCTATTTATAACAAAATATTGGGTCATTCTAGATCTTGGTGCATGATTAAAATAATATTAACCAAATCTAGATCCACCTTTTATGGAATATTTTATTATATTTGTTGGAGGGAAAAGGCATTCGACTTCGGTCAAATCCCTTTATTTGTAAATAATAAATAAATAAATGATTTATTTATTATTTTAAGGAAAGTGGTTGAATGATAATCAACAAATAATGATTTATTTAATTATTTCTAAATGATTTAGTCATATTTAACAAGGAATATTATTTAAATAAGACTTAAATAATTATTCCTAGAAAATAATAAGATAAATAAGGATTTATGTAATTGATTTCCTTGTTTTAGGGTTAAACATGACCAGGGAATAATAATCAAATTATTGTTTAATTAATTATTCCATGAGGAAAATCAAACAAATATAGATTTGTTTAATATTTCCTTTTGGGGTTTCTGTTTAGACCATAAACAACTTTGATAAATGTGTTTTATTAAGTTATTTCACATAGTGAAAGCAATTTTACTTAGGGTAAAATTGGTCTTACATGGTGTACTTGGGTCCATCTAATGATTATAGGTTAGATGACCAAAAATGGTGTAACATATTTCCCTCACGCATGTGAGTGTTAGGGAGCAAATCGTATGACCGAATTACATTGTAAGAACTCAATCACGCAGACATCGAAAAGAGGGAAGTCGTAGAGAGAAATGTAAAGTAGCCTAATGTGTTGGAGAACTAGACCACGAGGAGACGAGACGTACCGGTGCAACAAGTCTCTTTTTATGAGAGGGTACTCGTGTTAGAGGCGGCGGTGGGAGGCATACCCTATGCCATTTGTTAGTATGATTCTTTAGTCGTAAAAGATCACTTTAGCTATGCATATCAAGTAGCCCTAACATCAAGTATGGCTACAAAATATCCCTTAAGTTTTCTCGTATAAAATTAGATCTAAGCATGAAGATATTAAGCTGAGATAAGATATAAAATAGCTCCATGCATCCAATGAACAAGACAAGAACAATGTATAAAAAGAATCTTATATTATATTAAAGAATGGGGCACATCAGTAGGAAAACAAGAAAGGTGTTTTCCATTCTCCTCAGTGGGATGGGTTCTTGGAAGTCCTCGGTGTTTTAGATCTAAAATTCTCTCTCTTTGGTTAATGTGGAAAAACTCTAACAAACATGGAACTCAATGGGAGTTCAAAATGCAAACAAATGGAAATGGTGACCAAGAGTAGATCTAGTGTAATCTAATGCAATGGAGGTGACTAATGAATGGGGAAAATCCTCCTATTTATAACAAAATATTGGGGTGTTCTAGAACTCGGTGCATGAATAAAATATTATTAATCAAATTCTAGAATCACCCTTTAGGAGTATTTTATTATATTTGTTGGAGGGAAAAGGGCTTTTGACTTGGGTCAATTCCTTTTATTTATAAATAACAAATAAATAAATGATTTATTTATTATTTTAAGGAGATGAGGGGAATATAATTAAATAAATAATGGTTTATTTAATTATTTATATGTGATTTAGTCAAATTTAACTCAAGAATATTATTTAAATAATGATTTAAATAACTTATTCTTAGGAAATAATTAAATAAATAATGATTTATTTAATTGATTACCTTGTTTTGAGTTAAATATGACCAAAGAAACGTAAACAAATGTGGTGAAAGCAATTTTACTTGGGGTAAAATTGGTCTTACATGGTGTCCTTGGGTTCATCTCAACGATAATGGGTTAGATGACCAAAAAATGGTGTAACGATTTCCCCCCAACGTATGAGTGTTAGGAGCAAATCGTATGATCCGAAGTACGTTGTAATAACTTAAGCATTAGACAAGTAAGATAGAAATGAAAGAGAGGAATGTAAGGTAATTCTAAAGTGGTGGATGACTAGACCCGGAGGAGATGAGACTTACGAGTGCAACAAGTCTCAAGTGTATGATTTGGTACCAATGTGAAAGGCTGCGTGGGAAGGCATACCTATGCTCGCTGATAAATAATAGTACAAAGGATAAGGGCACTTTTGAAAACCACGAAACACAATAGTAAAGCCAATGCTGGCCTAAACATGAGCTTTAAAACAAGAAGGATGAATCTCACATACATGCTATACACGGAATAATCATCAGGACTTATACAATAGTTTGTAGCACATGAGATATAAATACACCCAAATTCCCCTACACATGGGGAAGGGCTCGCGAAATCGGACCGACACGTGCAAATCGAAGAGGTGTTTCAAGCCAACTAAGGCCGATATCATCAAAGGAGAGGAGCCGCATCAAGGGCTGGAATGAAGAAGTCATCCGGTATGTGGAAGCTACTCACAGGGCCACCCCTCATGAGGGTCTGAGACATCTCACACACACTCGGGTATCACCAATAGGGCTATCGTCGCATCACGCGAGCAAATGGGTCGATGTCGACGAAGTACAGGTCCGCCATAGGTGAGGTAGTGATGGAATCTCAATTAAGGCATGGGAGAAAATAGTGGGGCGACGCAAAGACGTAACTAAGGATGATGATGAAATGAGGGATGAGTGCCACGGACCATAAAAATCATAAGTACAAAACTGGTAACTCATGACGAAAATTATCACGGGTGACCCGAGATGAGTGTGTGGGAAAAGTGGTGCCCCCCCCACCGAACTCGTGGTGTAAGTGAGAAAATACGATTTTAAGGGGATGTGAGGAAGACTTCGTGGATAGCAGGTGTCCCGGTGAAGTAGCGAAATGTGAAAACAAATATATGTTAGCTATCTACAAGAAAATAAAACGTGTATTTCAGTGGGAAATTCTAGGGGTAATATTTTCGAGATAGAGTGCATTGCGAGGATTAGGAATGGGGTGGCCTTCAAAGTCCTCTAAAAGATAGGCCCCCTTCCCAAGGTCTTTACTCGATAATGTAAGGGCCGAGCCATAGTGAGTCAAACTTCCCATGACCAAGGGTAGCAGTGGGCTCGGTCATAGACTAGAACAAGGTCACCTTCATGAAATTGGCGAGGGTGTACTTTTCTGTCATACCGAGCTTTGGTGCACTTTTGTGGCCGCTTCGAGAGTTTGCAATGCAACACGACGGTCTTCGCAGGTGCACGCTCGAGCATGATAAGTTGTTGTTCCAGAGGTTGGGTATCAGGGAGGAGTTCAACGGCCAGGTGAAGAGGGCGATTTCACACTCAATTGGTAGGGACTCGCTCCTCACCCTGAAGACAAGGTGGAAAAGGAGAGAAACCGGTGGTGGTTTTAACCGAAGTCTCGATAAGCCCACAAAGCAGTGAAGAGCATAAGGTGCCAATTGTTTTTTGTGCTTATTCACCGTTCTTTGAAGCATGGTCTTAAGAATTTTGTTGACCGCTTCAACTTGGCCAATCACCTTGGGGTAATAAGAAGATGAATATTGGTGCTCAAAACCGAAGAGTGAGGATAGCTCATGCCGCATCTCATCTTTGAAATGTCGGCCATGGTCGAGAGACTAACTATTTTGGAACTCCAAATCGAGTGATGACATGGTTAAAGAAAAGAGGGTTACGGTGGGCTGCTGTATTGTTGAATGTCGTGCACAGCTTTGCAGCCCATCTGGTGAAATAGTCAACCCGCCATGATGATGTATTTGTAGTTACTCGACGAGAGGGAGGTCGACATATTCCATAAAGTCAATGGCCCATTTGTAAAAGGGCCAGCTGTGATGACGAGGGATGGAGGGGAGCTGGAGGGAGCTCGCGCCTTGGGGGCGAAACTCTTGGCAATTGGGAAATAGGTGTTTGACCGCTTCAATGCAATCACCGAAGAGAGAAGGCTAAAAATACCCGCAGTGCATGATTTTTTTGGGCAGTGGCAAGAGTCGGGAAAGGTGGCCCCCACAAGCACCGCTATGGCAAGCGTTGAGGACTTGTTCAGCTTCACATGTGTGAGGCAACGACGAAAGGACAGCATCTACTCCACGACGATAAAGGTCGTCGACTGATTAGAAGGTAGCGAGAGGCTTGGTGTCTGGGATGCGTCATCGAGCATGCGCGATCAAGATGAAGGGTGAACTTTTGGGTTCGTAGGTAATTAAGGATATCACCGTACTCAAGGATCATCGAGTGGTGATGGCAATAAATGTTCATCTGGAAGAGCATCATTAATAGGAGTGTCTTGCGTCCCGATAGGAAAATTGAAAATGAGTTCAGTGTGAGGGCTAAACCTTTCTTACTTTTTGGGGTGAAAAATTCAAGGTCAAATTCTTGGAGAATAACGACCCAATGAGCGTACTTCCCACCGAGGATGCATCGACTCAACAGAAAGCCATGGGGTTGGAATCGATCACAACCTTGGTGGAACGCGAGGAGGATATAATGACGCATTTTTTGGACCGAGAACACAACAACTAGTGCTAAATTTTCTTCATGTGAGTAGGACACAAGTGGGCCAACAAGGTTTTATGCGACATAATAGATCACATGCTCGAGGGCATTATCATCTTCTTGAATAAGGACACCGAGCACTGAATGGGTGGAAGTGGAGATGTAAAGGATGAAATCTCGATCAAAGTTAGGATGACGGATCAAGGGGGCGAGAGGTGAGAGCATGTTTTAGGGCATCAAAATATTGTTGAGCGTAGGTATCCCAGACAAAAAGAAGTGTGGGAGAGAAGAAATCGAAGGAAACCATGCGCGGTGGTCGCATAGTCCGGAACGAATCGACGAAGAAAATTAGCTTTGCCTTGGAGGCTTTAGAGTTGTCGTAAGGTTCGAGGGAGAGGAAATTCAAGAATGGCTTGAACTTTCAAAGGGTCAAGATTTATCCCGTCTTTAGATACGATGAAGCCAAGGAGACGTACCCGGCGGGAACACAAAAGACACATTTCAAAGGGGTTAAGACGGATAAAGTTATACTTGCATGAAGGATGAGGAAAATGGTACGCGGATCATGGAGGTGTTGTGCTCGACGTTTAGAACGCGCGAAAGAAGGTCATCTACAAATAGGCGAGGATAATATGAGCTAAGTCATGGAAACAACAAGACACTGGCTCGTTGAAAAGTGGCACTGCGTTTTTAAGATCCCAAATGGCAAGACTCGGTATGCAAAAGTGCCCCACCGACTAATGAACACGGCTTTAAGTTGATCGACATCGACGGATAAATGTATTTGGTTAGTATCCACGAGAAGCCATCCATAAAGGATAAGACCTCGTGTCAGCACACACTCATCAATGATTTGGTCGATAAATGGTGTGGGGAAGTTGTATTTGGGACAAGCTTTGCTTCATATCGCGAAAGTCGGTGCAAACACGTAATGGTGCCTTGTTTTTTTGAGAATAGAATCTGGGTTGGACACCCAAGTGGTGTACTCAATGGGGTAAATAAAACTAGCTCGCAGCTTATCGATTTCATCTTTGATGGATTCATGTCTAGATGGATGAATGGGTCTTAACTTTCGAGCGGACCGGAATGGCATCGGGCCATGTGTCGATGTGGTGTTCGACAATGGGTCGGATTGGAGTCCCTGGCATTTCTCGAGTAGGACCGGCGGAAAACATCACTGAAATTATTTGAAGAGTTTGGTGTAGGATTCAATTTCTTCTGGAGTGCGTGGGCACCCATGGTGATGTGTTCTTTGATACTCGGTTTGGACGGAAATGTCTATTTTGATGGTAGGGGAGATGTTAGCCATATTGCCTTCTTCGAAAGTGTCGAGAGCGGGGATGGGGTTTTTGAACCAGATCAAATTTATTGGGAATGAAGTCTTTGGATTCGAGAGCATATTGGTCATGTGATTGATGTGGTAGGGAAGTATGCGCGATGGTGCATATCGTCCCATGGAAAGTCGAAAGTTCGGTCATGGATTCCATGATGTCTTCATCGACCGGAAGAGAGGAATAGTGGATGACATAGGATGACCCGAAGAGGTAGAAATATGAGATATCTAATGTTGAGGGGAAAGGCTTATGTTTGTGTCGATATGAGAAGTGACGGTGGGGTCAATAGATGAGTGGGTAGGTGAAACAACGGGGAGACGGAGCTAAGGGGTTGGATTCAGGGGGAAACGTGGTGATGAGGCAAGGTAGGAAATAGTGGCGGAAGGTTCGGCCATGTCAATATCAGGGGATGAGAAATGGTGATTGGGGTAGACATGTGGTCGGGGGTTAAAAAAATGAGGACGAGCAAGCGCGGCTTCAAATTGGCGGTAGCGGCCAAAGAAGCACGATACTCGTCAAGACGGGGGCAAAGGTGGGTATAATGCCCATGGAAGTCGCATAGAGAACAAGGGTGATTGGTGCGCAAGTTTTTTTAAGTTTGGGAAAGGGAACTAGGGAGGGTGACCTGGACCATGGGAATATCGGATTCTGGAAATGTTTCATTGACCACAGGGTTTTGAGGTGTGGTAATTCGGGGACGAGTATGGGTGGCGTGGCCGACAAACGTCGCACAGAGGTGCATCCCGGATGGGATGTTTTGGAAGGCGAGGAGGGTGGAAGTTGTAAACTCTACCATGTCCTTAGGTGTCCTGCGAGATTTGCTATTGTTACTCGGACATGGTTATAACAGGAGGAGGTGTTGGGTGAGGAGACCCAGGGTGTTGGAGTAGCGGAAGAGGTCATGGGGTATTGGTTGAACCGCAGTCAAAGCAAGATACGGACTGGGTTGACCGAGCGGGAGTAGGGGGACGAGGGGCTTAGATGCAGATGGGTATACCCAAAGTCAAGTTTGGGTAGGGAGAGGGTAGCCAAGATAGGGACGGAAGAAGTGCCGGGGAGGGGGAGCGAGGAAAGGAATTTGACCAACAGGGAAAATGGCCAGGGAGGGACGGGGCCGAGGGGATTGAAATCGAGGGCGGAATTGATCCGATGAGGGAGGGGAGATTCTGAAAGGAAAAAAGACCGGCTAGCGGTGAAGGGCTAGGAGCCGGAGGAGTTGGAGAAAGTTGAGGGTTGTCGACTAGCAAAGTGGGCTGTGTAAGGTCAGCCCAAGATGATTGCATCATGCAAACGCTTGCTGAGACTAGGGTCGGAGAGGGTAGGTGGGTCAAGAAAGGTGCCTAGCAAGGATGAGTCTTTAAAGAGGCCGGGAGAGACACCCGGGGTCCAAGACGTAGTGGCGGTGGAAATAGAGGGCTCGGGGGGAAATATGAGATTTGGGGGTATGATACGATAACTAGTCGATGGTGACGATTTTGCCGTTATGTGGGAAGAAACATCTTGCGGTGAGCTCATGATGGGACGGCAAACATGGCATAGGTGTAACTACGTCCCCAAGAGGATATTGTAGTCGAGAGGGGCGTCGATCACTTCAATGTCGACACACATAGTTTTTCTCGCAAGAGTAATAGGATAGCGGCGGAAGAGGCCGACGCTGGGAAGCATGGCCATCCCACGCACGAAGGGTGATTGTGGAAGGGGCCGGTACGGGAGATCCAAGTTTTTTCCAAACCGAAAGCGGACATGACGACGGTAGATTCCCCCTCATCAATGACGCATTGAGCAATAGTGGCATTTTGGATTTTGACCGAGATTTGGAAAGCAACGGACGCGGAAGAGGGGGATGGTCGAGTTGACGAGGATCGAAAACAATTAACCGGGTCATCGGTAGGGTCGATAGCATCCGTGGAAATTCGATCGAGCAGGTAGCATTTCGGCGTAATGGGCCCTTAGGAATGTGGGTATGAATCTTGGTGTTGGGTGGAGGAATTGGCAAGGGACCATTGGGTGTCGATAGAGGCTTAGTGATGGCCCGAGGATGGGAACTCGGGGGATAGAAGGAACGGGAGACCGAGTTTGAAGGGAAGGATTGGCGGTGAGAGATTGGTCCAGAGGCCATCATGAGGATCTGGTAATCAGAGGAACCCGAAGGAGAAGGTTGAGTGGGGTTCAGGGCCATGAGGTGACTTGGGTGGCCACGATTCCTTGTTGAGGGAAAGGATCGGGAAACATAGCAGGTTGAGAGGTAGCCGTATGGGGAAGGGATAGAAGGAGAAGAGTGTTGTCCCCTGCACAGTGGCTCGAGGCTCCCACATGGGCCGCATTTTTGGTAAACGGGGACAATCATGAGTGTAATGACCGTAAACACCACAACATGAACAAGACTTATTGGGTGAAGTGGCCTTTGTCTTGCTTGGGCTGAGAGCTCGGGGCTTGTTAGCGGTGTTAGAATCAAGATAGGGAAGGATTGAGTCGATGATTACCGAAGTGGAGGGAGTGCCTTTCCTCTTTTGTTGCGAAGGAAGAGGAGGAGTTACACTAGGGCTACGCAAATACGTGCTCTGGAGGGGGAAGTAAGTGCGGCAGTGGGGGTGGAGGAGGCAAGGGAGCTAGAGGTCCAAATGCTGTGGAGGAGCTGGGACACCCAGGTCGTGGATAAGGGTAAGGGTGAGAATGGGAAACATTGAGGTAAGCGGGAAAGTGGGTAAAAAGGGGGGAGGCATGCCAAATCCTCGGATACATGTTACCCGGGGGAAAGGGGCTGGGAGGTGCGCCCGGGCCCCGCGAGAGGAAAACCATAGGGCGTAAGAGGTTGAGCGAGAGGTATGAGACATGGATTTCCAATGATACCATCGGCAGAGTGAGAGGTCCCTGGAGGTGTTAGTGCCCCGGGCTTGGGGAGATCGGGGAAGGACAGAGTATAAACATAACCCGGACCGGGCATAGATAAGGTCATATTTTAGGCGATTTGAAGGGCGGCTTCTTCGATTTGGGAGAAATGGGAGGCAACATCTTTGCCAATGGGAGGCAAGAGAGAGCAAAGGAACCAATCCATGTAAACTTGATCTTCAAATGGGGGAGCACGGCATAAGCTTCGTCGTCGTCGCCACTCCTGGACATGAGCGGAGAACGCGTTGAAGAGGATTGATGAAAGGAGGTCAATAGTTCGATGCCGAGTGTCAGTATCGGGAGAGGGAGATGGAAATAAGACAAAAAAGGCTTGGGAAATGGTTGCACAAAGTGGTATGGGAAGAGGTGGCTTGATCGACATACCATTTGGACGCTTCGCCAGTGAGGGTGCGTTGGAATAAACGAAGACGAATGGAGTCATCGGTGATGGAATTAGAGGAGCACCACATGTGGAAAGATCGGATATGATTGGAGGGATCTTCACTAGCAAGGCCTTCGAAACTTGGGAATGTCGGAGGGGAGCTTGGTTGGCATAGCAGGCCAGCGACATCATGGCGGATAGGATCGTTGATAAGCCGATTGAAGTCGGGGAGACCGAGGCCGGCCATATACGGAAGTAATGGGGCAGTCGAGGTAGGTCCGTAGTGGTTCCATCGAAGTGGACCCAGCGACAGAGACCCAGGGGTTAGGGCTAGGTCCGGAACTAGACATGGTGGAGGTAAAGGGGGAGAACCGTAAAGGACGGGGAGAACTCGAAACAATCGAGGAAGAGTCGGAGTGCGGACTCGGGGGAGGACTTACTCGATGACGACGGGAAGGAGGAAGTCGACCAACCGTAAAGCGAGGGTGAAGGCTAAGAAGTCGTCGGGATAAACGCCTCGAGGCGAAATGATGACGTGAAGAAGAAAAGACCGACAAGGGCGACAAGGTGCAAAAAGCAAGACATGACAAGGGCAAAGGAGGTGCGGTGTCGATTAATTTTAGAGTCTTTTTCGAGGTGGTGTTAACCCGGGCTCTTCTTCACTTAGGGTCGGTGTGTGGCGTGCGTTAATTTTAATTGATTAAACCCAAACGTTTTTGAGAGTAAAAGAAAAAGTTTGTCACGTAATGGAAAATAAATCGCGAGTAAATAAATATTGAAAGAACAGGAAAAACGAGCAACTAAAAAAGGCGACAATTGAACCCAAGAAGGTGGGTCTCTCAAAACTAGTCTAGCAGGGGCAGAGCATGCTAACAAGAGATCAATAGATCTAAGGTCCCGGAGGGAGCTGGGATCTAATGGATAAATCTACGTCGGAAAGTGGTGCGAAAGCAGCAAAGAGGCGAGGGGCAAGGTTCGCTCTAGAAAATAGGAGATTAGCTAAAAAGAGGGGGTCAAAGAGGTGGCCCTAGAGATGAACCCAAACAAAGCGAAAGGCGAGTGTATAAAAGGGAAGAAAAAGCTCGACTGTGAGGATCCGAGCAGGGAGGTATCGGATCTGAAAATAAGGCCGAAACTTACGGAAATTCGGATGTCCCGAAAACAACAACAAACTCTCCCACAAAAAGTGGAGGGAACTAAAGCCCTAAGGGGCAAGAGTCCCACTTAGGTGAGTGAAATCGATCGAGTAACATGTACGAACGGTGGAGACGAGAGGTTGGAAAACCCTAACGAAGCTTCGATGAAACCCGGAAAAAGTGACTGGCGCAGTTGCGGAAAAAATTGCAAGTCGCAGGTTTGGGCTCGTTTTTCAAGCCAGAGTCGCATATTTAGGGCATAAAAGTGTGACCTCAAGGCCGAGGTCGCACTTTTTGGGCCGATAAGTGCGACCTGCGAATCCGGGGATCTGCGGGCAGACGATTTCATAAAAAGTTTGTCATCTCGAAGACGGCGATGTCGGTCACTACGCAAAAAGGTCAAAAACACACGGAAGTTAGAATTTTGAATGTTTGAGGGTTTTGGAGAGGAAAAATAGCATAGAAATGGAAAAAATAGGGAAAAATAAAAAATGGAAGAGAAACCTTAGGGTACTGAAATAGTTGGATATGCAGGAAGATAGAAAACAACAGTGGTCGCAAAAGAAAACCCGTGTGGAGTCGCCAATTGTTAGTATGATTCTTTTGTCGTAAAAGATCACTTTAGCTATGCATATCAAGTAGCCCTAACATCAAGTATGGCTGCAAAATATCCTTAAGTTTGTTGCATAAAATTATATCTAAGCATAAAAGATATTACAGATAAGATATAAAATAGCTCCATGCATCCAATGAACAAGACAAGAACAATGTATAAAAAGAATCTTATATTATATTAAAGAATGGGGCACACGAGAGGAAAACAAGAAAGGTGTTTTCCAGTTCTCCTCAGTGGGATGGGTTCTTGGAAGTCCTCAGTGTTTTAGATCTAAAATTCCTCTCTTTGGTTAATGTGGAAAACCCTAACAAACATGGAACTCAATGGGAGTTCAAAATGCAAACAAATGGAAACGGTGACCAAGAGTAGATCTAGTGTAATCTAATGAAATGGAGGTGACTAATGAATGGGGAAAACCCTCCTATTTATAACAAAATATTGGGGTGTTCTAGAACGCAGTGCATGAATAAAATATTATTAATCAAATTCTAGAATCACCCTTTAGGAGTATTTTATTATATTTGTTGGAGGGAAAAGGGGATTTGGACTTGGGTCAATTCCTTTATTTATAAATAACAAATAAATAAATGATTTATTTATTATTTTAAGGGAGATGAGGGGAATATAATTAAATAAATAATGGTTTATTTAATTATTTATATGTGATTTAGTCAAATTTAACTAAGAATATTATTTAAATAATGATTTAAATAACTTATTCTTAGGAAATAATTAAATAAATAATGATTTATTTAATTGATTACCTTGTTTTGGGTTAAATATGACCAAGAAACGTAAACAAATGTGGTGAAAGAAATTTTTACTTGGGGTAAAAATTGGTCTTACATGGTGTACTTGGGTTCATCTAACGATAATGGGTTAGATGACCAAAAAATGGTGTAACACCCTGCAGAAAAAGTACAAAAGAATAGTGTGTCTAGTAAACAACGAACCGAACCGTAAAGTACATGTGGGCATAAACATGAGCCGAGACAAGATAAATAATGATAAATTCCACATACATGCGGTGCTTGGGATAACAACCGAGGACTTGTATAATAATATCCGAGTACATGAGATACAAATACAAACCAAATGCCCCCTATCAATGGGGAAGGGCTCGCAAAATCTGATCGATACATGCAAATCAAAGAGGTCTTTATAGCAGCTAAAGGCCGAGCATCATCAAATGTATGGAGTTGCATCAAAGGTCGAAATGAAGAGGTCATCCGGGCATGTGCACTAGTACAAAATGGCTAATTAGTTACTAAAACAACGACTAAAATTTTGCATATAAATGACCATTTTTCAGTCAGTGACCCGATAGTAGATAATTTACAATATCTTATAACGTAACTAAATTTTTAGTCGTTTTTAGCTTAGTCATTAATTGGTTGTCTCAATTTTATCGTCTAGTAGTATATTTAGTCATAAATTTTGTAATTAATTTAATCATTGATTTAGTCATTAATTGCCACAATTAATGATCAAATATACAACAAAATATATTACCATATGATCATTTGAGAAAACCAATTGATGACTAAAACAATATGACCAAAATGTTGGTCATGTTATAAAGATACTATAAATTAGTTACCAATAGTCATATATATGCAAATTGTAGTCATCATTTGAAAACAACTAATGACCAAAGAAATTTGACTAAATTTGTGTTGTGTTATAAGATACTGCAAATTAGCTACTAATAATCGTATATATGAAAAATTTTAGTAGTCATTTGTAATCACAAATTAATCATTTTCGATAGTCATTTATATTTTTTTTGGTAGTTTCATATTCATTATATAAACAACTAATTAGTAATTTATATTCATTTCATTTATTTTCATTAATAATCATTATAAAGTACTAACTTAGTTGTATATTAATTTTATTTTTGTTCATCATTAATCAATATAAAATACTAATCAAAATAAATTAATTGGCATGATTTTGCAACTAAATTAAAAAAAATTGTCATACAATGTGCACTCTGGTTCATCTAATATGAAAATTAACAGATTACATATGATAATTAAAATAATAAAAAATATCACGTGCAACTACAAATAATTTCAACCACATAAATTATATTATATGAAATGTCAAATATTACAATATGATTTTCCAACTTAACATTGGTTGGACTCAAAATTTACACATGAAATGTTGGTTCATCACTACAAAACATTATCATTGTGTTGCCAAGGCATTACAGTGAGTTCACCAACTTCTCATGACTTGACCATCGGTCCTTATGTGCATGTCTAATGCAGGGATATTGGCTTTAAGGGTATCACTAGATCGGTTCCTTTCTCTCTCTTTTTGCATCCGTCGCTCAAGCGTTTGTGTTCTCCTCTTTCTTCAATTCTCACTGCTACCATCAATACTCGAGTTCCTTTTCTAAAATAAAAGAAGATACAATGCTGTAGTGTAAGGCGTCAAAGACTATTAACACTAGAATATAAATTAAAGTAGACTATAAAGATTTCTATGACATATACCTCAACATCAACAATGTTAAATCCTTCTTCCCCATAAAAACAAGAAACTCGAACAAGTTTTCTTCAGATTGAGCGATAATGATGACTACGTGGCCCGATAACTTATATAAAAAAATAAATTTAAACATCACCACAGTAAAATAACACCTTAGAAACTTAGTATTCAACCTTGAGGGAAAACTTAGGCATAATCATGCCAACTAAGTTGCATGCTAAAAATGATCAAGTCGTAAATAACTTGTGAAAACAAATAATCTTATGTGTGATGTTTAATCCTTGTCATTTTATTTGCAACAACATTATGTTCTTTAACGCATGAAATTAGTCGAGTATATAAACAACATGTTCTCAAATAACAAGATGAAGGTAAATTTTTCTAATATTCATGAAAATATTTCAACACAAAACAATTAAAAGGATTTCAATCAATGTCATGTAATACTAATTTCATCTTCAAACTTTGGTTGTTGTTTAAACGGACATGATACCAAGTATTTTCAATTTCATAGTTAAAATACAAAGAAAAATTGAAATAAACATTAAAAATACAATCAAACAATAAAGAGAGGATATCATAGAATTCACATTGAAATTATAAAAAAATTGTTTGTTTTGTCCATCGTTGTCTTATCGGGTATTCCTAATACATTTTCTTTCCAAAATAACTATGAGGTGAATGAATCACAACATTAAAAAACATAGGAATACCTACTAGAAACATTTCCAAGGTCGATGGCTTGAGTGCTTGAAGGATCTCCAACACCAAATGAATCATATCCAAGATGTGATCTACATTGTCTCCTCATCCTTTTTTTAATCACATTTCCTATAACCTGCCCACACCAAAGTCAAGTAACAATCAAATGAAGGTATTGAAATTTGTTTTTATCATTTATGTCTATAAACTTTGAATCTAATTTTTTTTGAATATATTAATTCATATTTAAAGCCTTCTTATGATGAGAAGGTATCAATCAAGTAGGACATCAAAAAAATCAACCTCAATGAGCTCCTTAAACAATTTCTACAATATCAATATTTTTTCTTGTTGTGATATCTTGGATAGAAAAAAAGAAAATATCTCAAAAAACAAAAAGACATATATTACTTATGTTCAACGTATATATACTGATGTATTCTTAGGTAGATTTTTAAGATGTCCCGCTTCCTTTACCAAAGGAGATTGTAGCTTGGTTAAACTCTATATCCTTTCATTCAACATCAATTTCTGCAAGCTAAATGTCACATTATTTTTTTCCCATTTCTCAACATGCTACATATCATAAATTGAAAGTCACCTAAAAGCAACGTAAAAACTTTTCTAACCAAAACAAACAAGCAAACAATGTCTCTAATAAAACTTCACTCCTCGAAAATTACTTCGCCACATGCTTAGGGTAAAGGTGATATTATTTGAATAAGATTTAAGTCATATTTAATGGGATATTCGTATGTTTACCATGATGTACATTTGGTGCTAAAAGGAATATATAAGTCTAGGTTATTATCAATTAAATTCAAGTATAATCATAGAAAAAATAACATCATTGCAAGGTAGTGGAGAGTTAGGCTTCTTTATTTTAGTTTGATTTGAGTTGAGTTTGTATTTGAATATATAGTTTTCTCTAAAGAATTCAAATAGAAAGATCATAATCGAAATAGCCCTGTGATTTTTAATCAATTCATATTATATATCTCTAAAACAATTAGAATATCCTTCTATGTTATTTGATAGAGATTTATTGTCCATAGAATAATAATCAATTAACTATCAAACACAATGATGAAATATATTAACCAAGGAAAGAAAAATGACAAATTTGTGGCATTTTTGTGCTCGAGGAAATCCAATAATGGTCGTGTGCTTTCTTTATCATGAAATAGTCTTGAAGACAAAATGTCAGTTCAAAAATTGAACTTCATTACCAATAGGATATGGTCATGTTGGGTAAGGAAAGGATGAATTGAAGGGCTCAAGGTCTAGCTCAAATACATAGTTATCCTTGTCACGACAAAATACAAAGTTTTCATCATTTACTTATCCATGTAAAAAATAAAAGTGTGTTTGTATTTGTGAACGTGTGATAGTATATGAAAAAGAGAGCGAGAGTGTACCCTAGATCACTCATATCTCTCCCCTCCATAAATACTAGTGTACGCTCAACACTATTGTATAGACCACTAAAGGATGGAATTTTTTATTATACTTAACACTATTGTACAATGTTATAAATACAACCCTCCTAAAGGAAGAGGAATGTGGTTGGAACACTATCCAAACCACATGGATAAACTAACTCTAAAGACATGGAAAAAAACAAAACCTTGAAAAGCCATTATTTTTTTCCTAAGGGACATGAATAACAACATTTTTGAAAGTGATTTACCAAAGAAATTATTTCCCATAACCTTCTTCTTACTTCACATAATTGTCCTCTTTACGAAAATGCACTAAATCCTACTACCAATTCTCCAAAACATAATTAAAATGGTTTTTTGTGGTTGTGGTAGCTCTTGTTGTGAAGAAAATGAGTGACAGTAAAGAGGTTTCTTACAAGAAAAAAATAATAACCAAGACAATAAATGTTGATATCAGTGATAGACTCAATTAAATTAATTTCTAGATGAATGATTGAAAACCATAAATACATCTTAACCTTAGATTTATTAAATTTGGAGAGATACATAAAACCAAAATACAAATCTTTTTAATACTTAATACATCTCGATATATATATTATTACTACTATTTTTTGTTTATTTTTTTGTGGGAGTATTTATTTCAACAATATAAGCTTTACCCAGTTGACATATCTCAACTATATTGGCCATAGCATGTACCTAGTCTCTTTAAATTTAGTTGTAGAACTCTCACCTAGTTACATATTTCATCCATATTGAGTTGTAAAGTGGACCCGGCTACTCTAGGTGAAATTATAGATCCTTCATCAAACATAACTTGCATTTGAAAAGTGAAAAGGATAACTTGTATAGAGGCACCTCATGTGTCAAAAATGTAACAATACAACTCACCATTATGTACTCTATTCTTTTGTGCACATATCCATTAGAACCGACCATTCAGAGTTATAATCTTTTGACAAGTCTATGCATTTTTCTAATTTCGACACCTTCCTCTTTGTCTTTGGACTTTGATGGGTCAATATCACCAACAACCACAACAAGGTTAACTAGATCTAGCTTTAAATAAAAGCATGCTTTGGGGGGCATTTTCCGGCTCTAATGGGGCTTGGAGAGGATAAGAGAAGCAAAGCACAAGCTTGTGGATTCTCACTAAGGAATCATAGGGTAGCCACTTTTTGTAATGAACAATAAATCTCTAATTTAACCTACCTTTTAGTTATCACCTCCGTCAAAATCGAGATCCATGTACTGAGGGGCATAAAACCAACAAATATATTTTTATATGATGATATGTTTTCTACATTTATAACATTTCATGTTAGAAGGGGTTTTTTTTATTATGTTCAATCAAGTTACAACATTGTACACATTGAATTGCATTACTTCGTTGAAAAGAATAAGTGCATGAGAGATTGGAAGAAGTTTGTATACCCCTTTCAGGGACTATCTGCTATATGCCACTTGTCTTTGGTAAACTTCATGTTAAAATTGGCAACTAGGGAGAAATTCTACTCGTCTATTCAGTTGATGGAGATAATAATCACATTGAATTCATCTTTTCAAGAGGACTAAAATTGATCTAAAGATCATCAAACTTGGTCAAGGAAAACAATTTTTTATACTAAAGGAAATGCTACAAGTTATGTTTTTTGTTAAGGTGGGATAAATTGAAAATTTGAATTTTAAATTTGCCTCCAAAATCATCATATCAAATTGCATGTAATGGCATTCCTCCATCCTCAATTGACACATCTCTTGGAGAAGCTTGTTGGAAAGAAAGGGTCTTTATTTTTCCCCGTATTAGGAGGGTATTTGTGCCATGCTTTCAACGGAGATGTTCATTGAAGTGTAAGGGTTTTTTGTTTGGGTCCCCAACAAGGAGAGGTGGCTCAACTTAAATGTATTATGGTTATTTTAAAGCCTATTCCAAAGAACGAGAGGTCTGGGTTTGAGGCCGATATTCTTCGCTTGAGGTCAAGGAAAGGAGGGGTTATTTTCACGATCCGGTAAGGGTTGAGCCGAGGCTATGAAAGGTCACGGTGGAAGGTTGTTAGGGTGTCGCGAAGAATGTGGTGGGCCGCTTGCCTAGCCACTCCCTACAAGGTTGTGTACAGGCTTGAGGAATTATCACATGCCCAGGGAACAATCGAGAGTGACTTACCTTGCCTAGGCCACAACATATCGGGGTTTTTAGAGTGTTTAAAGGTTATTGCTACATACAAAATCCCTAATCTGCCATGGTATACAAAGAGGAGTAACAACCTTTTTTTAGGATGTCCGAAGTTCGATCGAGAGATTGGAAAAAGGTATTATATGGACTATGATTTTTTTGCATCCTTGTCATCAATTAAGAAGGACACATTCATGTTCAGATTGAGCTACTCTTACACTATGGTTAGTAATTGTTTCATTCAAAAAGTACGAGGGTTGACTCGGATTATGGTATTACTCAACATATTGACAAATCAATTTAATTTTATGTGTACTCTCTCTCTCTCATTCTCTGCTAAACATTTGATCGTAATAATAATAAGAATTGATCAAGGGTTTTCCCCTTCTTAGGGTTTTTTCCTTGGCATGATCCAATGCATGTGTTCTTTTGTCTTATCTTATATTCTACATTTACTTTCTATGTTCTTTCTTTAGTTACTATCAATGGATTATGTGATTGATAATGGAATTAAATGGGAATTGTAATTGGGATATATGGATTATTGAAGTAATTGTCCTTAGCAAAAGAAAATTTTATCAAATCTTAACATTTCAACAACATATTACACTCTTTAAATGGGAAATTAGATACGGCTTTGACAAGAGGTCGAAAAATTAAGAGTGAAATGCATATAGAAAGTCGAAAATTAAGAGTGAAATGTTTCTTTTATTGGCTTCAAAAGGGCATTTGACATAGTCACTAGAGATAAGTTGTGGTGTAGAATGGAAAAACTCAAAAACTCCTTTGCAATATAAAGTTGTTATCCATAGTTTTTATGAATAGGTGAAAGTCAAAATTAGAACTTCAATAGGCATTTTAGAAACTTTAGAAGTGACATCGAATTCAAGCAAGGTTTTCCTTTATTCCCTACCCTTTTTTGGTTTATATATTGACAAATTAGAAGAGTGTTTAAATATGCAAGGTGGGGATGGTGTTCGGTTGAGGGATTTTGTGATAAAGCTTCTTTCATATGTCGATGATCTTGTACCGGGTTGCTAAATCGGCCCATGGATTGAAGATGCACCTATATGCCCTTGAGATCTTTTGTAAATCGGTTGGGGATGCAAGTCAATACCATTAAGACCAAAATAATGATTTTCTCTACCAAAAAGGAATCAAAGCCCAAGATACGTTCTTCTTTGAAGGCAACATTCTTGAAGAATTAAATGAATATAAGTACCTCGGGATCGATATCAACAAAAATCTTAATTGGGATGATTGCAAAAAGAAAATATTCTTAGGAGGGTCAAAAGCATTATATGCACTTCAAAACAGATGTAGAGAGGAAAATTTATGGGATTGGAACATGACTAAAGTGCTTTTTGAAATCCTAGTTGTCCGAGTGATAGTATATGGGTGTGAACTGTGGGCTAGCAACATCCCTCTTTCGAAAATGGAAACAAATTGAGAAAATCAAAAAAAATCTTAATCATGAGCAAGTTCAAAAATAAAAATTTTGGTTCCTTATGAGATAATGTTGAGTGAAACAAGAGCAGTTCCCATCAAAGCAATTTCTATGGTGCATCTTATAAGGTATCTAAGAAGAATTGAGCAAAATAGGGAGGAGGTAGATGGGTCGGAAGTTATATTCAATGAAGGCATGAGTGAAATAAAGAAATCATGGATGAGACAAAACAAAAAAAATGGGTGCAAAAATGGAGTATTTACCTCAATGCATGTACCAAAAAAAAAGCAAGGAGTTAAAAAAAATTGTTATGAATAAGTTTTGTAAGTGTATATGGGGAAAACGAATTGAGTAGAAAGAAGTATTATGTTCAAGAATTCAACCCCACTTGCGATCTCCAAAAAAATTAGTACATTGGAGCTATAATTCCGTGGAGATTAAAGATTCTTATTGCTCAGTTAAGAAATAACTCACATCAACTTTGGTGTGAAATAGAATGGTGGAAGAGATTGAAAGAAGCTTGGGAAGAACGGTGTGTACTTTTTGTACTTCGGGGAGCGATGAAATCGGAAAAAGAATTTCATTTTGAAACGTTATGCTTTCAAAGACATCAGGGGACAATTATGGCCATATGTTAGCATCAATTATGTGGCATTATCTTTCAGTGAGGGGACTCTTGGAAGTTTGGGTCAGCTCATCATCGGCTTTGAGTAAGAAAATGATTGAATTGCGAAGGAAGAAAACAAGGAAGCAGATGGTACCATTGACTATTTGTAGTCTCATGGACATTAAAATATCATTCATTCATTCTAATGTGCAAACCTCTTGTGGCCACTAACACGAACATAAAAGGTTCAAAGAGGGGATATCAATAGTCTTTTTCACTAGATTCAACACCATATCGACTTTTGTGGTAAGGTGAAATATCTTTTTTACCATTGGTCTCTATTTTTTTGGAATGTCAATTCGAATTATCAAAAATATTTTTGTATAAAATCACCGATGCTCCGATGTTTTCCCACCTCTCATTGCCCTTTTTATATTTGATGAAATGTTTTGGAACTAAACGAATGATCCATTTGATTATGATTAAATCTTTAGGCTTTTAAATTCCACAAATTTGTCGGGGATAAAATGGAACATGTTCGATTAATTTTTTTTTTATTTGCAAGGAAGCCATTTGAACTCGGTCAGATCGAGATTCCTTAATTTCTTCCCTATGGGATGTTACATCTTGTTTCGAGTTAGTGAAAGAAAGCATAGTAAATTTCAGGATATTTTGTCTCCCTCAACTAACTGAACTCGGTCAAATAGAGATTCCAAATTTATTCTCTATGAGATGTTATGTTTCGGTGTAGGTTAGGGAAAATAATGGTGCATGGCCTGGATTTTTGTTCGAAATAGTCTTTGAACATGGATGCCTTGAACCCCTTTGCACGATAATGCACCACGTTTATGGTTGGATGACAAGTGTTACCATGACAACATGTTAACTCGACAAGGTAAAACCAGTACCAACCCTTCTAGTTTCTCTTTTGGATCTACTCACGAGGATCAACATCAAAAGACTAATAACATATTTTTTATACTCAATGCCATAATTACACATAAATTAAACCATAATTCAAATAATAGATCCAATAGCACTCATTTTTTGAATTGGAGATCAAAATAAAAATAAAAATGAGACAAATATTGAAGCGCATGAGCCCATCTTGTTAGTAGGATGAACTTTCCCCTTCTACCATGCAAGTTTGTCCTTCAAATAATTAGGAACTTTATAAAACTTACTCAAACCATTTGTTTATTTTCAATCATTATAATAACTGGATAATCTGCAGAGTTTCTGAAAACTCACAAGATTAATCATCAATGTTATGCCTGACTTAGTGGGGATCATTGACTAAGGCTTTGCCCATAGAAACTCAAAGACCCCTGCATTAATCATACAACAATATTAAACTATTATTTTTTTCCTCTTGTTAGTTATGCATTAATCCTACAACAATATTCAACTATTATTTTTTTCCTCTTGTAAGTTAAGTGCACCCCTCATTATTTTAAATCAGTGTGAAGGTCTCAATTAAGACATTGTCTCAGTGAAGGCATTGTAGGAAGGAAAATATATGATAAGGAGAAATAGGTATTCCAAGTAAGGTGCCTTCATATTCATGTTGCAAGGAGCGAATACTGAAATGTGGGAAGTTATGTCCTCTACAGAGAGAGACAGAGATCTTCACCTCCACCGTGGGTGGTAATTATGTTGGGAATTTTGAGGTTAACAATGTCCTTCAAGGCCAAGGGCTTCATGAGTGAGAAGAGTGTGTCATAGATTTGGAGTTGGGGCAAGGAAGAAGTATATATTTCAAGGGCGACATCTGGAGCAAAAGCAATAGCAGAAGTTGCTGAAAAAAAAGGAAGACTCACCCATGGTCACACAACGACTAGGTGATTCCCACATTATAAAGGTGAAGGGGAGGTCGTACGGATAAAATTCATTTGTTCCTCCATAATTTTTTGCATTTACGATAGATAAAGCATGCTCTCAACAAAAAATTTCACACTGATTGTTTCATCCCTTCTATTAAAACGTTTAATCTCACCTCTGTAACGTTAGTACCCCTCATTATTTTATCCGATCCTTTGCACTGGATCCGAATAAAAATAAAACTAGGGGCGCCAAACACGCAGATCCACTGAAAATATAGGCAAAATGTTCAGGAAGAATCATATTGCAATCAAGATCTCCATGCATATATTAATAACGTAAAATCCATAATATCATTAATTATTTAATGATTATTAGTCTCATAGAAGGATCGAACAAACATAGAAATGGGAATCGAACTTTGGATTTTTGTTGTTGCACATAAATTATATTGTGCCTGTATCTGTGGGACTATTATACTATTGAATGAACATAAGTGGAATTTGGTAGAATCAGTTATATTAATCATTGTGAAGAATTATTGACTTGAATTTTTGAGTAACATATGTTATTGTGAGTTAAAATTTGTTAGATGGCCATCTTATGTTTATGAAGATGCCACTGTCATTGTACACTATTTATATTTGGTGTTTCCCTAAATCGAATTGAAACCCTGGGACACAAAACGAGGGAAAATTTCCCTCGTATATTACATTTGAACATGTTTTTTCCCGTGCCACAGTTTAAGCAATTGAATTATTTTTCAGTGGGATTGTCAAAAATACTTGAAGTCCACTGTCCGAGGTGCTTGGGGTGCAAGGGGTGTGCACCAGACCCTTAGGGACGAGTCCTGTGGAACATTGTTGAGGTCGTAGTTTAAGGAGTTGAAGTCCTTTGTCAGGGCTTTGGGTGTTACCATGAATGCTCACCATTATACCACGAACTCTATAAATCATAAACTAAAATATAAATAATAGATTCGCTACTGTCTCTGGCTCCAACTCAAGCCCTAGATTTTAAGCAGCCGAATTACCTTTTTAGTAGGGTTAGTGTAAATGCTTTCCAATTTATCTCAATTTCTATAAAATATAAACTAAATTTAAAAAATCCAATATTATCAGTGGCACCTAGTCAACAAATATTTTGCTCCATATGACTCCAACTATTCAAACATGAGAAAATCTAGGGCACATCATCTGTGGCTCTTTGTCATCACAATTTTATGATAAATACCAGTATAAAATGGTGTATGGGCACTTCATGTTACCTCGTATACGACAAAATATGGAACGTTCTAACAATGGTCACAAATAATGTTTTTCTGGCTTCACTTCATCTCTCACAATTTACTCACAGTAGTGAGAAACATAATTTCTTGCCCAATATTTCAAATAATGGCTCTCTAATATGTTGTTAAATTCTCATAATTTTACAACATTGGTCAAAATCTAACAACTACTACCCCTAACGTCCCCAATGCTTCTGTCAATAACATTCCCAGATTTTCTTTCGAAGTGTTTCATAAACCATGACAGAGAGGCTGCACTGCAAAGAATGTACATCCTTCAGCTTTGTTGCAAGGACTGAAGCATTGTAACAGGACCCATTGATATTGTTGCATACTCGACAGTTGGCTTGGCTATGAAGTGGGTCAAGTCTACTTGTTTAGGTCAAGCTCTGTAAAGCCCAATCTGACACGCCAAGACTCCAGGAATCTGACCAAAATTGATGAGTTTGATGGAATTTGAGAAGTTTCTTGGATGGTTTGGCCAAGTTTAACTATAATGATGGATTTTAATGAATTTTGGCATCAATCTAGCTATTTTTAGGAAACTACAGAAGCTTCCTAGGAAGAAATGTTGGGCATTGGTAGCCTCCTTTTTAAATGCTGCCACTAACATATAAGCCTATTTGAAATGCTACCACTAACATATCAGCATATACCTCATCATGTGAAGTCATGTAGCAAAAAATAGGATCATTACATGCTTAAACAACATACACACAACAGAACTCATAAAATTAACAGAGATCCAAAAGCCAATTGAAGGAATACTAAAACCACTGCATTTATTAGATCTGCTATGTCTAAATATTGCCTACCAATTCTTTGAGGAATTGAACCGCGGTGAGAGAAATAACACTACCCCATTTCCACCGACCCAACTGTGCTCTTGTGACGTGATGATTAGGCATCTTAGATTCTTTCTTACATAGTTCCATGATGAGCATTATTGGAGTTTTACACCAATTGCAAGGAATATCATTTTGACCAAAGTTTTTCCCCCTGGCCTCCCCCCTCTAAATTTACCGAGTGCTGATGGGCGGAGAGCCACGAGAAGGGAACCCCAGTATGCACCCTAGCACTCCGTTGACTTCACTACTAAACCAACCAACCAGTTAGAAACCAAGAACTGATTTAACAAGCCCGGGGAAAATGTGTCTTTGGAGCAGAGAGTAAAACCATAGTTGAACAACCATTGAAAACTAAGAAATTCATGTGACAACTACGTGAAGTGACTCTCTATTTCAGTTAAAATCCTCCACATAAAAAATTTCCAACTGAATGCAGCATAAAGAAAAAATCCTTAAACCTTAAAAGATAAAGTTACCTTAAAACCCCACTACAGATCCTATTCTACAAAATGAGAGAATAAGGTCTGTGATTTGCTCTTTTTCTTCCATTTTTTATTTAATGCAAATGAGACAATGAAGAGTGTGCGTACTTACCTGTAGGCCGTGCTTGGATGAAAAACTCCCATAGTAATTCTTCTGAAACTTGGGCATCCAAATTTCCAACATAGGCTATTGTAGAATCTTGATTTATTTCAACTGTATGCTGCCCTAGTAGATTGGCTCCTACGCCCGGTATTATCCTGCTGGTCATTTTCTTCTTAATACTGCTAGATGTTTTGTTCAAACCCCGTCATGTTGTGGCTCTAGATCTGTATTTGTGTTTGATTTGTTGTCCTTCTTCTGGTAGTTATATGGTAGGTGCTCCTAAAGCACTCGCAAAATATTGAGAACATTTCTTGCGAAAGCGGGAAAACTCCTCGGAAAAAAAATTAAGAACATTTCTTGCGACAGCGGGAAAACTCCTCGCAAAAAATTGGGAAAACTTCTTGTGAAAGCGGGAAAACTCCAAGCAAGGTTCCTTTTCAAAGGAAATTTAATATGAAACCTTAAATAACTCAAGTAATACGACTAGTAGAAGAAGGAAAAAATCCGAGAAATATTAGTTATATATATCTCAAAGGAAATTGAATAGGAAAACTTAAAAATATTGAGTAATATAATTATTTCCCCACCCACTCTACAATCATGTATAAGGTTGATGTATGATCAATTGTAAGGTTGGGTAGTGTCTAATTAATTGTAGGGTAAGATGTGTGATCAATGGTAGGGTAGGGTAGGTAGTGTCCCATCAATTGTAATCAATATAATATATTTACTAACATTAAAAAAAAAGAATGGTAAATAAATCAAATATTTTTTCATACTTATTCCAAAGGTATATATATTTTCGGATTAACCCTTATCTGTCCACCTGTGGTTACATGTTGTGCCATGGGACTAGGCTAGGGCCTACATCCCTTCCCCCCTCCACCAAACGCCTGTCTGGTATGTGCTCAGTCCTATAGCTTGCGAATATGAATAGGAGTTAGGGTTGGTCCACTCTCCTTCGCTCCATCTGCCTCCATGACAAGTCATGTAGGTGTGATACGACCAGGGGTTGGGGCTCATCACTCAACCCCTCCTCCCAATGCACCCATACATGTGATTCAAATATAAGTGACAGAAATTATGGTTGAGAACCACTTGTAGGTGAGATGGTAAGGCTTTGGAGTTTTTTGTGGCAGGTCATCAGTTTGATTCCCACCAAGGCCTTTTGACCCTTTAATTTTTTAGCCAATGTGGAGGCGCTAGGTGGCGGCCTCTAGTTGGGCCACGCGGTAGCTCCCATTGGGAAAACAAAATACACTGCAACCAATAAAATTGGGCCAACTCACACTTAGTATCAAAATTGCAATTTTTCATTTCTGGAGTGACACAATTAAAAATTACTAACGTAAATAACTAATTCATATACTTGTTGTACTTATTATCTTGTCATATTTTTCTTCTTGGACTACAGTAATTATTTACATTAATCATTATTAATTTTTTCATTTATTATCTAGTCATATATTTTAGTCCTTGACTAAATTAGTCATTTTAGCTAGTCATTTTTAGTTTGGTCACTTATTATCTAGTCATATATTTTATCCCTAAACTAAATTAGTCATTTAAGTTAGTCATTTTTAGTTCGGTCACTTACAATTGCTCAAATTTAGTAGTAATTCACATGAAATAATTTCGGTGACTAACTTTTTTAGTCACCTAGTCACTAATTACATCATTTTCTACTAGTGGTGGGGGACTACATGGAGGGCCACCCCCTCATGAGGTTTGGGACATCTCACACACACCCGGAAATCACCGATATCAGTTGTATACAGATCTTGATCATGTTGAAAGGAGTTGTGGTTGAGAAACAACCAAGTCAAAGGGAAATAAGTAGTCCCTTTGCCTGATCTAGGGCACCGAACAAGAGTGGAAGTTGGAACCAAGGTACACTGCCCTCTAGACCTGTCTTCTAGAATGAATGAGTTGATGTCAACAGAAGGAGGTCCACCATAGGTGAGGCAATAATGAATCCTCAACTAAGGCATGAGAGAAAATAGTAGAGCGACTGACAAACTGATACCAATGATGATGATGAAATTGGGGGAACTAAGTAGCGAATGGATGACTTCCCTTGTTAAAGAATAAAGGGCATGGATGACCTGGCAGTGACTGACACAATATCATGAGGGATAGGGGACAATGGGACTGAAGTTCATAATGTGCGACGTGAGAGAGAGACCAAGCAATGAAGGATGGAGGACTATATAGAGATACAAAGGGACTCGGGATAGACTCCATGAATGTGATGATGACTCAACTCAGATGCTCTAAACAAGGGCAACTCAATGGTGCTATCACACAGTAAAGGTCCAAATCCTATTTTTGGGATAGTGACACCAGGTATAAAAACATGAATACACCAAAAGCTAAATGGGGCATACCTGGTGTCACTATCCCAAAAATAGGAATTGGAGATAATGAACTAATGCTCTCTTAGAAAAGCTATAGGTTGGTCAACAATAATGTCTAAGAGACTGGGTTTCTTATGTAAGATGAAGGAACGATAAGGGGTATCATCCCTAGAGTGATCTGAAGTGATATGGGACTTTAGAGGTTCTTCTAAATGTGGGAGAATAATGGTACTAGAGTCGACATGACCAGATACACTAGGAGAGTTATGGAGAATTTCTTTTCTTAGTCTCTCAAATATGGGTGCCCCCTTACCCAAACATTGGGTTTCAGTGTAATGGCCACATGGTGTATGTGGTTCGAATGCATGGGGTCGATGTAAGGGGGAATAGATAAAGTCAGGGGAGGTGATTCCTTTCATAATGTCGTCATATTGATAGAATATGGGGTTACTGGTGGAAGAAAGACCACCTGACGCAGCAAAGCTACCCGACTCATCATCATGAGAAGAGAGGGTCACATGTGCATTATCACAAGGGGTGACAGAAGAGTAAGAAGATAAAGGATCTACCGATGTTGAGCCCAGGGTGATCATTGAAGGGAGATCAAGTGAAACATCAAGGGAAATCTCCAAGGGGACTTCCACTGATGGTCTCAAGGATGATGATAGGTAGAAAATGGTGGTAGTAGGCTTCGTCATCTCGACATCATGAGGGGGAATGTCAATGGGAGCGAGTAAATCCTCAAGTTGACCTGAAGCATATTGTGCAAGGATGGGAGAGGCGAACTGATTTTGTTCAACCTCATACTCTCAAATGAGCTCTAAAGAGGCTCGGTAATGCGTCAGGTGAGGAAAATGGTGGGAATAATGGCCATGGACACCACACAGAGCGCAGGGTTTGTTGGTGCAAAGATTCTTTGGGTTCTTGGCTACGGACAAGGAAGAAACAAAGGGTTCAAGGACCGTAGACTCAGGGAACATGACTTTAACCATGGGTTTAATACGGGGCAACTAGGGACAAGGATGGGTGGCATGACCGACGCCATCACACAAGGCACAAGGCTTGGCGAGTGGAGGAGGGGTAGGGTCATTCGGGGTGGCCTTGTTTTTGGATGCCCCCTTGCGAGCTTTGCCTTTCTTTCCCGTAGTTGTCAAAATAGGAAAAGGGTCTTGTTGAGGTGTTGGTGGCATAGTAGTGACGGAAGAAGCTAGGGGAACTGGTTCAACCGGTGTCAAAGCAAGGTATGGTTTGGGGTGACTTGGTGGGGTAGCGGCGGGAGGGTCAAGGTACCAAAAAGGTATTCCCAGGGTCAAATTGGGGAGGGAAAGGGTGGCCATGATGGGAAATGAATAGACTCCGTGAGGGGGAACAAGGAAAGGTATCTGACCAGCGGGGTAATGGCCAAGAGGGATGGCTCCAAGATGGTTGAGACCTAGTGGAACCAACCCAGGAGGGTAGAAAGGCTCATGGGTACTAGCTATATGAGATGGTCTAGAAGGAAGAGGTATGGCTGGCTGAGGCGAAGGGCTAGGAGCAGGTTGCGGCAGGCGAGGTTAGGGTTGCTGATTAGCCGAAGCGGACCGCTTAAGGTCAGCATCATGCGAAAATTTGCTTAGCTGGGATCAGAGACATGAGGAGGAGGGAGACCAGGGAAGGTTCCAAGCAAGGAGGAGTCTTTGTAGATGCCAGGAGAGACACTGGTCAAAGAATCGATGGTTTTCTTATTGGCTACAGAAGAGATGGTCAACTCAGGGGAGGGCTGAGATTTTGGCTCATGATATGTCAACTATTAAATGGTGACTATCTTTCCATTATGAGGGAAAAGCATCTTGCGGTGGACCGCGGATGGGACAAAATACATGGCATAGGTGTAGCTACGCCCTAAAAGAATGTTATAATCAAGAGGGGTGTCGATGACTTCAACGTCCATGCAAACAGTCTTGCCTGCAAGAGTGATAGGACAATTACAGAATAGGATAATGGGCTAGGAGGCATGGTCGTCCCATGCATGAACAGTGATTGTGGAAGGGGCTAGCTTAAGAGATCCGAGTTGTTTCCAAACCGAAGCGGACATAACACAGGTAGATGCCCCCTCATCAATAATACACCGAGACACGTTAGCGTTCCGTATTTTGACTGGGATTTGGAAAGCAATAGAAGTAGGAAGGGGACAATGGTCTGACTGACGAGCATCGAAAACAATCAATTGGTCATCAACAGGATCTATAGCACCCATGGCAGATAGTAGATCCTTCCTTTGATAAGGACACAACTAAAGGATTTCCAGTGTTGAAATGGTAGCAGGAGACTGTGCCAAATCATCTAATATGCTATACAAATGAGCAGCTCATCCAGAAGTAGCATTTCGGCATAATGGGCCCTTAGGAACCTTGGTAGGAACCTCAAATTTGGGCTAAGGGATCTGCAAAGGACCATTGGGTGTCGAAAGAGGCTATGTAGGACCTGAAGAAGGTGACTCAGGGACAGACAGAGCGGGAGGCTTGGGGTACTAACGAGACCAATTTTGAAGGTTAAGGTCGACGATTAGAGGTTGGTCAGAATTCATCATGAGAATATGGTAATCGGAGGAACCAGAAGGGAAAGTTTGAGTGGTTACTGGTGCATGAGGTGGTTGAGTAGCCATGAATCCTTGCTGAGGGAAAGGATCGGTAAACACAGCTGGTTTAGAAGTAGCCGCATTAGGGGGAATAGTAGGGGAGGCATGTTTTCCTCACAATGTGGCATGAGACTCCCACATATGTCACATCTGTGGTAATAGGGGACAATCGTGAGTGCAATGACTGTAAATACTGCAACACGAATAAGGCTTATTTGTATGAAGAGGCATGTTCGACTTGGGCTGAGTGCCCTGTTGCTGGTTAGTGGTGTTAGAGTAAATACTTGAAGGATTGGATCCACGATTACCAGGGGAAAATTGATGTTGATTTCCTTTCCTCTTTCTTTGAAAAGAAGGAGGATTAGTCATGCCCTACTGTGCAAAGACTTGCCCCGGTTGGGGTGGTAGTTGTTGTTGCGGGGGTTGAGAAGGAAAGGGAGGTAGAGGTGCAAATGCTGAAGGAGTTGGGGCACCAGGCTATGGGTAAGGATACTAGATAGGTTGGGAAATATTGAGGTAAGCAGGAGGTTGGGAAAAATGAGGAGGCGAGCCGTATCCTAGATACATGCTACCTAGAGGGGGAAAAGTGCTGGAGGTGCTGGCCCCTCCCGGAGGGAAACCATAGCCCATAGGAGGTTGAGCGTACGGATGTGAAAGAGCTCCAACGATACCATCTGCAGAGTGAGATGCCCCCAAGGCGTTAGCACCACCGAGTCTAGGGAGGTCAGGAAGGACAGTATAAACATAACCAAACTGAGCATAGATGAGGTCATATTTCAAGGCTATTTGGAGGGCAGCTTCTTCAGTTTGAGGGAACTGGGATGTGACATATTTTTCGATGGTGGGTAAGAGAGATCGAAGGAACCAGTCCATGTAGACCTGGTCTTCAAAGGTGGGAGCTCGACATAAGCTCCTTCTTCTCCACCATTCCTGGACATGAGCGGAAAGGCAGGTCGAAGATGATTGACGGAAAGAAGTCAAGAGTTCGGTACCAGTGTCATATTGGAGAGGGAGCTGGAAATAAGATAAGAAGGCTTGGGAAATGGTCACAAAGGTGGTATGGGAAGAGGTGGTCTGATCAAAATACCACTTAGAAGCTTCACCTATAAGTGTGTGTTGGAACAATCTAAGATGGATGGAATCATCAGTAATGGAATTGGATGAACACCACATGTGGAAAGATCAGATATGGTTGGAGGGATCTTCTCCAGCAAGGCCTTCGAACTTGGGAATGTCGAAGGGGAGCTTGGTTGGCATATCAGGCCAACCAACATCGTGGCGGATAGGATCATTGATCAACTGATTGAGATCAGAGAGGCTGAGGCCCGCCATGTACGGGAGCAAAGGTGCAGCCGAGGTAGTTTCTGTGGTGGTTCCGCTAGTAGTAGTTCTGACATTAGGCGGGAGTTGCGCCTGATGTGCGGCCTGGACCATACATGGTGAAGGTAACAGGGGGAGAACCAGAAGTAGGGGGAGAACCCAAAGAATTAGAAGAGGAGACGAAGTGCGGACTCAGAGGAGGACTAACTCGACAATAGTGGGAAGGAGCAAGTCGACCAACCATAAACTAAGGGTGAAGGCCAAGAAGTATCCGGGAGATACACCTTAGGGGCATAATGATGATGGAAAAAATGGAAGAAGAATGACCAATCAAAGGCAAGGAGGTGCAGAATCAAGTGTTTACAATGTTGAAACAAGGGCAGAAAAGTGCAGTGTCAATTGATTTTAAAGTCTTTGCCTAGCAGTGTTAACCAGGCTCTTCTTCACTTAGGTTTAGTGTGTGGCATGTGTTCATTTTAATTTTTAAACCCAAACGTTTTGAGAGTAAAAGAAAAAAGTGTGTTGCGTAACTAAAAATAAATTTGCAGAGAACAGTAGATAATGCTGAAATAATAGAAAATTAATAGCTAACAATGCATCGATCTAACCCAAGAAGGCAGGTCTCTCAAAACTATTCTAAAAGTGGGAAAAAAATCTAGTCAAAACACACTAAAAAGGGACCAATAGATCTCAGGTCGGGAGGGACGGGGATCTAAAGGAGAAATCTACTGAAAAGAGGTGCAGAAAATAGCAAAGAGGCAGAGGCAAGGTTGCTACAAAAAAGGAGGAAATCAGCTAAAGGTAGAAGGGACAAGGAGGTGACCCTAGAGGCAAACCCAAACAAAACTATATGAGGTGATTTGAAGGGGAGAAGAGCTGATCTAAAAGGGATCTGAAAGTGAGGTATCAGATCTGAAAAGAAAAGGGCTAAAACTTTGAAAATTCAGACGGTTGAAACAGCTAAAACTCTTCCACAAAAAGTCGAGGGTACTAAAGCCCTAAGGGGCTAGATTCCCATTTAGTTGAGTAAAATAGATCATAACCAGGTCTAAACGGGCTAAGACAGAGGCTAGAAAACCCTAACAGAAGATTTAGACAAACCCCAAAAAATTGCTGGAAAATTGCAGAAAAAAGTGCAGGTCGCAAGTTCTGACCTGTTTTCTGTCCAGGTCACATATTTTGGGTTGAAAAGTGCATCCTGCAGTCTAGGTCGCAGGTTCTCGGCCGAAAAGTGCGACCAGCAACTTTGGGTGTCTCGGTGGCAGATTTCAGAAAAAGTTGTCGTCTCAATTGTGGCTGATGTCTGTTACCTGGAAATAGGGTCGGAAACACACAGAAGTTAGAAAATTTAATGTTTGAGGGTGTTATAGGTGAAAAATGACATAAAAATAGAAAAAACAAAAAGCTGAAAAGAAACCCTAGGGTCTGAAGCAATTGGATATGCAGTGGAGTTGCCAATTGTTAGTATGAATCTTTTGTCAAATTGTACGAAAAAATACCACTTTAGCTACACATAACAAACAGCCCTAACATCAAATATGGCTGCCAATATCTTCAGATCTACAGTTAGTTGATTAAGACAAATGCTGCACAAATCCAGATCTATGCATAAAAAGACATTAAGCAGTGAAAATAAGGTTTTGCTCCATGCATCCAATAGACAAGACAAGAACAATATTTTTGAAATAATTTTTATATTAAGGGCACCTGAGAGGAAAACAAGAAAGGTGTTTCCAATTCTCCTCAATGGGATGGGTTCTTGAAAGTCCTCAGCACTTCAGATCTATAATTTCTCTCTCTTGTTGGTGTAGAAAACCCAGACAAACATAGAACTCAAAGGGAGCTCACAAAGAAAATAATGGAGAATGTGACAATGATAATGGCTCAAAGTCAGACCAAGAGTATAGATCCAGAGTGATCTAATAGGCAACAAAAGGTGACAAATGAATGGGAAATCCCTTCTATTTATAACAAAATATTAGGTCATTCTAGATCTTGGTGCATGATTAAAATAATATTAACCAAATCTAGATCCACCTTTTATGGAATATTTTATTATATTTGTTGGAGGGAAAAGGTATTTGACTTGGGTCAAATCCCTTTGTTTGTAAATAATAAATAAATAAATGATTTATTTATTATTTTAAGGAAGTGGTTGAATGATAATTAAATAAATAATGATTTATTTAATTATTTATAAATGATTTAGTCATATTTAACCAGGAATATTATTTAAATAAGATTTAAATAATTATTCCTAGAAAATAATAAGATAAATAAAGATTTATCTAATTAATTTCTTTGTTTTGGGTTAAACATGACCAGGAATAATAATTGAATTATTGTTTAATTAATTATTCCTTGAGGAAAATCAAACAAATATAGATTTGTTTAATATTTCCTTTTGGGGTTTCCTGTTTAGACCATAAACAACCTGATAAATGTGTTTTATTAAGTTATTTCACATAGTGAAAGCAATTTTACTTAGGGTAAAATTGGTCTTACATGGTGTACTTGGGTCCATCTAATGATAATAGGTTAGATGACCTAAAAATGGTGTAACACTTCCCTTCAACTTCTAACCAAGCCATGAAGGGGACAATGTTTCTATTCTAGGCAATTTCCTTTCAGCACTAAGGAAATTGTAGTAGTTTGAACTACCTATGGTACCCTATAGAGTTGGCTTCCCAAAGTAACAATGACACTATAATTCTTGGACTTAAAAAGAGCATGATATATCCTCATATATGGTTTCCCTAAAAGAACGTCACAAACTTCAATTTTGGAAACATCACATATTACCTTCTCTTCGAGGGACTTGATTTCGTAATATAGACAATATTTATGGTTGACATGTATGTCTCATCATTGGCTCAACCAACCATTGTTAACAACTTCAATATACTTACGACCTTCATTAATATTATGTTCTTTTATCTATCATTTTTAACAATGAAATGTAGCAGATTCCCCTTCACCCACGTCTATAAATGGAAAAGGTGCTACTCTTCATAAAACTCCTCTAACTCTTTTGGTTCAATATGTTTGGTTGAAATTATAACATTTTGTTTTAAACTAATGATTATGTTTCCCTTATCACACTCTAAATAAAATTCCACGTTAGATTTTTTTTTTTTAAGATCGGCTAGCAAAGACTATTTTGAGTGACATTCATCAGTGTTGTTCCAAGGGATTTTGTGGAAATTTTTGGGTTCCTATGATTTGGCCGATTGGAAAACCAAATGACAAGGAAACATATAAACCAGTCTTTAGAGCTCTAGGATCTAGCCCTCCTAGTCTCAGAGAGGGATCTCTCAATATATTTGCAAAGATATGATTTGTTTGCTTGAAAAGGTTGATTTTAGGCTAGTTATTAAGCACGAGTTTGTTTGATTGTTTTGTGGAACATAATGATCTAGGAAGCATAGATATAAAAGGGAAATCTCTAAGTCATTGGGAAATGGAGTCAAATGGAAGTTTGTAACAAGTTTGTAGATGAATTAGGGGTATCAAAGGGCAAATCTAACTTGGTTGTTGGATCTACAAAGTTTTCAGGTGAAATGAAATGAACATTAAGGGTTTATAATGAAAATTAGAACTAAGGGCAGTTAAGAATCCTTAATTATATGTACTCTTCAACAAAGGGACTTAAAACATCATTTAAACATGGAGAAGTATTTTATAGACAGGGCTAACCATGAATTCTACAAATTACACTTCAGCAAATAACGTTTTCAAGACAAACTTTCAAAATGAAATCTAAGAGTCGAGGAACGCTCTATTTCATCAAATATTTCACTTTCAATCATAACAAAACATTCAAGATTCACAAATAACTTCCTTCATAGAAGAGGGAACTCCTAAACATCTGTGATTATAGCTATAAAGACCTTCAAAAAACTATTTGAGCAAGTACAAAGCGTATGATCAAAACAGACCTCTTTGGCAGACTTTGGACAATGATACTTTAAAGGGAGACTTCAAAAACAGTTTTCAAATGGCAACCAGTAGCAGGGAGAACCATAAATAGTTCTTAAGGCCACTATATTGAACTATTTGGGAAATAAACAAGCATAAGGGTTGAAATAGCAGTTGAACTACTTAATAAAATCTTCAGCAGATGAAAACATAAAGACAGTGAAGAGAAAACAAGACTAAGGTGCTTCTAGGAGACATTTCTGAGCCTAAAACTTTTACTCTACTACAAGTAAGATATGATGAAAATAGAATGGAAATAGGAAAAACATTAAATAGTTTAGAATAATTCACCAACATCCCAGCTCAGGGATCCAATGACAGAGCTTTCTCCATCCACAAACAGGTCAAAACATCCACAGGTTCCAGTACATCAATTTCTCTTCAACCTCAGTAGAACTATGTATTACTTCAAAGAGTTATCAAATGCCTGCATACAATGAGTTCAAATGCAGTATTTATGTTGCAAATGAGGAGGTGGAACTATATAGGGTTCAAAATGTTATTAATGACACAGTAAATGTACTCCTATCCTTAAAAACCATGCAAGGCATAAGGTAGGAATGTTTCTCAACTACTTATCTGTGTATTAAATCTATCTTTACTTCCTTAGGATAAAATAGCTGAAGAGATTGACTTTGAGGATCTTTTCTATCTTTTACAGTAATTGTCTGATAGCCTTAAAATATCTTTTTGTGTAATAACTGTTGATTTTCCCTTTGAGACATAATGTAAGTGAGAGGTGGCGATCAGTTTTATCAATTGAATAACTGCTCTGTTGTTGATTTATCCGAGGTCCTTTTAGGCCTATCTTTCCTTTATTTTATTATTAAAACTACCTATTAAGGCCTGATGATGTCTTTGGCCTTCATAATGTAACATTGTTGTCCTTTCTCTTTATACACTTCTTTATTCAAACTATTGTCCTTTTGCTAACTGTATCCACCTTTAAACTGTAAGATTATGCCTTTAGTCTTTGACCTTATGCATTAACCTTCTTATTTTATTGGTTAAGTCTTCAAATTCTTCAGTTTTCTGAAATTAACCTTTGATCTTCATCTTTATGTTTTTGAAACCTTTCAGTTTCTTTTGAACTTTCATTCATCTATCCCTTAACTGCATCTTTAATCTTGGTTTCTTTATTTCTTCTTACTTCACTGTTTCCTCTTCATTTTGTCATCTGCAGGGTTTCTTTTGACGCTGGAGGTTTTGATAATATGACCAATGCTTAAGGAGTATTGGTCAAACCATGAAACTCGAACCCTGAACTCTTATTTTTGTGATTTTACAGTAATTTGGGCTTCAAAGGTAGTGATCCTCAACTCTGCTCCTTTAATGAACCCTGTGAAGGCTTTTTGGCCTTAAAAACTTCTCTTAAACCCTGCAAAAAACCAAAAAATGTTAATACAACCCTGCAATGGAGGTTTCACTACTTACAGAGGCTGTGTGGGGGTGAAGGAGCTGGGAAGAAGTAGAAATTATATGGTAGAGAAACTTAAAACAGGGTTTAAAGTTGAATATTGGCGCGAAAAAATGAAGGTGGTTTCAGAAAACCACCAACAGTTTTCGTGCAGCGTTTAAGTGGTTTGTGGTTTCACGTAGATTGAACGCGATATGGTACATTTCTTGCCGCGTGTCCATATGGAAACTGCTGGTTTCGAGTGGATTTGGGTTTTTAAACCCCGGAGGTGAAACGAATGCGAAATTTAATCTGCGCCATCAGATCTCAAGGCGTGATATCAACGACGCCAGTGGAGCCTAAAAGCTGGGGTGTAACTTTGGCGGGTGGGAGTGGGATACAGGTGGCGAGCGGAGATTGTTGGAATTGGTTTAAGCGGTGGGTGGTGGTGCCAAGTAAATGACATGGGCCTTCTTTTATTTGATAGCACGTTTATACAAAGGAAAATGTGTTTGGTAATGGGCACGGGGTAAAATAGAAGATAAGGGGAGGGGATTAAAGATAGGGGAAGGAAAGGGCTTTATGGAGGAAAAGGGAGCAAGAGTGGAGGGGAAGAGCTAATCACATTGGTGGATCAATAAAAAATAAGGGGGGAGGAGGAAAAGAAAGGGAATGTCGATGTGATGGGGGCTAAGAGCTTGGGCCTGGGGCACGGTCCCATGGAGGAGAAGTGACCAGGGACCAGCGAAAGGGAGCTAATTTGCATCGGCAGGGAGAATTTTATAAAGGAAATGTAGGCCATAGAGAAATTTCCGATGCAATGGGGTTTGGGCGCTTGGTCATAGCGCTCGGACATATGGAAAAAAGGAGCGAAACTTTTAAGCCCTCAGGGGCTTAAACCTTAGTTTTAAAGAATACTTTTTTTCGTTAAAAATGGGTTTTTAAACCAATTTTTAGAAGTTCAGATAGGTAAAGAGGGGCATTTTTAAACCATAAAAAAGGGGTTTTATCAATTTAAATGGTTTTTCATGGGTAAATGAAACATTTTTTAAACAAAATGAAAATGGTTATATAGGTTTTGAAAGGGTTTTTTTAAGAGGAAATGAAGGTTGAAATGAGAAGGGAAAAAGGGGATCTTTGGAAAATGGGGCCTTAGAAAATAGCTTCTTTGGGAACAGCAATCTTACTTGGTGGATTTATTTTTAAGGAAACAACAGTATTTTGAAGGGAACAACATGATAACGTTTTTAGGAAAAACAGATGAAGATTTTGGTGAACTAATAGACTTAGAAAGATGAAGGCAGTGAGATTTCTAGAACTCATAATGTTTTTTGCAATTTTGTTCTAGAAATATAGGTTTGTCAAATTGAGTCATATTTGGATAAAATCAAAATTATGGATGACTAATAGTGGCTCCATTTGGGGAGGATAGTTGTCCTTTTAGGTGTCCATAGCCTCATTTTATAGATCTTTGGCTTTTAGTATATCAGTGCCTTATCCATTGGGTAGATTTATTCTTTTCTTGATGATCCTTCTCTGAAAAGGACAACCTTTATCAATCTGCAACATGTAGTTTCTTCAAAAAATCATCTCTACCTACCCAATCTTACTTTGTCCTAGCATTTTTTCTTTCTTTTGAGTGCATTTGAACTAGCAAACTCTTTGACATTTTATTTAAAAAATAAATAAATAAACTATCGAATCCTATCCTTATCTCTTCCAAGAGTCCATATTAAACTGTTGAACTCTTTATTTTTCTACCTAAGCCACTATCTGTCAAGATTAAGCTGTTTGACAGATTTTATTCTCTATTTCTAAAACAGGAAATTTAAACACAGTCAAATCAGGATTAGACTATCTGATTTTCTATGGTGTCTATGGTTGTATGTACAAGCTACACATAGACTTTATTTGCACAAAAATAAAAAAAATGATGAAGGCTTAAGATCTGAAAATTATAGACATCATTCTAGTCTTTTTCCAGCTCTGGTTTTGATCTATTTAGAGCCATTTTTTCTTTTGATTCCCGGTTCATATTTTGAGCATGTTTGAACCATTTTTCTTCTATCCTAATCTTTCCTACTGACAAGCCAAGACTAAATTGCTTGGAAAATATGATTCACTAACCTATCAGCAGTAAATTGAAAGTATTCTCAGCCATGTTTAAGCTAAATGACTGAACAATATATCATTTCTTAATCAGCAGTGGCACTTAGATTTTCTCACTTTCAGAAAATTCTCTTTTTTTGGGCATGGGGTTGTACCTCTTTTGAATCTGACCTCTTTTCTTTTTCTATTTTTTTGTATTTTTCATCTTTTTTCAAATTGAAAAAATAGTGTTATACACAGTGGAAAAATTAAAAACTTTGAAATTTAGGACTCTTGGCAGAAATAGTGCTTGAGCATCCTACCATTAACAGGACCTCCAAATAAATATTCCCCATTCAGCTCCTTCAGAAAGAATGCATTGTGACCCCTGATGGAATGAATAATGTAAGGACCTTTCCACAGATTTTCAAACTTACCATGTTTTCCCTTTTCTTCCCTTCTAGAATCCCACTTTAGAACTACATTTCCAACTTGGAAATCATTTTCTTTAGTCCTCTTGTCAAATAATTTCTTGATACTCTCTTGGACTATTTGTGGTCTACTGTACACTTCCTCTCTGGTCTGTTGTAAATGAATGTTCTGGTTGATCCTTCTCTGCATATCATTTTCTTTAGTTTGTACTTCTTGGAGGAGTTTCATGACAAGAACTCCTAAATAGGTTGGAAAGATTGCATCCATGCCATAAACCAACTGATAGGGGGACATATTTATTGACTTTTTGGTGGTTAATCTATCAGCCCATAAACCATGAACAAGCTTACTATGTCATGATTTATGATTCTTCTCCAACAGTTTTTTGATAATATTGACAAGACCTTTGTTGGAGGATTCAGGTAATCCATTTCCTTGGGGATAGTAGGCAGTGGAATGACCCAATGTAATATGATATTTATAGAAAAATTCAACCATTTTCTTATATTTGAAGGCAACGGCATTATCTGTGACAATTTTTCTTGGACAACCAATTCTGGATAGTATGTTGGTTTCAAGGAACTTGATAATGACAGAGTCAGTAGCATTCCTAGAGGGTATCGCTTCTATCCACTTGGTAAAATAATCAGTGTCAGTGAGGATCCACTTGTGTTGGGATGATGAATATGGGTGAATTTCCCTAATGAATTCCAAGCCCCATTGTTGGAAGGGAGCCTCAACACTGATGGGATGTAAAGGTAAAGGTAGGATTTTTCTCTTGCCATCAAAAATTTGACACTTATGGCAAGTCATGACAATTTTTTGAGTATCTGGGAAAAGGGTGGGACAATAGTAACCATATCTAAGGATTTTATTTGCTGTAGTCTTCCAGTACAGATGTTCACATTCTCCCTTATGCAGCTCATGCATGATTTTTCCTGCATCAACCTCAAGTAGACATTTAAGCAATATTCCAACAGCATTTTTCCAATATAAAACCCCATCTAATATGAAATAATTCAAATCCTTATGTTTCAAAAATCTAGCTTTAGATTTAAACAAAGAAGGGGGGGTATTCAGATAAAGCAGCACATATATGATATCAGCATGCCAAGGTGAATTCACAAATGTTTCTTCAATGAATGGAGCTATGAATTCCTCTATTTCTTCTAAGACATCAAACATATTCATATCAAGTGCTTGGAAGTTTGACTCAGTCATGATTTTTGCTAATCTCTGCCCTTTTACTATTTTGGTAGGCCTGATTTCTAAGTCATATTATAGAATAATAGCAATCCATTTTCCCCTTTTACCATCAGGTTCTTGACTTATAATATCTTTGACAACAGTATGTGGGACAAAAGATATGATGTGAGAATAATAGCAATCCATTTTCCCCTTTTACCATCAGGTTCTTGACTTATAATATCTTTTTCAATGCTTTTACCAAGGCTAAGGTTTGTTTCTCCATGATGTTATACTTGAGTGGAGCATTTCTTAAGGCCCTCCTTAAAAAGGATAATGGTTGTTCATGCCCCATGTCATTTTTTTCCAATAATACTGCAGCTATTGTATGTTTAGATGAAAAAGAAAAGATATAAAATTCCTTGGTGAAATCAGGACTAATAAGAACTGGTGTTTGAGTTAAAGCTTGTTTCACTAGTTCAAATGATTGTTTAGCCTATATTGTCCATTTAACACCTACCTCTTTCTTTAGCATGTTTGTGATATTTCTTAATAGCTCAGCAATGTTAGGGATGAATCTCCTTAAAAAAATTATCTTCCTAATGAAAGATTGTAATTCTTTAAGTTTTTTAGGATGGCTGATCTTCAATATGCCATCAATCCTTTTAGGGTCTACTTTTATTCCCTCTTTAGAAATTATGTGACCAAGAAGATTTCCTTATTGAAGACCAAAGAGTGTCTTTTTGGGATTCAAAGACAAGCCATATTTCCTATATTTCTCAAAAAACTTTCTTAAATGTATCAAGTGTTCTTCATCAGTTTTAGAGAAAACAGTAATCTCATCAAGGTAAATGATTATAAAATAGCATATGTCTTCTGAAAAGGCTATGTCCATGGACCTTTGGGAGGTGGCCTCTGCATTCATTAAACCAAATGGGATTTTGACATACATGAATGTACCCCAAGGTGTAGTAAAAGCAGTTTAATGTTGGTCACTTGGGAGTACTAAAACCTTATTGTAACCTGAGAACCCATCCAGCAGTGAAATTATTTTAGACCCAACCACCCTTTGAAGTATGTGATCCATTTTTGGCAAGGGATAATTATCTTTAAGGGAGGCTCTATTTAGATTTCTAAAATCAATGCAAAGCCTAATTTCCCCAATCTTTTTCCTAACAGATACTAAGTTGGAAACCCATTCTGAATACCTAATAGGAACTATGATCACAACATCATACATTTCTTAATCTCTTTCTCAACTAAAGGCAATAAAACAGGGTTTATCCTTCTGATTTTTTGTTTGAAAGGTTTCTAATTTTTCTTAAGAGGAATTTTGTGTTGAATGATGTTGGTATCATATGATTTTAGATCCTTGTATCCCCATGCAAACACATCTTTAAATTCTTTGAAAAGTTCTATGTATTGTTGTTTGATATGAGCTGGGAGAGTGTTGGATAGTTTTATCATCTTGGGTTCTACTAGGATTCCTATGTTATGTTATTCTATGTTTGTTTCCATAGGTTCCATTCTTGGTTCTTTGGCTACATCATTGAAATCAAAAAGTTGTTCTAATGGTGCAAGACCTCTTGGAATTGTATCATTTTTACATTGTAAAACTTCCAGGTCTTTCTTATCTACGCTGTCAATTATTTCTGCTCTAAAAGGATGTTCAACATGGTTTATATCAGTAGAAAAAGACAGCTCTGTTTCATGGTTTTGTTCTTCATTAAAATAGTTTTCTTCATGGCTTGAAAAAGGTGTTGGTATGGAAAAATCATTCTTTGATTGCAGAAAATTATCTATATGTTTGTCTCCTTCAAAAACTTGCCAGTAATCTTCATTGTAAGGTATTGCAAGTCTATTTTTTACCTTTATGCCAGATTGTTCATTTGTCTCTGGTATTTGGAAATTAATAGCAGCAAAGGCAAGTTCATTTACTAGATTATTTTGAGCCCTTGGGATGAAAATGAGTTCATATTTTTCAAATATTTTTAGGAGATCAAGGGCATCATTTCTATATTAACTGAGTTTTGGGTTTTTGCTTGAATACTCCCCTTTGATTTGTCTGATAATTAGCTCAGAATCCCCTTGGACTAATATTCTTTTGGCTCCTAAATCTTTGAGTAAGTGTAAGCCAATAAGGAGGGCTTCATATTCAGCAACGTTATTTGTGCATGGAAAATCCAGTTTATAGGAAAATCCTTTGTTTGTGTTTTGGATCCATACACCAGCCCCTGCACTTAATTTTCTACAAGAGCCATCAAAGTTTATTTTCCAACGTATTTCAATCTCATTTTCCCTTTCTTTCTACTGTTCAAGGCTGCTAAAATTTGGATTGTTCTTTTCTTGAGTTAAGGGTAGATTTGACTGTTCTAGCAGACTAATTTCTCCTTTGTTTTCCTTTTCTTGTTGGTTGGTTTCATCTTCATTATATAAGATAAAGGAATCCAAATTTGAATGGATGGAGTAGATAGGAGAATTGTTTGGTCTATCTATGTTGCTCACCATGTATTTCATGTGGGATTCCCTGTACAGTCTTCTAGTATGGTTAAATACTAGGATGGTGGCATAAGACATGTCCATTTGAATGCTCCCCTGTAGCTTGGCTCCCCATGATATAGATAGAAGCATGCCATACTTAGGGGGAATATTAGCTACCACTATTTCCATTGCTAGACTCTTAGCAGGAATTTGAGACAAGTTGACACACAAATATTTAATCAAGCCTAAGCATTTGACTCTTCTTGAATCAAAAGAGTAAAGGTATTTGTATGGTTTAGTAATTTCTAAGCCCAGGCTTTCCATCACTACTTTGGGCATAAGATTGTGTGAAGCACCTGAGTCTAGCATGGCATTATGCAAGATTTTGTCATGTATATTCAGGCTAACATAGAAAGGAGGGACATCCCCTTCTTGGTATTTCCCTTCAACTTCAGGACCAAACAATAATTCTGGTCTATCATCTGTCAAGTTTAAAGTATCAGTGTCACTTCCTATATTCAAAGCTTTCAAAACTTGGTTTTTATATACAACCTGAGTTACTAGTTCAGTTAAGGGTATGGTGATTTTGATTTTGGCAATTTCCCCTTCAAGGCTGAAATGAACTATGGTTCTTGACATATTTATATCAGTTTTTTCATTTACAACTCTTTCAGCAATTCTGATTTGCTGATTTTTATTTGGACTGCTATTTGGGACAGATTTGTTAGGGCCACTAACAGAAGTACTAGGGCAGCTTTGTTCAACACTTTTCTGAATTGTTTTGTCTTTATTTTGATCAGCTTTCTTGGTTAAAGTGTTGGTGTTACTTGATGTCTTCTTGGGCTGATTTTCTGAGGTTTTCTTAGCAGCAGTACTAGTGTTTTTGTCACAGGAACTTTCTGGGCTACCTTTGCTTATAATATTTTATTGTTTGTGTACCTCCATGATAGAAGTTTCAAACCCCAATCTATAATCTTTAGAATCCTCATTATTGTATTCAATTTGTTATGAAGAGAAGAATTCTTGTTCTTCTTCAGTGAGAAAAACATATGTCTCACTGTCAGATCGTATCAAGTTTACATGATTTTCTTCCAACCTTTCAACTTCCCTTTCTTCTTCTTGATCAATATAGATTTGTTGAAAAGGAGACCTAATCTGTTGGTCATCATCTCTTTGCCTATCTTGATTAGGGTCTCTTCTAAGATTTTGATTTCTATTTCTATTTTGGTTTTCTCTAGGAGGCGTCCTATCATTCAAATTTATCTTTTCAATCATCCTCTCCATTACCTTTACTAAGTTATCAATTTTAGTATCTGATAATGAGGTTGAAGCCATTGTATCATCCTTGTATGTAACTCTTTTTTTTGCTCTCAACCTAGCTCTTTTCTCAATCATATTTTCCTCTACACTCATGGCTCCCCTCTGCATATCTTCTAAGGTTGAGGGGTCTCTTTCTCTTAGCTGGTAGGCCATTTCAGGATCAAAACCTTCTGGGAATTTTGCTAAGGCTAGGCCTAGTGGAGGTTTCATGTATGGAGGAAGTGAATTATACACACTATTGAATCTAGTGTAGTAATCATGGACACTTTCCCCACTGTTTCTTTTGAGATTGGTATATTCTGAAAGGATTTGGAGAGGTTTTTTTTTCTAATTTCCCATTTGTTTATGAATGTTTGATATAAAGAAGGGAGATAATTTATGTTGTGAGGAGCTAATTTTTTAAACCATTTCTTGACTTCTCCTCCTAAACTTTGAGAAAAAATTCTCATCTTAATAGTCTCTTCTTCTACTCCCATGTAATGAAAGGCATCATTCATTTTATCTATGTATTGTTGGGCAGTAGTAGGTTCATTTCCAATGAAATGGGGAATTTTGGACTGGTAATCATTTGGTAAAGGAACCATGGGCTATGGTTACACTAGTGGAGCATAACATGCTGCCATGATTGAAAATAATGGGGGGTTTACAAGAGGGAAAGTGGGTTTAAATGGAGTGTTTTGAACAGTGGATGTGTGAATAGGAGTGGAAGGAACACTTGGGCCAGCAAACTGATGATGATCAGATTTGTTATGGAAGGAGCTGAAATGATGGAGAATCTAAGAATCAGGTGGAGTGGAAGGTGAGGCCTCTCTGCTAAAGTTTTGTTGCAAATCTGTGGTTTCAAAATCAGCTTGATTTAAATCACTTTGAGACTTAATTCTAAATAGTTTCTTCGTGTAAGGTAAGTCAAAGTGGGGATATTCTAAAACTGTAAGATCTTTAGGGATAGATCTTGTTCTTAGGATGATCCTATCAATAGTTGGTTTTCCAGGTCTAGAATTCTGCCACAAAATATTCTCTGGATTGTCAACTATGGTAGTGGGATTAGGATCTGGATGGGATCTATTATGGACCCTATGTGAAGCCAAATTTTAGTTTTTCAAAATTTAGAGAGGAAGAGGCTTTTAGGAATATTTTTCAAAAAATTTCCTCTCACAGTGATGTCTATAGTAGGATAAATAGGCTTCTAAACTTCCTCATGGCTAGTTAACAAAATATTTAAGGAAATCTAGAGATCTAGAGGAGTAATAGGCCTATTGGGGCTGGAAATTTTTAGCTTTTTTGGAGGTAAAATGTTTTGTGGTCCACCACCAATGGTTTATTTAAAAACCAATCTGAAATGTTTTGGGCTTTTCTAAGTTTTTATGTGGTTCTCTGGTTATGAGAGTGTCATATACCTAATTCAACACTTATATAAGGTGGTGAAGCAAACAGAATCTACTTTATGGCTTATCTAGCTGATTTATTCAAGGTTTGATAAGGGTCTTCTTAGAATCCTAAGGTTTAATTAGATTGCCACTGATTCAGACAGATCTTATCATGATTACCATTATGCTGGTAGTGCTTGAAGAAGCTATATTTCACTTAAATGAATAAGGAGTGTCTTGTTTAGGGAATTTTACTCAAAAATTTCCCACGGTGATCGCCAGAATGTTGGGTTCTTGTGATTTGACTGATTGGAAAACCAAATGACAAAGCAACATATAAACCAGTCTTTAGAGCTCTAGGATCTAGCCCTCCTAGTCTTAGAGAGGGATCTCTCAATATATTTGCAAAGATATGATTTTTTTTCTTGAAAAGGTTGATTTTAGGCTAGTTATTAAGCATGAATTTGTTTGATTATTTTGTGGGACATGATGATCTAGGCAGCATAGATAGAAAAGGGAAATCTCTAAGTCATTGGGCAATGTAGTCAAATGGAATTTTGTAACAAGTTTGTACATGAATTAGGGGTATCAAAGGGAAATATAACTTGGTTGTTGGATCTACAAAGTTTTCAGGTGAAATGAAATGAACATTAAGGGTTTAGAATGAAAAGTAGAACTAAGGGCAGTTAAGAATCCTTAATTATATGTACTCTTCAACAAAGGGACTTAAAACGTCATTCAAACATGGAGAAGTAATTTATAGACAGGGCTAACCATGAATTCTACAAATTACACTTCATAAAATAACATTTTCAAGACAAACTTTCAAAATGAAATCTAAGAGTCGAGGAACGCTCTATTTCATCAAAGATTTCACTTTCAAGGATAAGAAAACATTCAAGATTCACAAATAACTCCCTTCATAGAAGAGGGAACTCCTAAAAATATGTGATTATAGCTATAAAGACCTTCAAAACAATTATTTGAGAAAGTACAAAGGGTATGATCAAAACAGACCTCTTTGGCAGACTTTGGACAATGGTACTTTAAAGGGAGACTTAAAAAACAGTTTTCAAATGGCAACAAGTAGCAGGGAGAACCATAAATCATTCTTGAGGCCACTGTATTGAAATATTTGGGAAATAAACAAGCATAAGGGTTGAAACATTTGTTGAACTACTTAATAAAACCTTCAGCAGATGAAAACATAAATACAGTGAAGAGAAAATAGGCCTAAGGTGCTTCTAGGAGACATTTCTTAGCCTAAAAATTTTACTCTATTGCAAGCAAGAGATGATGAAAACAGAATGGAAATAGGAAAAACATTAAACAATTTAGAATAATTCACCAACAACCAAGCTCAGGGATCCAATGACAGACCTTTCTCCATCCACAAATAGGTCAAAACATCCATAGGTTCCAATACATCAATTTCTCTTCAATCTCAGCAGAACTATGTATTACTTCAAAGAGTTATCAAATGCTCACATACAATGAGTTCAAATGCAGCATTTATGCTGCAAATGAGGAGGTGGAACTATATAGGGTTCAAAATGTTATTAATGACATAGTAAATGCACTCCTATCCTTAAAAACCATGCAAGGCATAAGGTAGGAATGTTTCTCAACTACTTATCTGTGTATTAAATCTATCTTTACTTCCTTAGGATAAAATAGCAGAAGAGATTGACTTTTAGACTATTTTCTGTCTTTTACAATAATTTTCTGACAGCCTTAAAATATCTTTTTGTGTAATAACTACCAATTTTTCCTTTGAGACATAAAGTAAGCGAGAGGTGACAGTCAGTTTTATCAAGTGAATAACTGCTCTGTTGTTGATTTATCCGAAGTCCTTTTATGCCTATCTTTCCTTTATTTTATCATTAAAACTACCTATTAAGGCTTGATGATGTCTTTGGCCTTCATAATGTAACATTGTTGCCATTTTTTTTTATACACTAATTTATTGGAACTATTGTCCTTTTGCTAACTGTATCCACCTTTAAAATGTAAGATTATGCCTTTAATCTTTGACCTTATGCATTAACCTTCTTATTTTATTGGTTAAGTCTTCAAATTCTTTGGTTTTCTGACATTAGCCTTTGATCTTCATCTTTATGTTTTTGAAACCTTTCAATTTCTTTTGAACTTTCATTCATCTGTCCCTTAACTGCATCTTTAATCTCTGTTTCTCTCTTTCTTCTTACTTCATTGTTTCCTCTTCATTTTTTCATGTGCAAGGTTTCTTTTTATGCTGGAGGGTTTGATAATACGACCAATGCTTAAAGAGTATTGGTCAAACCATGAAACTTGAACCCTGAATGCTTATTTTGTGATTTTGCAGTAATTTGGGCTTCAGAGGTAGTGACCCTCAGCTCTGCTCTTTTAATGAACCCTGAGAAGGCATTTTGGCCTTAAAAACTTCCCTTGAACCCTGCAAAAAAACAAAAAATATTAATAAAACCCTGCAATGGAGGTTTCACTGCTTATAGAGGCTGTGTGGGGGCAGAGGAGCTAGGCGGAAGTGGAAATTCTATGGCGGAGAAACTTAAAACAGGGTTTGAAGTTGAATATTGGCGTGAAAAAATGAAGGTGGTTTTAGAAAACCACCGAGAGTTTTCGCACATCGTTTAAGTGGTTTGTGGTTTCAGGCAGATTGAACGTGATAAGGTACATCACTTACTGCATGTCCATATGGAAACCGTTGGTTTCAAATGGATTTTGGTTTTTAAACCCCACAGGCGAAACAAACGCGAAGTTGAATCTGCGCTGTCAGATCTCAAGGTGTGAGATCAACGGAACCGGTGGAGCCCGAAATCTGGGGTGCAACTTTGGCAGGTGGGAGTGGGATACAGGTGGCTAGTGGATATTGGTGGAAGTGGCTTAAGCGGTGGGTGGTGGGGCCAAGTAAATGACGTGGGCATGCTTTTATTTGATAGCGCGTTTATACAAAGGAAAATGTGTTTGGTAATGGCACGCGGGTAAAATAGAATATAAGGGGAGGGGCTTAAAGACAAGGGAAGGAAAGGATTTTATGGAGGAAAAGGGACCAGGAGCTGAGGGGAAGAGCTAATCGCATCGGTGGATCAATAAAAAATAAGATAAGGGGTAAGTAGGAAAAGAAAGGGAATGCTGATGCGATGGGGGTTAAGAGCTTGGGCCTGGGGCATGGTCCCGTGGAGGAGAAGTGACCAAGGACCAGAGAAAGGAATCTAATTTGCATCAGCAGGGAGAATTTTATAAAGGAAACGCAGGCCATAGATAAATTTTCAATGTGGTGAGGTTTGGGCGCTTGGTCATAGCACTCAAACATATGGAAAAAAGGAGCGAAAGGCTTAAACCCTCAAGGGCTTAAACCTTAGTTGCAAAGAAGACTATTTTTGGCTAAAAATGGGTTTTTAGGCCAATTTTTAGAAGTTCCTATAAGTAAAGAGGGGCATTTTTAAACCACAAAAAAGGGGTTTTTATGGGTTTAAAGGGTTTTTCATGGGTAAATGAAGAATTTTTTAAACCAAATGAAAAGGGTTATATTGGTTTTGAAAGGGTTTTTTAAGAGGGAATTAAGGTTGAAATGAGAAGGGAAAAAGGGGATCTTTGGAAAATGGGGCCTTAGAAAACAACTTCTTTGAGATTAGTAGGCTTACTTGGTGGATTTCTTTTTAAGGAAACAACAGTATTTTGAAGGGAATAGCAGGATAACCTTTTTAGGAAAAACAGATGAAGATTTTGGTGAACTAATATACTTAGAAAGATGAAGGCAGTGAGATTTCTATAACTCATAATGTTTTTCGCAATTTTGTTCTAGAAATCTGGGTTTGTCAAATTTAGTCATCTTTGGATAAAATCAAAATTATGGATGACTAACAGAAATCACACCATTTTCTAGTGTCTTTCTTTAAATTATCATTACCATTATTTTCTTGCATTTTGGACTTGTTTTATTGAGGTTGGATCTCCTTTATTTATCATTTATTATGTTAGAGCTACCTTTTCCATACATTTGTTTTGATGTAATTGTAGACGCAAAATTTCACTTATTCCTCTACTTAATTTTGATTGATTTCGATATCATATCAATAAGAAAATCTCAGTGATGATATGTCCAAAAAATCCATATGTATTTAGATGTAGCTATGTATGCTAATATGATACTCCAAAACTAGGTGTTACTTCATTTCTCAGATATTTATCTTTTAGCACAATGTATAGAAGATATTGGTGTACTCTGGCACCATCTAGTCTCTCTCTTGATGCAAAGCTTTCCATATCATGTATTTATCATAATAGTTTCCAATAGGGTGAAATTATTCGATGGGTACATTAAAAAATGCCACCCAAGTGGTTTTTTTCCTAAATGACATAGACTCATCTATGTTATGTCTCTCCCAATAACATTCCCACCAATATTTTACATGAGAAAGGGCTTTAAAGCACATGAAGGTGTCCTTTTTAATGTCTTAAATATTTTGAATAGAGTATTAACCCTATAATATATTTAACTATTTCTCCAAAGCATATGTATCCATACGAACTTAAAATAAAGTGACATTAAATTTAACTTGTATCTTGAAGGTTGTTGCACTCTAGAAATTGTTACTAATTCAAGATGCCTCAAATATTTTTAGTATTCATTGAATGATGTGGGTGAAATTTTCCATCATCTCAGTCCTCTATCATGCAATGGATTCATAAAGAAACAACTTTAAAGGATATCCCATTCCATCACTTCTCCTTTCTTCTACCATGGGAGTTTTAGTGGGCTAATAAGAATGGTTTTCCCCAAGTGAAATTATCTCAAGACCCAACTCTCTATACCTAGATATCATCAGGTACATGAACCAAGAAACAAAAAATAATATATTTTCTCTTATAATATTAATTTTATATAGATAAAAAAAATGAAATTAAATAATATTAAGGGAAAAATGTACATATAAATATTGAAAAACCAAGGTAACACAATGAAACCCAAATTGTATTAATGAAAAAAATAGGAAAACACTATAAAATGTAGAGCAATACAAACTAGTTAGAATGGTATTAGATTATCTCCAAAGAGAGAGGCTTTAGCCATACTCATTTTCAAGATGTCATTACAAGAGGCCAAAATTGGAATTTCAACATAAAGTAATAAACCTTGAGAGTCAAGAACCCTAACCATAGGAGAGAAATAACAAAAGGATTGCAAACCCAAATGTGGTTAGTTGATACATAAACTTCTTGGGGATGCACCTTTTTCATATGATCTCTATTTAGTTTGCATATTAGTTCATTGGAAATATATAACTAAGTAAAATTATTTGTAGACAAGGGCAATCCATGACAACCCTGATCCCCTCAATTTCCAAAAAATATTATTTAAGATCTCAAAATCTCCTTGGAATTCAAGACCTAAAACAAACCAAGATGGAAAACCATGTTGAGTTAGTGGATAGGTGGATGACCACCTATGTCCACCTAGATAAGTTGGAAATCAAATGTGGATTATTTCCTTGTAGATTTGATGTAAAAGTTCATCATAAGCCCCTTCATTATGATGGTTTGCACAATGATGATGATAAATGGCTGTGTTTCTCATTTACTCATTTTAGGGTTCTACGAGAAGATTATGAAAATATGTGAATGAAATTGCATGGATATGTTTTATGATGCTTATGTAGCTTGTATTTTACTCATATTCTATCTTGATTTGGTTTCAATTTATCTCTCTAAAAAGCATGAAATTTTTTAAAAATCATACTTACCTTAAAGTATAAAAACCTTAACAAATCTTTCTATTTCATAAAATGTTAAGTATTAAATTTATAGCAAAGCTTTTGTAAAATAATTCAAATTTATATGATTTTATACAATTTATAGAGAATTTTGGTGATTTTAAAGTAAATTGTTTTTTCCTATAGAATTTGGGTTTACCATTTAGAAAAAATGGAATTTGGCAAGTCTTTGTTTAGAAAGAGAAAAACATGGAAAATCAACCCATCGATGAAATTCAGCCACTAAATTTTTCCTAACCTACAACAAGATAAAGCATGATTACTAAGCAAATAAAGTGATTCGAGGTCTCAAGATCCATTCTCATATCTAAATGAAATGTGCAAATGCTATGGCTTGAAACCACCATTGTAAACAATTTACATAAGTTTTATATTGCATACAAAAGGTTTATCATCCAAATAATCATTCTTTTTACCAAAAAATATGATAACCACTCATAATGGAATTCGATGGCAAGCATTAACATAACAAAACATTGGTTTATATGGTTTTGTTTCTTGATTCAAGTGAGTCAAAATAATGGTCATCGTCATGAATCAAATAATGGATAATGAAATGGGAAGGCCCTTGTATTTCTGAAATAGCTCCATACTCCATATTTGTTGTTTGATTTAGCTAATTTCATGAGATCTATTAAAAATGATTTTAATCCTTAAACTACTGCACATATTCCATTGGACATTTTATCACAACAGATCTAATAAATTTATACTAAAAATATAAATTCTATACTATGAGGGTTATTTTCCTTGGGCTTCTAGATTTATTAAGTTACTGCTTTTATGTAACTTACACACAATCACTCAAAACCCTTCCAAATTGAGAGAAACAAGCTTTAAATAATCTTGTGTCCTAAACTAATTTTGTTATGGATCACTTATTTCATTTACAAGTGTCCATTTACATTTAATTCACTTATAACAAGACTCCTAACTATTTTCCTAAATTAGTTCCTAAGAAAGGACACCTTTATAGATGTCATATCTTTTATAAAAACTAGATATTCTAAGAAGACTCTAACAATCTAAATAATTAATTAAATATTCTAAAAAAAACTCTAAATAATTAAATATTAATTTGTGTACTTTGGATAATATATCTAACATTCCTCCCTTTAATCCAAAGGTACATTACAATAGGTACCAAGATCTTCCCTAAACTTAGTAAATTTGACCCTGCCAAGTGGTTTTGTGAAAATATCTTAGATCTGATATTATGAAAGACAATATACTAGTTTGATGACACCCTTTGTGATGATTGTTCCATTGTGGTTAGAATGGGATTGAAATCTTGCATCTTAAATCTTTGAATAATTTTAGATGCATACTTTATTTGACAAATTAAAATATTATTTGGATGATGGAACACTTCAACTCCAAGATAGTAGTGAAGTAATCCCAAACCATTCATCTTAGATCTAGCCTACGACTCCCTCTTTACCTGCATACTAATATTATTATTGTTTTGAGTAATAATCAGGTCATCCACATACATAACTAGAATCACTAGACTTTTACCCTATTGGCGCACATATAAAGTATCATCAGATTCACTTCACTTAAAGCCAACCTTGTGAAGGTACTCGTTCATTTTTGCATACCAAGATCATGGAGCTTGTTTCAATCCATATAAAGCCTTGATCAATTTGCATACTTTTTGTTCCTTCCCTTCAATCTCAAATATTGGAGGTTGAATCATATATAATTCTTCCTGCAAGTCTCCATTGAGGAAGCCATTTTTAACATCCATTTTATGTTCTTTCCATCCTTTTTGAGATGCTAATGCAAGTACTAATATAATGGTGTTCCATTTTGTTATAGGTGCAAATTTTTCCTCATAGTTGATTCCTTCGTATTGTGAAAAACTATTGGGAACAAGCCTTGCCTTGTATTTTTCAATGTCTCCATTTGGATTCTACTTAATTCAGTAAAACAATTTGCATCTGACGAGTTTCATATTTTTAGGACAATCAACAAGTTTCCAAGTGTCCTTTTCCATCACTATCTTGTATTCTTCAACCATTTCCTTTTTCCATTCTATATGTTTTGTTGCCTCTTTGTATGTGGAGGGCTCAGTAACATCATTTGTTATTAAAGAAAAATTTTCTTCATTTCTTTGTGAACTTCATGTTCTTGTTTTTTTTTTTGTTCATCTAGCTTAACATCCTTCAAAATTTGAACGGACCATTTAGGCAGTTTATGTTCACTTGTTTGTGGATCTAAATAGTCACAATCATTATAAAGTGGATTTGAATAGTCATAAGGTTCAGGGGGTGGAGAGTTATTGTCATATGAGCTACTACTAGAAGATTCAGATTAATTTCCAGAAGATCTAGATGGTCTAGATGAAGTATGTGAGCTGGATGAACCATTTTCTAATGAAGGAAATTCAATATCATACCAATGTTATGTACTTAGTTTATTTTTCATTCTGCTTTTTTTTATCTCCCTTAGTTTATATTTTGTGTAGAATAATTTCTATATCTGTGGCACTCTTGCTTTCTATTTCATCAAATATAACATCCCTTTTGAAAATAAACTTTCCATTGGATAGGAGATGATATCCCTTCTTTTCATCAAAATACCCAATCAATGTACACTTCAAACTTCGTGAATCAAGCTTAGTTCGCTTTTCTTTTAGAACTAAGGCATAGAAAACTAAACCAAAAACTCTAAGATGTTTGACTTGAGGCTTGAAACCAAACCATGCTTAATATGGTGGAATTCCATCCAAATAAGCATTACGATACATGTTCCTTAAGTAGACTGATGTATGTATTGCTTCTGCCTGATATAAAAGACTTAAATTTTTTAAAGTTAGCATGGATCTTGCCACTCTTAACAAGGTGTGATTCATTCTCTCTGCTACTCCATTTTTTTGTGGTGTGTATACATTTGAAAGTTGTATTTTGATACCATTTTCCCTGCAATAGGTTTGGAATTCATTGGATGTGAATTCCCCTCAGCTGTCTTTATTGAGAGTGCAAATATTTTATTTAACTTCATTCTCAACCAGTTGGTGAAAAACCTTAAACTTTTCAAATGTTTCTAACTTTTGTTTCAAAAAATAAACCCAATTAATTCTACTAAAATCATCAAGGAATACTAGAAAGTATCTACAACCTCCTAGAGAAGTTTGTAGAGGTCCACAAATGTCAATGTGAACCAATTTCAAACGCATATTTGCAAAGCATGAACTTGTTGGAAAAGTCTCTTGACTTATTTTCCCATAAATGAAAGGTTCACTTCTTGTATTTCATTCTTAAAAGTTGGAAAAACTTTAATGATTCCCTGCTTTTGGAGTTGAGAGAGACTTTCAAAGTTTAAATTCCCATATCTAACATGCCACAATATTATTGGTGAAATGTATGTACTTGTTTCTTATGCAAAATCATAATTTCGTGGAATGGCTATTCCTTTCATCAATATATTTTTTCCATATTCATATCCTATCATTAATTTATTTGTATTATGTTTGATGGATTTAATTTTTACTAATCCATCCTCCTGTTGATGCCTCGAAAATCGTTGCAACAACATTGGGGAAAACTATCCGGTCGGGAACTTAAAAACAATACTTTATCTATTTGAGATAGTGGCTTTGACTAGGGATTATGGGACCAATTTCCCAATGAAATATAAATGAGTGGAGGGGTAGTATTTATAAACAAATGTGACTTGATGAATGAGAGTAAAAAAAAGCATAAAATGTATATAAATCTATCTCTATCCCGCGATGAATTATCTTTCTCTTATACATGATTTAAAAGATGATCTTAATTGTATGTAAATGAATATTTATCAGGCACTTATGGAAATGTAAATCAATTTAAGATAATTGATTTGATTAAATAGTTAATCGAATCAATTGTTTAAGCACATATCACATTTAAGAATTGCATGTATTTTTTCATGTATTAAAAATGGAAATCCAAGCATGTTCAAAAGTGCATTAATGCCGGATTGTGTTTAAAGGATACATATAACAAAAAAATCATAAGGAAATTAAATTATTTATCATATGAAACAAAACATCAACATAAAGATAAAATACCATATATATCTTAGCTCTATTCATTTTAATAATAGTCCTTGGTCCATCCTTTCTATTAAGGGAAACTTTAAGAGTAAAAAAGTGAAACTTCTGTAAAGTCTTCTTTTCAAAATTTCAGGACCCTTTCTTCAAATATATGAAAGGGTCTATATAGTAAAATAAAATGTATAAAAATAGCAAATACATAAAGTGTTGAGTAGGTTTAACAATTCTCCTTAAAATAAGAAAAATAAAAACAAAAATAGATTTTGTTTGGATGACTTGCTTCATGAGTGTGGTGTTGTCTTTGTTGTCATTCATTCCTTGAGTTGAATAATTCCTATCATAGGTTGAAATTCAGAAGTTTGGCCTAGCCTAATGCGCAGATGTCCTATATAGACTGCATCTGATAGTGGAGGAATTATGTAAGAGGAAGTGTTGGTTAGACAACGTAGCATTAGCCATTGAATATGTGGCTTGACTAAGTGCTTTGAGTACTTGTCCCAATCAATATTATCCAACTTTCCAATGCTTTCTTCCTTCATTTTAGAAATCTCTTTCCACTATATTATCAAATATTTCACAACAAGTAGAGAACTAGGTGGTAATTTATCATTCAGATTGGCAACAATGAGGTTTTAGCTGACTATTTCATCAATGTTATAGGCAACATCTCTTGCCTTGCAAATTTCCCTTTCTGACTATTTTAATTGTATATCCCAAATGGTGAACAATATTTCCTTTTCGAATCTTTGATCCTAGGAATATTGACCTTTTGGCCTTCTTCAATATCTTACCAGGTGACATATTGGGAGAATTTATCATCAATTTCATCAAATTTGATCCTCTAGTCAGCTACATGATTCATTAGCAAATCACTCCTTTCACACAACTCATTTATGTTAGAAATTTTTTGACAAAAAATAACTTCTTGTTGAGCCAAAAAAGTTCTTAGTTCAAGTGCTTCCTTTTTAAAATCATCCAATTTTGGATTATCCTTTAACTGTTCCACAGTAAATTGTAGTTGGTGGATTTGGGCATCCTCAGCACCAATGTTAGATTGATGCTGCAGTTTTAGTTGATCCATACTTTTTTGAAGTTGTGTGACTTGTGCTTGAAGCTTAAGGTTAATCCTCTAGTTTTCTTCCAACATTTCTTGTTCTAGCTGAAGGATTTTTGTCATCCTTGTCCTTAACTAGCTGTTGCACTTATGTGGCTTTATCAATTGACGCAGATGCATAAGCACCTGTCAACTGAGTTAACATTGATAGATCCTAATATGGATCTGATTGAGGGTCTTTCCAAACTATCTCCATGGGCGCATCACCAGGAACTAAAGCCCATGATTTTTCAATTATCCTCCTTTTCCTCTATCTGCTCATGAAATCCTTAGGTTTCAAGTTGTAAAATATATCCAAATGAGGGAATTCATCTATCTTCAATACTATTTCAGATGTTGGGTAGGCCACAATGAATTAAAATCCTTCCATGCTAACAGATTTGTCAATATACCCAACAATAAACGGGCTCTGACTTTTGTCATGAGGTGTTTCAACTGTCTCTTGATGATCAATGTTCACCACTGCTTGATCTCCCTTAATTTTTTGACTGAATTTTTTTCCAGACTTCTTGTAAATTATTGGAAAATAGTGGGCTATTAGTCTGCAATTCTATTGGATTAACATCTTTTGATCTACTAAGGACTTCAGTATCCTTAGGAGCTTTCTATTTTTCATGTTCTTCATATTGAAATTTTTGTGTAATAGGTTGGGATACCTCTAAAATATCTAGAGGGATACCTTCCAACCTATTGTTTCTGTATCCTTTGAACTATTCCATTTTCTTAGGATTGAGGCCCGTGGTTGCCAAACTTTCAACATCTACATAAGTATTTGCAGACTCAATAAGTCACCATAATAATCATCCTCATGAAGCAAGTGTATTATATTAACCTAATGTAACATTTAGAGCAACTTTATTTGGATCAAATTGTCTATTAGGAGCTATAAATAATTTCAAACACTGGATTTGATCAATTTATAATCCAATATTTTTGAAATTTTCCAATGCATAAACAACACAATGAATGGGAAAGGTAGGCCAGGAAGCTTTATTTGCCTCTTTCAAGGCTTTATTCAATCAATGCCCCAATGTCTAGTAAGCAATTTATCTTCCTATAATTTTGTTTGGAACATATAGTGGGAGTACATGGGGCTCAACAATGCTTCCATAAACTTTGACGTAAGTAAATACCTCCTCACCAAACCAGTTCGATGTGCTTGTAAAGTCAGCTTGGGCATCTTTAGAAAATCTTAGGGATTTTTCATTAAATACAACTTGGAAGAGTGGCAAAATAACTCCATGACAAATATTGTAAAAATTGGATTCATATTTATATTCCCACATAATATCATGGTAAATATTAATAGGAGTGGGATCTTGGATGGTCCATTTCCAACCCATGTTAGACAATCAGAGGTAAAACAAACAACATCCATGATATATGCACTCATAAAATAATGGGGGGATTTTCTCGGAAGTATATGAGATATTTTTTCTGTATTAAATGATTTTGGAAGCAATATTGTTTGAAAAAATGGTACCACAATCCATAATGTTAGATTCCGTGATGGCATCCATAAGAGGGTCACCTTCAATTGAAAATTTAGTGGTATAGGGTGAACTGAAGAGTCTACACAACATAACAGAAACATAACAATAGGTACTAGATAGAGAATTTGTGGAATGCATACCATTATCATCATGCTTGTGTTTGTCGGGGTTGTTCCTCCACTGTTTTATAGGTTCTGACTACAACTTGTTTTATTTTGAAAATTTCTCAAGGAAATATTTTCCATACACATTCTGGGGGTTCGGTATATGATACATTATCTTCAAATCCTCTGCTCGGAATGATATTATTATTGTGCCACTTGTTGTGAGAAAGGTTTTGTTGCCAATTTTGAGATTATCAATAATCTATTTCACCATATCTGAATACAGTAAAATATTAGGGCATGTAGAAATTTTATGAAGAAAAGAGTTGGCTACATCATAAATAGTATATTCAGAGGTGTTAGGGGTATCCTTTGTAGCTTTCCTTTTGATTATGTAGGGTTTTCAATCGTTGAATATCCTGTACACTTGTTCCCATGAATCAGAACCACTTTTTGAAGCGCATGCAGTACCTGAAAACATGGGCGACATCTTGGTTACTTCGGCAACGGAAGATGTAGGATTAGCAGGAGCTGTAGTTTTCTTTGATTTTTTAGCATCTTTAGACATCTCAAAGAAATATTGTTTTTTTCTGGACATTCCTATGAATAAGAAGAAAAAGTAGTGGAAAAACAATATGCAAGAACGTTGTAACAATTAAACTGAAATGATGAAGATTATAGTGTCGCATGCGAAGAAATCTAAAATATTGATTAATCATCAATCAAATCTTGTTTGGGAGACTCAAAGCTATCATACCATTATGATTATGCATTTATGGAAAATGTGAATTCATGTTCCTGAACAGACACTTAAACATTTAAAATTAAAACATCCTACATCACAGTTTAATATGTGTGTCAAGGTATCAAAAAAATGAGCACACTTTGTTTTGTCGATTGTGATTGAACCATTTCCCTTTTCAAACCATGCTTTATTTTATGAATTTTTTTTTTTTTAGATTTAAAATGTTGGCAGGGAAAGAGAAGGGTAAATGGAAGGTGGAAGGATGATAGATGGTGAAGATGCGATGCGATATATCACATCGAGGAAATGATAGTGGGTTAAAATATATGATAACAAGAGAAACTGTGATCTTTTGATTGCAATTGGTGAGGTGGAAAAGGCGGGTCCTACTAATAATTTTTTATGACATATATCTTCGTCGTGGATCAATTTTCCTTTATTATTAATTTTTCCACCTTCATCACCCTTTTTCCCTAGAAAGCCTTTTTTGCATGTTTCCAACCCTTAAGCGATATCGCATCTCAAATCTCATGTGGAGTGGCTTAGTGTTGGAAATATTGTCATTGATGGCAAAGGATGTGGCAAAGGAATTGGCAAAGGCATGGGCAACGTAGAAGAACAACAAAGTTGCAGAATTAGCAGGATCAGGAAGAATGCATTTACAGAGAGCTGTATCGGTCGCAGAGCAGAGATAAGCAGTGAATTGAAGGAGAGTTGTCCAAAGACAGGGTTGATTTCAATTGACGAATATTAGAATCCCTGCGGAAGTTAATTCATGTATAAATATAATTTATGTATTCTGATGGAGGAAAAAGAAAATCTGTGTATGGTTGAGTTTCGGTGATACTCTGTTAGGTGGAGAATACCTAGAGCAATTGGGGTATTGATTGGTTCAATTCTCGTATGAAATTCCCTGCAACTTTGTGTGATGATCTATAAATAGATTCGTGATTTTTTATAAGATTTTGGGGTGCTAAGACCACGGTACAGTGAGCTTCGAACGGTTTCTGTGTGTACAGGGCACATTATATATAACCCGAAGTTTATTAACATAATCAAGGGGAAAGAACAATTAAATCAAATTTATACGGAACTCGGGATACTGAGCGATTGTACTGTTGATCACTGTTTAAAAACCGCGAATGGATTTGCGAAAGTGGATTTCCCATATCGCACCGCTTTTGCGGGATAAGCGATATTCAAGAGTTTGGCTCCAATTCCATAGAATGAGTGACATGCGTCCTGGGAAAACCACCACCACTGCGCGCCATCGTATGATAAAGTTCGACCATCGTGTGTTAAAGTTCGACCAATGATTCCCAAACGATATTGATATACGCCGTCGATCTGGAAGAGAGCCATCGGATGGTGGTCGCATGAGGAAGATGCACAAAGGTTAACCAAAGTACGGTGGCCATTGCACGTTAACGTTCGGCATCAGAGGTCGAGCAATATGCATATGTGCCATTGATCTTGGAGGCTCGCGATCTAACGGTGATCGAGCGATGGACTTGCGCAAAGTTTATTTTGGTACGGTGGGGCACATATGTGGGCCAGGGGTCAAAGGTTTATTGAAATATTAAACTATTTGAAAGTGTTGGATATTGTTTATAAAATCCGAAGGGTTAAACATAAGGGATTAAAACGTTGTAAATATATTTATTTATCAATTGATAAATAAATTAAAAAGAAATAAAAACCCCGTGGGCCAAACCAATGGAAATATTGTCAAAGGAATACCATTAGTGGTTAAATGGTTTTTGACTCATGGTTTTAATAAAGGCGAAAACTATATAAAGGGAAAAAGATGATAATTCGATGTGTGCATGTGCGAGGGTTGAAAAAGAAGAATTCCTCTAAGGAATATCCATATGGACAGACGACGTGCTTAATTGATGATTATGAGTCCATGATGCACCCATCAAGATATTGATCTCAAGGTGATAAGTCTTGAGTTTATTCAACAGAAGAAAAGATAAAGAGCTGGTGCATATCTATTGAAGAACACATATGAATTCGTTAGATCAGGGGGTCGAAGTCTTTAGTAAGGGGGTTGTAGCTCCCTTCCAGTGATAGCTGGTAAATGAGAGCGGGGGGTAGTAGCTCCCTTCTAGGAGAGGCTGGTAAATGAGAGAAGGTTGTAGCCTTCTGCAAGTGGGTGCCTGCGTGCTGGTATAAGTCTGCACTAGCATATATTGTAAGAAGTTTTCTCTATAATAAATATTGAAGACTAAGATTACAGCAGCGGTGGTTTTCTCCCGAATTGGGTTTCCACCTTAAATCCTGGTGTTCATATGTGTTGTTTATGTTTGATGGTTTGCTCTGTTATTTCTGTTCATGCTTAATGCTTATCTGATGCAATGCTCTAAGTAACAACATAATAAGATATATGGATATACATGTTGGATGTTGTACTGTAACATATGGTTTTAAGAGAAAGAAAAGAAAAAAATTTCAGCCCTAAATACTAATTCACCCCTCCCCTCTTAGTATTTTTCTCAACAATTGGTTTCAGAGCAGGTCCTTCTAAAAAAGCTTAGCCGCTAGAAGGAAGATCAAGCAAGATGAGTAACCAAGATGGAACAACATCTATCAGGCCTCCACTCTTCAACGGAAACAATTTAATCTTCTGGAAAACAAGGATGAGATCCTATCTTCAGTCTCTGGGATCAGATGTATGGGCAATTGTTGAACAAGGATATCAATATCCAGCTGCAGTGCCAACGGATCTGACGGAAAGAAAGAATTATGAAACAAATGCAAAGGTGGTCAATGCTCTATTGGGAAGTCTAACTGAATCAGAATTTGTCAAATTCATGCAGCTAAATACAACAAAGGCAATATGGGACAAAATCATTCTAATTTATGAAGGTGATGCAAAGGTAAAAAGTGCTAAACTCCAAACTCTCAGAATTCAATATGAGAATCTAAAAATGGATAATGAGGAGAGCATTGCCAATTTATTTTTACGTCTTGATGATATTGTAAATCGTATGAGAAATCTGGGAGAAACAATAACTGAATCTACATTGGTTGAGAAAGTCTTAAGGTCACTAACAACAAAATTTGAGTCAAAAGTTTCTGCTCTTGAAGAAAAGCAGGATCTTCAAAACCTTACTGTGGTGCAACTTCATGGCATAATAACTGCATATGAAATGAGAAGAGGAGGACCATCTAAAGTCAAAGAAGAAGTATTTAGAACTTCTACAAAAGAGAAGGAAGTACAAAAACCAGAAGGATCAGGATATATCTCAGAAGAAGATGAGATAAAATTTGTAAAGAAACTTCAACTTGGCACAGGACGGTTCAGAGGTAAGCTTCCTTTCAAATGTTTTGATTGTGGAAGAGTTGGTCATTATGCTACTAAATTTCCTTATAAAGAAACACATAAAAAGGGGAAGGAAGTAGAAAGAAGGAATAAGAATCGTTTTAGCACTAGAAAGAGTTACTATACTCATGAAGACAGTGATGGGTTATCTGATAGTGAGGAAGAATGTGAACGAGATCTTAAACTTCTCACGGCATTTGAAAACAAATCTAGAGAAGAAAAGGATACTTTTGAGGATGCTATAGAAGATAGTGATTTTCTTGTTGAAAACAATAAACTCAAAATTTTCTTAGAAGAGAGTAAAATAACCATAGAAACTCTGAAAATTCAGCTTGAAGAAAAAGAGAGACACAATGAGAAATTGGAGTGTGAAGTAGTAGATCTAAGAAAAGAACTTGAGAAAGTAAAGACTCTGAATCTTAGATTTTCTAAAGGGTCTGAAACCTTAGATGAGATTATCAAGGTACAACGTTCTCCTCTTATAAAGACAGGTCTTGGATATATTGGAGAATCTTCTCAGGCTTCAGCACCAAATTATCTAAAAGCAGTTACAGCTGGTTTACAACATGCTGCCACTCAGCAAGGGAATAAATAATCTTTACAGGTAAAGCATGATCATCTCAATTCAAGGAACACTAACAGGAATGTCTTTCAAAGAAACACCAATCAACAGGTAAATTCATATAGAAGATCTTATGATCGCAAAAACTTATTCTTCAATGGACAATGTTTCTCATGTCACAATTTTGGTCATAAAGCTATTCAATGTGTAGCATATAAAACTATCATGACAAGAGAAGCAAGAAAGAAAAGGATTGATATTGAAACAAAGAAGAATACCTATAACAACTTTTCTCCTCTTCAAAATGAATTTGAATGTGCTTATTGCAATAACTTTGGCCATGAAGAATCTGAATGTAGGAGCAAAGTTCAGCCAAAAGAACATGTTCCTTCAAGCTCCAAAGTATGGAAAAGAAGGAATTACAGGTTGAAAATTGTGGCATAGCGTTATTTGCAGAAGATGAAGAAAATCAATGGTACATTGATAGTGGATGCTCAAGACACATGACAGGTGATAAAGACAAACTTCTTGCATATAGTGCTCTAGAAAAGGAAAAGAATGTTACATTTGGAAATGATACTCCTGCGATCATTAAGGGAAAAGGGTCTGTTTTTCTAAAATAAAAGGTGAAAGCTAATGAAGTCATGTATGTGGATGGATTAAAGCATAACTTGTTAAGTGTAAGTCAAATGTGTGATCAAGGAATTGAAGTTGTCTTTAGTTCAAAAGAATGTGTGGTACGTGATCTTGATACAGGTAAAACAATTATAAAAGGAAAAAGAACTCCAAGCAACCTGTATGTATTGAAGAACTACAAAGAACAATGTTACTTGAGTAAATCTTCAGAAAACTGGCTATGGCATAGAAGTTTGGGGCATCTGAGCTTCTCTCAAATCAACAAATCAAGCAGACTTAAAGCTATTCGTGATCTTCCCAATATTACTCTACCTGAAAATATCATATGCAAATCTTGCCAATTCGGTAAGCAAACCAAAGTACAATTTAATGCCAAGGAAGGATCATCAAGTAAGCCTCTTGAACTCATTCATACTGACATATGTGGACCTATGAGGAAAAATTCACCACGTGGTGAAGAATACTATATCTTATTCATTGATGATTTCTCTAGAATGTGTTGGATTGGGCTTCTTAAACACAAAGATGAAGCATTTGAGAAATTTCAGATCTTCAAAGCACTAGTTGAGAATGAATTAGATCTAAAAATCAAGTGTCTCAGATCTGATCGAGGAGGAGAATATACATCAGATGAATTCTTTGAATTTTGTGAACAACATGGCATAAAAAGACAGTTTTCTGTAGCTGGCACTCCACAACAAAATGGTGTTGCAGAAAGAATGAATAGAACTGTTCAACAAATGGCTAGAGCTATGCTCGATGATTCCGGAACACCTGACACATTTTGGGGAGAAGCTGCACATACAGCAGTAAACATTCTCAACAAGGCACATGTTCATGTAAATAGTGATAAAACTCCATATGAACTCTGGTATGGTAAGCCTCCCACTGTAAAGAATTTTAGAATTTTTGGAAGCAAATGCTTTATCAAGAATAATGATGAAAAACTTGGCAAGTTTGAACCCAGAGCAGATGAAGGAATATTTCTTGGTTACTCCTCTAGGATTAGGGCATATAAATGTTACAATAAAAGACTTCGGAAGATTTTTGAATGTATTGATGTCGTTATTGATCAGTCTCCTGCAGCTCCAAAAGAAGAAAAGCAAACAACAGATGAAGATGATGATGACACATATCCTACTACATCAAATAGTAATGATACAAACAGTGAACCTAGTGAAGAAACCGAAAAGGATTTTTCTGAAAAGGCTCCATCTAGATATGTTCAAAAGAATCATCCAGAATCTCAAATTTTGGGAGAAAAGGGATCAGGTGTACAAACAAGAAGGACCCTTGTGGAATCTTCTAGCAATCTGGCATTTCTGTCCACTATTGAACCTCACAGTGTTATTCAAGCCAACAAAGATGAATGTTGGATTCAAGCCATGAATGAAGAACTTGATCAAATTGAAAAGAATCACACTTGGGAATTAGTACCAAGGCCTCTTGACAAAAATGTTATTGGAACTAAATGGATATTCAAAAATAAGTTAAACAAGAATGGGGATGTTATAGGAAATAAAGCTAGACTTGTGTGCAAAGGGTATGCTCAACAAGAAGGTATAGACTTTGAAGAAACCTTTGCTCCTGTAGCCAGACTTGAAGCCATAAGAATTTTTCTTGCCTTTTCAAGCTTCCAAAAAATCAAAGTTTATCAAATGGATGTTAAATCTGCTTTTCTCAATGGTGATCTAGAAGAAGAAGTTTATATAGAACAACCAGAAGGATTCGTTTTGGGAAATTATGAAAAAATTGTTTGTAGACTTAAAAAGGCTCTATATGGTCTCAAACAACCTCCAAGCGCATGGTACTATCGTCTTGACAAATATCTTCATCAACAAGGATTTTCAAAAGGGTCTACTGATAGCAAATTATACACAAAAACTGAGAATGACATACTATTGATTGTGGTAATATACGTTGATGATATCATTTTTGGAAGTAATGAAGAGTCTATGAGTCAGAAATTTGCTTCTGATATGCAGCAAGAATTTGAAATGTCTTTACATGGGGAGCTAACATTATTTCTTGGATTGCAAGTGCAGCAAGCAACAGATGGCATTTTCTTATCACAAGCAAAATAGCTCAAGCAAATCCTGAAGAAGTATGGCATGGAAGACTGCAAACCTATAAGTACACCAATGATAACCGGATGTAATCTCAGTTCTAGTGATGATTCCCCCACGGTGAATCAACCAGAATACAGATCTATGATAGGAAGTCTACTTTATCTCACTAGGACAAGACCAGACATTATGCATGCAATTGGGATTGTTGGACGATTTCAAGCCAATCCAAAAGAGTCTCACCTTCAGGCTGTGAAAATAATATTCAAATATCTACAAGGAACTCAAGATTTTGGACTATGGTATCCAAAGCATGTTGATCTTACTCTTCATGCATACACTGATGCAAATTGGGCTGGAAGTGTTGATGATCGGAAAAGCACTAGTGGTGGTGCATTCTATATGGGGCCCCGGTTAGTATCTTGGTTCAGCAAGAAGCAAAGCTCCATTGCCTTATCTACAGCAGAAGCAGAATATGTGGCTACAGCATCATGTTGCACTCAACTTCTCTGGATGATGAAAACCCTACAAGACTTTCAAATCAAATGCTCACCCCCTATCTCCATTATGTGTGATAATACAAGCGCCATCAGTATCTCAAAGAATCATGTTATGCATTCCAATACCAAGCACATTCCCATCAAATATCACTTCTTACGTGAACAAGTGCTTGAACAAAAGGTGAAATTGGAGTATGTTTCCTCCAAAGAACAAGTTGCTGATATATTTACCAAACCTCTACCCAGGGAAGCATTCGAATATCTCAGACAGAAACTGGGAGTATTCTCTGCCTTGCAGAGGATCAGGTCTACTTAAATACAGAAGATTAAAATGGGTGTGAGGTGTTGTTGGGCATCTCTAAATGCACAGGCTAAGGAGGAGCATTGGTCATATGAAAAGGATACATTGTTGGCGTCTTGTTATATTATGAAGATGCAACATGATCTCAGGGGGAGCATGGTATTGTCAACTCTTTTCCATTGATGTCAAAGGGGGAGGAAAAGCAACAAAGGGTTTCTATAAGATTTTCAGAGGACGAGTATTGCCATCAATGCCAAAGGGGGAGATTGATGGAAATATTGTCATTGATGGCAAAGGATGTGGCAAAGGAATTGGCAAAGGCATGGGCAACGTAGAAGAACAGCAAAGTTGTAGAATCAGCAGGATCAGGAAGAATGCATTTACAGAGAGCTGTATCGGTCGCAGAGCAGAGATAAGCAGTGAATTGAAGGAGAGTTGTCCAAAGACAGGGTAGATTTGAATTGACGGATATTAGAATCCCTGCGGAAGTTAATTCATGTATAAATATAATTTATGTATTCTAATGGAGGAAAAAGAAAATCTATGTATGGTTGAGTTTCGGTGATACTCTGTTAGGTGGAGAATACCCAGAGCAATTGGGGTATTGATTGGTTCAATTCTTGTATGAAATTCCCTGCAACTCTGTGTGATGATCTATGGATAGATTCGTGATTTTGTATAAGATTAAGAAGAAATCTTTCGGTAAAAATCACATTATCATGAACAAATTCGACGCGTTTCGAACCAACCAGCGTGGTTCAGCATCAGGACTAGGTGAGAGATCAGATCAGTCATTAAGTTTAAATAGATGTAGGAGAGGCAAAAAAAACCGTTAAAAACAGCTAATTTGACTATAAAATAAAAAATGGTTAGTTTTAATTAAAAAATAAAAAACGGCTAGTTTGAATATTAAAATCAAAAGATTTAATTAAAAAAATATAAAAATATATAAAAATATAAAATAAAAATAAAAAATTTTATATATCAATTTTACAATTTAATTATTTAATTTTTATTAATTGATTATTAAAAATAACAAATATTATTTTATTATAATTATATATTAATTTATGTAAATCTTTAGAAAAGAAAGAAAAAAATAAATAAATAAATAAATAAATAAAAAATAAAAATAAAAATAAAAAATAAAAAATATATAAAATATATAAAATATATAAAATATAAAATATAAAAAATAAAAAATAAAATAAAATACAATAAATAATTAAATAATTAAACAATAATAATAATAATAAATAAAATTATAAAAATAATAATAAAAATAAAAATAGTTCCATTAATTTACAAATTTAATTACAATTTGAAACGGATAGTTTGAATATTCAAATTAAAAAATTTATTTTTTATTTATTTATTTATTTTATTATAAATAACAATTTTATTTCTATTAATATCGTTAATTGATTTTTCAAAATATAAATATTATTTAATTATAATTATATATTATTATGTTGAAATTATATCTAAAAAAAAGAAGAAGAAGGGGTTAAGAATATAAGGCAGGGATCCAACACCTGCTTATATTCCAACCAACATCTCTATTGAGATTTATGGGCCTTTTTTCAATTTCAAGGGCCTCTCTTAACTTACGATGATGAAAATGATCAATCCTGGCTAAGACCTTAGCCTCTTCGATGCGGATATGATGATTAGTTTTTTCCACATGTTTAGCTAGGGAAGAGGTGCGGGACCTGCCATGTCTAAGGTCAGTTGCATGTTCACATATCCTTTGGCTAATGGACCTACCCGTTTCACCAATGTAAGGTGTCCCACATGAACAAGGAATAAGATAGACCCCTTTTCCATCCTTAGGGTTCACAGGATCTTTAACTGAGTTAAGAGAGCTGCGAATCGTGTTAAGGGGTTTGAAGGAAGAGGAAACCCTATGCTTCCTAAGAATTCTAGCAATCCTATTAGTGGTACCCTGAATGAAAGGAAGCCTTACATTGCAGGACCATTGATTAGGATTTTTATTATTAACCAAGGAACCTCTTTCAACTTTAAGAAAAGCTTTAAGTCCTTGAGACTTACTATAACCATTAGAACAAAAAACATCAAGGAGATGGGTCTTTTCTCCCTCAAAGTGAGACTCATTCAAGATTCTCAACGCCCTAGTGGCCAAGGTGTTGAGGACGCCTAACTTTTGAGTAGGGAAATGATGCGAATCAGCCCGAAGATATTGTTCAGTATGGGTTTTTTTATGAAAAACCTGATGAGAGAAAGAACCATCATCTTTCCTATAGATAAGAACATCAAGGAAAGGAAGGCACCCATCCACCTCATAATCCATGGTAAATTTTATGGAGGAAGAATTGACCGTTAAGATGAACGAAGAATCGATCAAGCTCTTCCTTACCATGAGGCCAGACGACACAAGTATCATCTACAAACCTTTTCCAAAGCTTTGGTTGGTGCAGAGAAGAGGAAAGAGCCTTGGACTCAAAGTCTTCCATAAGGAAATTAGCAACAACCAGAGAAAGGGGAGAACCCATAGCAACACCACAGGTTTGCTCATAAAACTCCCCTTCAAAACTAAAGAAAGTAGAAGTTAAGCAAATCTCAACTAAAAAGGTTGTGTCAGGATCAGTTATCCGATTAATGACTTCAATGGCCTCCTTAATAGGGATATTGGTGAAAAGAGAGACAACATCAAAACTAACAAACCTATCTTCAGGCCCCATTTTTACATCTTTTAACTCATTAAGAAAAGAAGCAAAATCTTTGACAAAGGAATTGGTATGACCTACAAGAGGTTTAAGCTTAGAGGCTAAATACCTCGTAAGAAGATAAGTAGGACCCCCAATGGTGTTAACAATGGGTCGAAGAGGAGCACCATCCTTATGGATTTTGGGAATACCATAGATTCTTGGAGTCAGGGGGTTTCTTTCAATCAACTTCTTACTAAGAGAACCCACGGAGCTGCTTGACTTAATAGCCTCAGCTACAGCTCTTGAAACCTTTTTCAAGGGATTCTTAGAAAGTTTTTTGTAGCTCCCACTATTCTCTAAATGGTCTAACATTTTCTTCCTATAATCCTCTTTATTAAGAATTACAGCAGCACCTCCTTTGTTCGCTTTAAGAACAACAATATCCTTATTATTATTTAAGGATTTTCAAGCCTCAAATTCCGACTTACTGAGGTTACTTTTAGGGGGCTTGGCCTTCCTTAAAATGACCGCACGATCTTTCCTTATAATGTCCTTAGAGGAATCTGGTAAGTCTCTGATACCAAATTCAATATCGCAAATAATATCATGAACCGGAATTTTCCTAGGAGCAAGGGCAAAATTAAAGCCTTTTTATGAAAGCCTATAAACCGACGAATCAAAGGAGAAACTAGAAAGATTAACTAATTTATTACTAGAGAAAATTTTATTATTGTTAGAATTAATATTACAATTAGTATTATTATTACTAAAATTATTTCCATCCTCATTAAAACTCATAATCTTAACATTATCTGTAGTAAAGTCCCTATTAATATTCAACAAATTGTCATTTTTAATATTCTTCATCCTAAATTTACTAAACTTATTATCAATAGCATAACCATTCTTAATTTCTTCATTATTAATACAATTATCAATGGTAGAATCAATATTAATAATCTTAATATTTTTATTTTCAATTTTCTTAACTATGTCATTATTAAAATTATTATCAATAAAATAATTATAAGAATATTTATTATTAAGATCATCAAATCCTTTAATATTATCTTTTGACCCTTTATCATTTTTAAAATTGATATAGTTTTTATCCATAAATAAATTCTTATTAATAGGATTATTTAATCCAATTTCATTATTATTATAGTGAATTCAAAAATTATTTAAAGACTTATTAGGGCTTAAAGGGTTCAAAGAAATATTATCAAAGTTCGAATTTAAGATCACATCAGTGCTTGAAATTACGTCGGCATCAGAACTTACTTGGGCAGTATTTTCTGAACTCAAAACGTTGGGAACAAGAGCTACGAATCGACCGGATCCTGCAGAACTCTGGGCAGTATTCACTGAACTCAAAACGTTGGGAACGAGAGCTACAAATCTACCGGATCTTGCAGAACACTGGCAATCTCCACTCACGATCACGTCATTTTTAGAACCAGCAGGAGCGGAATTACAAGAACTTGAACCGCTGGATATAAGGGCTGCGTATCCACTCGAAAGCGGAGATCTCCATTCGGCACCAAGTTTATTAAACTGCCCGTCAATCAAAGTAACACCACCTGAGGTTTGCGCAATCTCCGAGGAAGGCTGACTTGTCTTCACCATATCGACTACAGATAAATAATTACTAGACATTAATGAATTCAGATGGCAGTCATTTCTATTTGAATCAGACTGCTTATCCCCTTATAATATTTTGGGGTGCTAAGACCACGGTATAGTGAGCTTCGAACGGGTTCTGTGTGTACAGGGCACATTCTATATAACCCGAATTTTATTAACATAATCACGGGGAAAGAAAAATTAAATCAAAGTTATATGGAACTCGGGGTACGGAGCGATTGCACTGTTGATCACTGTTTAAGAACCGCGAATGGATTTGCGAAAGCGGATTGCCCATATCGCACCGCTTTTGCGGGATAAGCGGTATTCAAGCGATTGGCTCCGATTCCATAAAACGAGTGACACGCGTCCTAGAAAAACCTTCGTTGTTGCATGCCATCGTACGTTAACGATTGACCATTGCGCGTCAAAGTTCGACCAAGGATGCTCAGCGATATTGATATACGCCGTCGATCTGGAAGAGGGCCATCGGATGGTGGTCGCATGAGGAAGATGCACAAAGGTTAACCAAAGTACGGTGGCCATTGCACGTTAACGTTCGGCATCAGAGGTCGAGCAATATGCATATGTGCCATTGATCTTGGAGGCTCGCGATCTAACGGTGATCGAGCGATGGACTTGCGCAAAGTTTATTTTGGTACGGTGGGGCACATATGTGGGCCAGGGGTCAAAGGTTTATTGAAATATTAAACTATTTGAAAGTGTTGGATATTGTTTATAAAATCCGAAGGGTTAAACATAAGGGATTAAAACGTTGTAAATATATTTATTTATCAATTGATAAATAAATTAAAAAGAAATAAAAACCCCGTGGGCCAAACCAATGGAAATATTGTCAAAGGAATACCATTAGTGGTTAAATGGTTTTTGACTCATGGTTTTAATAAAGGCGAAAACTATATAAAGGGAAAAAGATGATAATTCGATGTGTGCATGTGCGAGGGTTGAAAAAGAAGAATTCCTCTAAGGAATATCCATATGGACAGACGACGTGCTTAATTGATGATTATGAGTCCATGATGCACCCATCAAGATATTGATCTCAAGGTGATAAGTCTTGAGTTTATTCAACAGAAGAAAAGATAAAGAGCTGGTGCATATCTATTGAAGAACACATATGAATTCGTTAGATCAGGGGGTCGAAGTCTTTAGTAAGGGGGTCGTAGCTCCCTTCCAGTGATAGCTGGTAAACGAGAGCAGGGGGTAGTAGCTCCCTTCCAGGAGAGGCTGGTAAATGAGAGAAGGTTGTAGCCTTCTGCAGGTGGGTGCCTGCATGCTGGTATAAGTCTGCACCAGCATATATTGTAAGAATTTTTCTCTATAATAAATATTGAAGACTGAGATTACAGCAGCGGTGGTTTTCTCCCAAATTGGGTTTCCACCTTAAATCTTGGTGTTCATATGTGTTGTTTATGTTTGATGGTTAGTTCTGTTATTTCTGTTCATGCTTAATGCTTATCTGATGCAATGCTCTAAGTAAAGGCATAATAAGATATCTGAACATACATTTTGGATGCAGTACTGTAACATATGGTTTTAAGAGAAAGAAAAGAAAAAAATTTCAACCCTAAATACTGATTCACCCCCCCCCTCTCAGTATTTTTCCCAACACTTAGCATATTGCTTTCTATTTCTGGGATTTGTGATTTGCGATTTGCAATTGCAATTTGCGTTTTAGGCCCTTTTTGGGTTTTCTTCTTAAGTATATAAGGAAACCATCTTATAACTTTGATTCATATTTCTTCTTATAAGTCACGGCAATTTTATTGTCTTATCCTAAAAATTTAGAAGGGTCCCCATTATTTTCTCTAAGGCATCTATTCTAAAATAATGGAGTTTGTTGAATAGCATAATAATTGGCGATTCACTGGAAGAACCAATTATCTCTTATTTATATAAGATTGAAATCTCTGATACTTTGAATAAGTAATAATAATTAAGGAAATGAAAACTATTTTTGAAATACTTGGATAAGTAGAATTACTCTAAATATATAAAAAAAACTCATCTTATTGTGATCCTAATAAAAACCTTTTATAGATGAAAATATTTATTTCCCTATATCATTCATTAGCAGTTAAAGAGATAAAGCAAGGGTTGTTTGCAACTTAGCCTTTAGATATACTCATTTTTCCATAGGTAGAGCCACTACTGCCAGCAGGCATTCATAGCCTCGACAGGGTTACATTTTAACCATCCATGATTCATTATCCCACATTTATCATTGCAATATTTAGAGATAAATTCAACATAATATATATATATATATATATATATATATATATATATATACTTTGTTTTATTGTTTTATTTATTTTTTACTCTTAAAATCCATTTTCCTAGTTTAGTGGCCAGGTAGTGAAAATGTCATTCACTGGTTGTAATTGGACTGAATAAGTTGGCTCATGATGATACCCCTTGTCTTATGGTTATAAGCAATCATAAGCCATTACCCTATTTTGATATGCAGTAGTGGAAATTTCAGCATATTATTTTATGATCATTGTAAGCAGGCTCATGATGAGACTTATTATCTTTTAAGTTTTATTTATTTTTGAATTACACTCTAAAAAAAGTATAATTAATGGATGGGGAGAACCATTGACTCATTAAGAATTTTGGATAACAATTTAGAGTTAAATATTTTTAGTAATAAATAGTCCTTACTTTGTAAAGATAAACTTTTCTGACTGATAATGAGGTAAAAAGACTTAATAAGTTTATGGTTTTTTGAAAGAATTTACAATTTCAATGGAAACAAAATTTTAGATTTATATAATATTTATCCACCTTTTCAATTTTGTGATAATTTCTTTTAAAAATTCCTATTTACTCAAGATTAAAAACCATAAAATGATTTCATAAATATTGATAAACAATTAAGAGTATGTTATCTAACATTATTCTTTTATTAACCTAAAAATGGAAATACAACTATATTACATTAGAAGAAATGTTCTTCTAAGAAAATATTTTCTTCAAAATAATCCCATTCAAGACAAGGAGAGAATCTCTCTTCCCTTGTAGATATTGCAATATGAAGGTTGATGGGCATACTTGTTCAACAATTTGGTATGGTCCAAGCCACATTTTATGGAATTTGGTATCTTTACCTTCTTCATCATGTGCCTTGTCCCATTCATGAATGGGGTCTCCAACTTTAAAAGATTTTTTGGCAACAAAACATGCATCAAAAGAATATTTGACAATTTTTTGATGTTGAGCATGCATACGTTTAGCCTTTTCCCTTTCTTATTCTAGTTTTAGGATTTGTGACATTCTTATCTATAAAGAAGAGGAAGGTACTTCATCAATGAATTGGACTAGGGCTAATGAGGGAAGGGATAAATATGATGGAATTATAGTTTCTTTCCTATATACTAGATTTAATGGAGAAGTACCTATAGAGGACTTTTGAGTTATTCGATCTGCAAATAGAGAAAATGTTAAATTTTTATGCCAATTATTTTGGCTCTGATCAATAGTTCTTTTTATGATTCTTATGAGGTTTTTATTGGTTTATTTTGCCAAACCATTCCCTTGGGATAGTAATTAGCAGAATATTTGAGTTTAAAACCTCTCTTAAGAGAAAATTGAGTCATACTATCCCCCGCAAAGTAAGATGCATTGTCGAACATAAGTGCATTAGGTAAGCCAAATTTGGTAATAATAAACGGATTGATGAATTCCATAATGGCTTCAGAAGTAGCTACCTTTATTGGAACAACATCCACCCATTTAGTAAAGTAGTATGTTGCAGTAAGAATGTATTTGTGCTATTTGGAAGAGTTAGGAACAATCTCACCTATGGTGTCAAGTCCCCACTTTTCAAAGGGTTGTTCAATGTTGACTGGTTGTAGAGGTAAGGTTGGCTTTCTATTTCTTCCAAAAACATTTTGACATGTCTTTAATTTTCTTACATATGAATGAGTATCTTTGAACAAGGTTGGCCAATAATACCCTGCATGAAGGATTTTGTGTGCGGTGGTATCTCCTCCGAAATGTCCACCTGCAGGTCCATTGTGAAGTTCCTGCAAAACCTTTTGTGCTTCATACTTTTCAAGGTATCTTAATCATACATAGTCATAGTTTTTTATAAACAAAACATCATTAATGATCTGATATTAATTAGATTTTAATCTTAAAACTATTTTCCTTTTATGATTGAGTTTTGTGGGATAAATCCATTTTTGAAATAAAATATAAGATCAACATATTGTGATTTAGAGTCTACCGGGCTAACCTCATATATTTGTATAGTATTACCTAAATCCTCATTATCTGGTATCTTGGATGCTCCAGTCAACAATCTGAAACCTTTTCCTCTCACAATTTTAGCTGGTTTAATGTCAATATCATATTCTTGCAAGGTTGTGACCCAATTTTTCCTTTTTTCTCCTAGTTCCTTTTGCATAAGAAGTTGTGTTCCTACTGGGAATGAGATTATTATCTTGGTATTTTTTTTTAGGAAAAAAGGTCTAAAATGCTTTAAATATTTGTAAACAACAAAATCTTGTTTCTCCACCTCTGAATAATTTAGTTCAACACCCTGAAAATTCGAACTAAAGAAAGAAATGGGTTCTTCGATTTGTGGATCATTAACTTGTGTTAGAACAACAACATAAGATGTTTCAGAAGAAAAAGTGTATAAAATAAAATGATCAAACAAAATTGGAGTTGTTACAGAAGGGGAATTTATGATAACTTTCTTGATTAAATCAAAAGCTTCTCTTTCATTGTGTCCCCATTTAAAGACCGGATTTTTCTTGATCATAGCTTGCAATGGTATAACAATTTGGGAAAAGTCACAAACAAATATTTTAACAAAATTTATTTGTCCTAAAAAGGAATGAAGTTATTTCTTGTTATGGGGTAAAGAAATTTCATAGATTTCCTTTATCCTATCAAGATATATACAAATGCCTTCTTTTGACACAATAAATCCTAGAATTTTTCCTTCACTAAGAGCAAAGTAAGGCTTTTTTGGATTTAATGAAATCCCATATTTGTGGCAGTTTTCAAATATTTGTTTGAGTTCATTATAATGAGTGTTTCTCTTTTTGGAGTAAATGGCTATGTTATCTAAGTATACAACCACATTTTTTTCTATTATACCTCTAAAAGCAATATCTAAAGCTCTTTCAAAATTTTCTCCTGCATTTATTAAACCAAAAGGAATTTTATGAAAGGCATAAGTGCCCCATTTGGTTCTAAATGTAGTCTTTAACCTATCGTCAAGATGAACCAAAATATGATTATAACTTGAAAACCCATCAAGGAAAGAAATTAATTTAGAGCCGAAAACTTATTCTAGGATTTGTTCCATGGGTGGTAATGAGAAATTGTCTTTCGGACAAGCTTTATTAAGATTTCTAAGATCTATAAAAATGTGGATATCACCATTCTTCTTTCTAACAGGGACTAAATTTTATACCTATTTTGAATGCCTAACGAGAAAGATGATGTTAGCTTTAAGGAGTTTATTCAACTCAAATTTGATTTGGTTTTCCAAATTGGGGTGAATTTTCCTTAACTTGTATTGTACCATCTTATCAGTAGATGTCATTGGGATAGTATTTTGGATAATGGAAGTATAATATGTCTTGATATCTTCATAGCTCCATGCAAAAAAAATCTTATATTTCTTTAATAAATGGATGATGGCTAATCTCTCATCAGATGAGAGACCAAGTCCTAGATTGATATTCTAGGGTCTGAGATCAGTTCCAAGGTTCACTAGTTCAAATCTCAAAGTTGAATTTCGAAGTTTAAAATTTGTAACCCTTTTAAATCCGTCTTTCAAGTCATAAAGATATTCAATATTTTCTACAGATTTAGGTATGGAATTTTCATCAGATTTTTGCTTCAACTGTCTTTCATGCTCATCCTCATCAATCAGTTGATCATCATATGATCCTTCATATGTTATAAAACTTAGAATGTCTTCGTCATCATTGAATACTTTCCAATTGGTGACATTATCAGGAATATATGGGAAAAAAATTAATTCTATAGAAAAAATTTATGGACTATAATCCTCAGATGGAATAAGTCTAGATGCTACATTAGCTAGAAGGTTTGAACTTGAATTTTGAAGCCTTGGGATGGGGGAGATATTAAATGCTAAGAAATGTGAGGTAAGATGTTTCACTAATGTCTGATAATGTTTGAGGTGGCTAGAAACACAATGAATAGTATTTCTAACTTGTTTAATAACAATTTCAGAATCTCCATATACTTGAAGGTATTTGACATCAATATATTTTGCTTTATACAAGCCCTGGACCAATGCCTCATACTATGCGGTATTGTTTGTGCATTCAAATTGTAATATACATGTCAGAATTGTCTTTTCTCCTTATGGATTAATTAATATGAAACATGCTCCTGCACCATTATTAGATCTAGATCCATCAAAATACAAAGTCAGAAATAATGTTTTAGCAAAACGTTTTTCTACAATATCCGTACACTTGGAAGAATATGATTGAGAAAAATTTTCAATTTGAGAAGTAACTGAATTGATTAGAAATGGATATCGGAGTGCATTGAAATTTCCCAAGAATGATTCGGTAGAGTAATTTCTAAGGATGTTTTTGGTAAAGGCCATTGGTTCATTTTCATCCTCAAAACCATTTATTGAGTATTTCATGTGTTCTTCACGGTCAACTCGAAGTTGATTTGGGTTACCATTGTAGGGAAGCCACATATGAGACAAGTCTGTGGCAAAATAACCACGAATATTTTCAGACCAAACTCTACTAAAATAAAACCATAAAAGTTAGGGATATCAACATCTAAAATGTCAATTACTTGGTGAACTTTTGAATTATATGTGAGTCTAATAAGGACACAATTCATTTCTCCCAAAACTTTGACTTTGGTTCTATCCAATTGAACAATGTTTACAACCGACTTTTGGGGTGAAATGTTTAACTTCAAACAAATAGAATATGGCATTATATTTGAAGAATCCCCAAATTCTATCAGGAAATTGTGCACATTTTTATTAAAAACTTTTAAAGTCATAAGGAACAGAGTAGTGTGAGAATTGGATCTGTCTCCAATTAAGATAGCATCAGAGGCATCGATCTTTTCTGATGAATATGTGGGAGGTTTACCTACTCCTTTTGTATCTTTAGAAGTGGCAAGAACATGTAAAGGAGAGGCAGGAACTACATTCAATTCTTTGAGTAGGATTTTCTATTGCTACTTTAATTTACTCACCTCATAAATAGAGATGTTTTCTTTGACTTTCTTCATATCTTCCACTATATTATACTCAATGGTATCTAAAACCACTAAGGTCTTTGATGTAGATGGAGATATAAGAGGTTGAGCTTGTTTGAGCAGATGTAGATGGAGTCTTTTTATTAACAACTTTGTCTTTTGCAACAGGAGTTGATAATTTTTATTTTTGAGAAGATTGTGGTAGATCAGTAAGGCTTTTACTTCTAGTGCTAACTGGAAATGCCTCATGACCATCTTCATTATCAGATGTAGGAAGGATGATTTCTCATCATCCATGAACTTAAATGAGTTAATCATCCTAAGATTCATTTAAAAACAATATTGTTTCATCCTCATATTCATCTTGATCTGGTTTAGCATTAGAGATTATATTTGGAGGTTGAGGATTTGAAGTCTAATTTTTATTGAAAGATCTAAAAGGTTTCTTAGAAGAGGAATCTGATACATATTTTTTTATTTCTACCATCTTGTTAGACATGCTTTTTGAGAATTTTTGTAAACCTTCAAGATCAAATGGATTGTTAGGTGTTTTATTCTTTGGCTCATCTTTAAATGTGACTTTTTTAGACTTTCTATATTCTTGGGCAGTCTTTTTCTCTGGGGAAAGAATTATCTTTTCTACAGGCATGGCTTCTTTCAGTTTTTCTACCAAGGTAGCCTTATTGGATCCATCTAAAAAAGCTTCTATATTATAAGGGAGATAGGACATTTACCATTCGATCTTTACATCTACACAAGTTTTGGATGTAGTTGGGATTTTATTCAACAATTTTTTAAATCTGGAATTGAAATCTTTGATATTTTCTCCTGAGTTTGCTTTAAGATTTTAAAGATAATTTATGAGAGTTGCAGTAGTACAATCATCACCAAATTTAGTCATAAAATTCTCTTCGAATATGTCCCATATAGTAATAGTACTTGATGGTAACAAAAATTACCATGATCCAGCTAATCCTTGAAAAGTATAGGTAAACAACCTTACTACACAATATTCTTCTAAGACTGCATTAAGGTTAATTGCAAACATAAAATTATGGAGTTTCTCTTTATCAGGGAGGCCATCATCAGGATTATATAACTTAGGCAACCATCTTTCTAGATTTTTGGGTAAATTATGGAGAGGACCTGCTAATTGAACAACTCTCGTATTGGTCCATGGTCTATTTTCCATTCTATGACCTGAAGGATTAGTTTGTCCTGAAGAAGTATTTGAAGAAGAAGAAGTAGTCCTAGAGGTGGATGTAGTTGAAGAAGAAACAACCACTAAAATAGTACTGCTTGAGGTAGCAATATTTGACTAAGATGAAGAGATATGAGTAGATGAGGAAATTGATTGAGAGGATGTAAATGAAGGAGGAATGAGTGATGGAGTTTGAGGAGGTGAAGATGAGAGAATCTCACTAGCAGATGTTTGAGTTTCAGATTTTGAAGTTTTATTGTGATGGGAATGGAGAGGAAACTCAAATGGAGTTATTCCTATTCTTTCACTCTAAGAACAAGTCAATACACCAGTACCTTGAAAAATTGAAGTAACACTTCCTTCAGAGGCTTCAGAAAGTAGGGGATTTTCTGCTGAAATAGAAATTTCTTCTAATTTCTTTATCAAAGTCTACACTTTAGGTGATTCTGGAATATATTCAGGGGAGAGTTCTTTGGGAATTAAACTAGGAGACTTGGGAGGATATTGAACAACTTCTGATCTAAAGGTAGGATATTTTGAGCATGGGCTTGAAGTTGTAGGAGATTTGGATGGGGATTGACTCTTTTGATGGTTTTTGGTTTTAGGATTAGGCTTTGGTGCCATTCATAGTCTAGTTTCCCTCCTTATAGTGCCAAAAAAATATTATTCCTAAAAAATCATTGTAACAACATCTATTTCCACTGCCTTATCAAATATTTCACAAGTAGAGAACCAGGCGGGAATTTATCAATTACATTGGAAGAAATGAGGTTTTGTCTTATTATTTCAACAATGTTATTGGAAACATCTCTTGCCTTACAAATTTCCCTTTCCGCCTGTTTTAATAGTATATCCCAATCAGTGAACAAGATTTCCTTATTCGAATATTCAATCCTTTTGGCCTTTCGGCTTTCTGCAATATATTTCCAGGTGACATATTGGGAGAATTTATCATCAATTTCATCAAATATGATCCTCTGGTCAGCTACTTGATTCATTAGCAAAACACTCTTTTCACACAGCTCATTTATGTTAGAAATTTTAGGACAAAAAGCAACTCGTTGTTCAACCAACAAAGTGTTTAGTTCTAGTTCTTCCTTTTTAAAATCATCCAATTTTGGATTATCCTTTAATTGTTCCACAGTAAATTGTAGTTGGTAGATTTGGGCATCCTTAGAACTATTGTGAGATTGATGTTGTAGTTTTAGTTTATCCATACTTTTATAAAGTTTTGTGAATTGTGCTTGAAGCTAAAGGTAAATACTATTATTTTCTGCTAACAGTTCTTGTGATAGCTGAAGGATTTTTTCGTACTTCTACTTTATTAGCCGTTGCACTTCCATGTCTTTATCAGTTAAGGTAGATGCATAAGCACTTGTGAACTGAGTTAACCTTTATAGATCCTGAGATGTGTCTAATTGAGGGTATTTCCAAACTATCTCCATGGGCACACCACTAGGAATTAGAGCCTGTGATTGCTCAGTTCTCCTCCTTTTCCTCTATATGCTCATGAAAACCTTATGTTTTGGACTGTAAAAGATATCCAAAGGATGGATTTCCTCTATCTTCAATACTATTTCAGATGTTGGGTAGGCCAAAATGAATTCAACTCCTTTCGTTCTAACAGATTTATCAGTATACCTAGCAATAAAATGCCTATTACTTTTTTCATGAGGCGTTTAAACTATCTCTTGATGATCAATGATCACCACTTCTTGATCTCCCTTAAGTTGTTGATTGAAGTTTTTCTAGAATTATTGTAAATCACTGGAAAACAGTGGGCTATTAGTCTGTAATTCTATTGGATTAACTTCTTTTGATCTAATAAGGAATTCAATATCCTTAGGAGGTTGCTCTTTTTCCTGTTCTGCATGTTGACCTTTCTGTGTAATTGGTTGGGATACCTCTAAAATGTCTAGAGGGATACCTTCCAACCTATTTTTTATGTATTCTTTGAATTGTTCCATTTTCTCAGGGTTGAGGCACATGGCCATCAAATTTTCAACATCTAGATAAGTATTGGAAGACTCAAATAAGTCATCATAATCATCATCCTCATGAAGGAAGTGTTTGATCTTAACCTGAGTTGTAACATTTAGAGAAACTTTATTTGGATCAAATTTTCTATTAGGAACTATAAATAATTTCAAACACTGGATTTGATCAATTTCTAATCCAACATGTTTGAAAATTTCCAATTCATAAACACCATAGTGAATGGGAAAGGTAGGCCAGGAAGCTTTCTTTGCCTCTTTCGAGGCTTTAACCAATCCATGCCCCACTGTCCCGTAAGAAATTTCTCTAGCTAGGAGTTTGTCTAGCATATATAGTGGGAGTACATGGTGTTCAACAATGCTTCCATAAACTCTTATTTAAGTAAATAACTCCTCACCAAACCATTTCCCTATGCTTGTAAATTCATCTTGGGCTTCTTTAAAAAATATTGAGGCTTTTTCATTAAATAGATCTTGGAAAAGTAGTAGAATAACTCCATGACAAATCTTGTAAAAATTGGATTCGTATATAGATTCCCACAGAATATCATAGTAAACATGAATAGGAGTGGGATCTTGGATGGTCCATTTCCAACCCATGGTTGGAAAATCAGAGGTAAAACAAACATCACCCATGATGTACGCACTCATAAAGAATGAGGGGATTTTCTTGGAAGTAAAAGAGAGATTTTTTTTGTATTCAAGGATCTAGGAAGCAATATTGTTTAACAAAATGGTACCCCAATCCATAATGTAGGAATTTGTGATGACCTCCATAATAGGGACCCATTCAATTGAAAATTTAGTGTTATTTGGTGAACCGAAGATTCTACACATCATACCAGAAACATAACAATATGGACCAGCCAGAGAAGCAGTGGAATACATACCCTTTTCATCATGCTTTTGTGTGTTGGGGTTGTTCTTCCACATTTTTATAGGGTCTAGCTGCAGCTTGTTTCCTTTTGCAAATTTCTCGAGGAAATATTTGCCATACACCTTCTGGAGGTCTGGTATATGGTACAATATCTTCAAACCCTCTACTTGGAATGATCCTATCATTGTTCCTCTTTTTGTGAGAAATATTCTGTCGCCAATGTTAATATTATCAATACTCCATTTCACCCTATCTGAATATGGTAAAATCTTAGGGTGTGTAGCAATTATATGAAGAAAAGAGTTGCTACATCAGAAATAGTAGATTTTGAGGTGTTAGGGGCATCTGTTGTAGTTTTCCTTTTCCTTATGCGGGGTTTTTCATCTTCGAAGATCTTGTACATTGATTCTCGTGAAGTGGAACCACTTTCTGAAGCGCATGTAGTACCTGAAAACAAGGGTGACATCTCGATTACTTTAGTAGTGGAAGATGTAGGATTAGCAAGAGTTGTAGGTTTCTTTTATTTTTTTAGAAGCTTTAAACATCTCAGAGAAAAAAAAAATGGACTTGCCTGTGAATAAGAAGAACAAGTAGTGAAAAAACAATATGCAGGAGCGATATAACCATTAAACTGAAATGATGAAGAATATAGTGTCGCATGCGAAGAAATCTAAAATATTGTTTAACTGTGAATAAAATCTTGTTTTGGAGGCTCAAAGCTATCATACCATTATGATTATGCATTTATGGAAAACATGGGTTCACGTTCTTGAATGGACACTTAAACATTTTAAATTAAAATATTCCGCATCACAATTTAATATGTGTGTCAAGGTCTCAAAACACCAAGGGCACTTTGTTTTGTCGATTGTGATTGAACTGTTTCCCTTTTCAAACCATGCTTTATTATATGAAATTATTTTTTTCAGCTTCGAAACATTGGTGGGGAAAGAGAAGGGTAAAAGATGTTGTGATGCGATATCGCATCACAATCACAATCTCAGTGAAATTGGAAGGCAGAAGGATGATAGATGGAAAAGATGTGATGTGATGTACCGCATTGGGGAAATGAAAGCGGGGTAAAATATATGATAACAGGAGAAACTGCAATATTGTGATTGCGATTGGTGATGTGGAAAAGGCAAGTCCCACTAATCATTTTTTATGACATATCTCTTCATCAGAGATTAATTTTCCTTTATTATTATTTTTTCTACCTTCATCACCCTTTTTCCCTAGAAATCCTTTTTGGCATGTTTCTAGCTCTTGAGTGATATCGCATCACAAAGTTCATGTGGAGCGGCTTAGCATATTGCTTGCTATTTCTATGATTTGCAATTTGCGATTGCAATTTTCATTTTAGGCCCTTTTGGGTTTTCTACTTAAGTATATAAGGAAACCATCTTATAACTTTGATTCATATTTTTTCTTATATGTCACAACAATTTTATTGTCTTATCCTAAAAATTTAGAAGGGTCCCCATTATTTTCTCTAAGGCATCTATTCTAAAATAATGGGGGTTGTTGAATAGCACAACACCTCCATAACAACCTAATAGCCTGCTTGTCGAATTGCGACTAATGACAAGAAATTATTCTTGAAAGTTGGTACATACCAAACATTTGAAATTAGTTTTTCTCCAATTTCAGGAAAATAAAATTGATTACACCTTTTCCACAAGGATTTTGTCCAGTATCATTTGCAAGAAAGATTGAATTGAGATGGCATTCTTGAAAAGTCAAGATGAAGTCATGTCGAAAAGTCATATATTGTGTTTCCCCTATATCTAAGATCCAAGCATCTTCATAATCACTTTTAAGATATGTGGAGACCTGTAATGTTTTTGATTATGAACTTTCAAGTGTAGTAAAGATATATTTTGAGCCATCATCTTCTTGATCATTACAAAATTGTGCCAAATGTTGTTGACAATTTGGAATTTTCTCAATAGAAGTTCAAAAATCTTCAGCATAATGACCAACTCTATTACATCTTCTACAAACAACTTAATTTAAATCTTTGCCACTTCCTTGACTTTTTCCTTTGCCTTTTCATTGTCCTCTACCTTGATTTTTTCCTCTGCCTTAACTTTTTCCTCTTCCTTGATTGTTTCCTCTGCCTTGACTTTTTCCTATGCCTTGAATATTGCCTCTGCTAGAATTGTTGCCTCTGTTGAAGTTGTTCCCTCTGCCTTAACTTCTACCATGACCATATCCTCTATATGCTTCTTTATTTTGATTGTTGTGCCCTCTTCCTCTACCTCCAGAACTTTCAATTGAAGATTTATTAGTGCTAGATTTTGTAAAAAAACATCTTCTCCAACATTTTTCTTCTTTCCAAAAGTGTTATCATGTTCAACTATCATTTCACTTAATTCATCAAATTTTAACTTCACTTTATTTCCATTTACTTGTAAATTTTCTAAGAAATGTGTATATGGAGAGGGAAAAACAACAATAAAAATAGTAGTCATGAAACTATCATCCACTACTTGAAATATAGCCCTTACTATTTCTTGCTTGATGTTCTTAAGTCTGGAAATGTACTTAAGTACATCTCCCCCTTCTGTAAATTTATGTTGAAGCAACTTTAATTCAAGATCAACACTCTTAGATTCTGGTTTTTTATCAAATAAACCGTTAAATGTTTTCCGTGTAGTACATGCATCAAAAGCATTTTCAATGTGAACATGAATTTCATCATTAACTGAAGATATGATTAATGCTAATGCTTTGGAATTGTTGATCTCCCATTTAGCTAGTGAGTCTGCATCACCATCACATACATATTTCCAAAGTTCATTGTAAATCAAAGAGATTCATTACAGGAAATTTTAGCCTAAAAGTGCCCATGAAATTTTCACGTAATTTCAATGTCATAATATGTAAACCAATCAAAATCCTTTAAATTTAAAAAGAGGTACATGTAAATATTTTAGAGGGAAAAAAAGAAAAACTAATTTTTTTAAATGCATTTTTGGCTTATCTCCTTATATGTTTACTCAAATTTCAAGTATAGACACTCGTTAGATGCAGAATTAAATTTCATATCCAACGAGTACCCATTATGCATACTTTTGAGAATACCCACATTGATAAAAATTGCAAATACATTAAAAAAGTGTGTTTGAACACGTTTTTTTAATGTATCTACATTTTTTATCAATGTGGGTCTTCTCAAAAGTATGCATGATGGGTACTCGTTGGATGTGAAAATTAATGTCGCATCCAACGAGTGCCTACACTTGAAATGTGAATAAAACTATAAGGATATATACCAAAAATAAAATTAAAAAGGTAGTTTTATTCTTTTCCTCCAAAATTCATAACTCTTGTTTTATTATTTTAACTATTATTTTATGATTTTTACTTAGGAGGCCACTTTTATTCAAATCCATACATTTATTCAAATCTTTCATTGGAGAAATAAATTACTCACAATCATTTTTTTTAAGAGAGATTATATATGCTGACAGTTCTCAACACATCCACTCCAAAATGGATTCCATGCTAGTGCTCAATGCTCGTCTTTAAATTTGATGAATTCCTCCATGCTAAGCACTGTTGGCTCCTCCACAATGTGGTATTTTTCACTAGAATTGTTATAATTGTTGTTTTTTGAATCTGTAAGCACCAAACACCTCCTCCTTCTGCAACAAACATAAATTAATCTCTCTAAGGTTTTGAAGTTAAATCTGGAGCAAGTTAAAATAGGTTGGGTTGCCTTGTTGTTTTGCTGATATTGTTCATCAATATTCCACGCAAGTAGACTATTACAATAATGTGATTCCAAAATTGTGATGATTGGAGGGAGATGGTGGCTCAAAGTGCAGATGAGAAACAAAGTGGCTTATGATTACACACACAAAAACATTCAACATGAGGCTTTACACCAAGATTTGTTGAACGTCACAATTTGAAAATGCCAAGATTTGACTTCTAGCTTTCAATTTCAATACGCATAGTGTCCACTTCAATGATGAGTTTCAATGGTCCAGTGTTGGCCGGTCTTGTCACGTAAATTCAGAGATCCATAGTCTAGTCTAGTCATGGGACATGATGTTGGAGGGAGGAACTGTGGGATGAAGGATTGCGCTCGATCGAGGGCTAGAGTGGTCAAGCGAGAATGTTTTTGATGATTTGAGGTGGACTTGATGAATTAATGTACTTGAATCAATTTAAAACTAGAAGGATGCTTGAATAAAATTAAACTTTCACCAAATAATATATGGATCTAAAACTCAAACTTAGAAATAGATCTTTAACAAAAAAAATTGAAACAAAATCTCCCAATTTTCTTTTCCTTAATAAAAGTTCATAATTTGCATTCCAAACCACAACTATTCAATTTTATAGAGTTTTCCAAAAGCCTGTAAATATAGAATCTCCTCTTCACATCATCTGCATCACTAATGCTTTAATACCACAATAATAGCATAAGTGTCCTCAAACACAAATTTTATTAATAAGAAAAAGAAAATTACATTAAAACTGTAATATTTTACACACAATCACTCAACACCCTTGTAAGTGGAGAGAAACAAGATTTAAATAAGCTTGTGTCCTAAACTAATTTTTTTATCGATCACTTATTTCATTTACAAGTGTTCATTTACATTTAATGCATTTGTAGCAAGACTCATAACCATTTTAATAAATTAGTTCCTAAGAAATGACACCTTTCTAGATGTCATATCTTTTATAACAAGTAGATATCCTAAGAAGACTCTAAGACTCTAAATAATTAATAAAATATTCTAACAAAACTCTAAATAATTAAATATTAATTTGTGTACTTTGGATTGTATATCTAAAATGTAACATAGAAAATGCACAAAACAAAGAATAGAAAAAAAGTACATTCACTCACAACCATAATAACACAATATATGACTTAGGAAACCATTTTGGGAGAAAAGCTAGTTGAAATATGAGGTTACTCTACTCTCTCTTTCTCTAAATGGAAATGGATGCAAGTACAAAGACGTGAGACAAGTGGCTCATGGGCTGCTAAAGTGCACAAACCAGCTCTAGTTTCTATCTCTTTATCCACTTATAGTTGATCTACTAATCTATGGAAAAAAATGCACTTGAATAGAGTGGAACCCCTTTTTCCTCCTAGTGGCATGATTATAACACAACCCGATAGCCTACTAGTGGGTAAGTTTGGCTCCAACTCTTAACTAGAGTTACAATATTGACTCGTATAGAGTCTTCCTCATCATGATCAAGTGGTTATACAATTTTCCATGAATAATGGGGGATGATGTGGTGTCCTCTCAAATCATGGTGGTCAAAATAGGAAGGTCAACTTCTAGGTGGTATAACATTTACATGTGGATTCTGATTGAGGCAATTCTATGCCATAGCAAAGATATCTATGTGCAGAATAGCACTAGGGAGTGTAGTTCTTAAAAAAAAAAATTATGCCTAGAAAATTCCATTTGATGCCTCAAACTACTTTTAAAAGGCCTAAAACCCCAATTCGCCAAACTAGGACCCACCGTTAAAAATGGTCTTGCGAGCTTATTCATCCACTTTTCTCACTCTTAAAGCATCAATATGGATGAAAAATAATATAATGAACCAATCCATATTTATTTCCAACATTGGTTTTGTTAAGTGAACATATAACCCTTTATTTTCATGTTGTCATATCAATTTTTATGAGTCAGAGTGCACTTCAATGTAATAAGTGGACTAAGAGAGTTGAGTTATATGTTTTAGCTATGTTTCTTTATTTTAGAAGTTAAGGTAGTGCTAGTTTTGTCACTTAGTTCCATCCTTCATTCATCATAATTTCTAGTTGAAAGGAGGGAAACATTTGGTTAGCAATTCATGGTTTAAAGTGCATAGCCCTTGGAGAGAACAAAAGTAGTCATCGTTACAACCTACCCTTTGAACTTTAAAAAAAAAAAAGGAAAGAGGTTACCCACAACTTGTGAAAATAGTCATTTGATGCCTTCATTTTGTGTGTTTTTGTTGCTTGAGTGATTGTGGCTTTGGGATTTTATTAGCATGCAAATTACCTTGCTAAATCACCTCACCAAACATGACACATAAAGGCACGTTATTTGATTGCATAAACTTGTTTTATTCTAAACCAGATTGATTATCCATATTTTTTTAAATAACACATGAGGACTATAAGATTCATATAATTGTTGCATCTATTGGACATGTATTAAATCAAATTTTATGATAGGAAAATCTAAGCTTATATATGTATTTATGTGTGACATATGTGATGGATGCAAATTGTTATTCATGTATTTATGGTTTGCATTTCCAAAATCAAGATAATGGGTCATTAAATGATGGTGAAAATTAAACATTTCATGAACATAAAATTTAGAGAAGTGAACTATAGTTGAATCAAAATCTTATTCATCCTCGATCCTAACTATCTTGACCTAGTTACCCATATTGATCTCCAAATTTGAAATTTTAAGAACTAGAAATTAGTTTTTGGAGGAAAACCAAGAGGAACATGTGATATTTCACTTACCCACTTGAACTTCTATAAAATAGGAAGAGAAGGATGTTATCAAAGGAAGAGAGAAAATAGATCCAATATAATTTTTTTCGAATACTGCATTGCATCTAAATTCATTATCTTAATCATATAACAACCTAGATTACCATTAACAACGGAAAGTAGACTACAATCTAAGGTCCAACACTTGGCTAAAGGCATAGATGCTTCCTAATTTATTTTCTTCATGAATGTATTTCCCTACAAAGTTCTATATGGAAACCATTTCCATGATTGCAAATCACCTTTACACAATCTAAGTATGGGGTTAGTAAAGACTCCATACTATCTAGGGCTTCACGATCTTGCTTGACTTTATATTTTTGTGAACATCGCATTGTTTTGAAACATCCTATTTATAGGAAACCACATTGTTTGTTATAATTATTTGGGTTATTATTGGTTATGCATAATATTCATTGTTGAGTAAACATTTGTGGTTCATACTTGTGCTTATCTCTCTCTATGTATTCTATTTGTTTCATAATTATTTTTCTTAGTTTGAAAGAACTTTATAGTTTCATTTACTTTTTTAGTTGTTGTACGTATACACGTTGTATCTGTTGATTATTATTGCCTATCACATACTTATAGTTTGTTTAATTTGATGTTTGATTATATGAAATTAATATTTTTTAGAGTTTAAATCAATTTTCTCTTATATCTAACATTTACTCCACATTTCATAATATAATTGCAATATAATTATGCTTTTCCAACACTATTTTAAATAAAATTATTACTAGAATTGTAGACTTCATTTTAATTAGTTTATGTTAATAATTGACACGAGTAATACTAGACTTCAATTTAATTCATTAATGTTAAGAATTGGCACAAGTAAGACAAGACATGCTAATGGTGGAAAATCCCTTAAGCCATTATCATACACATTGTATTGATGTTAGGATTTGAATTTATAGTGCATTAATTAGACCATTCTAGATATAGAACTCACAGATAACTCATCAGTGGATCATGCCAACACCTCATCAAAGATAAGATTTATAAATAATATCTATGTTGTCTCAGAATTTTTGATTGTCTAAGGACTCACAGTCTAACATTTCCCCCCTCAATCACAAGTCTAAATGATTTTATCAATAACTTTTTTCATATTCAATTTGAAACTAATAAATTGAGATCTGATGAATAAATGCCTAAGAAATTACCAATGTTTCAAAGTGACTTCTAACCATTAGGCCTAAACATTCCAATTATTTATTATTATCAGTGATTTTGATTGATTTGAGGAGACCAATTCCTATTTTGGAATTCCTAAATGTCGATTGAATTGCGATTGACTTCACATCTTGAAGATCAGTATCTGATATTCCCCCATGTCAGGTGCAAGGTGAGAAGTTTTTCAATAGTTCATTCTAAGGAAGGACCCAAGTTGCAGATTTCGATTCTTTAGGTGGTGGTTATGTTGGTTGACCACTAACCATTTTCAGTTCATTTGGTGGTTTTCTGGTTAATGACTAATTATATTCCATGGATATTGGTGGCCTATGGTTTCCTACCAAATATTATTCTTTATATAATGTGGTGGTTTGTGGATTACCACTAACCAATTTTCTTTTAATAACATGGTGGATTTTGGATGACCACTAATCAATCTCAATTGAATAATGTGTTTATTTCTAGCTTACCATTAATTGTCTTCATTTCATCAATTTATTCCCCACCTTAAAGGTGTAGGAGATTTTCTTTTATCATTTCCCCCCCCCTTTGAGGTCTGGAGAGTACCATCTTTATATTTAGAGAATATATAGAATAATATCTAATGCATGCCAAAATCATCTAAAATACATACTTGATAGAATCTTTTTGCCTTTTATTTTATTTTCTATGTATTTACCTCTCACTTGACTAGTAAGTAAGACTAATGAAGCTTCTTTACTTTTCAATTCCATATCCAAGGATTTATCCAACCATAATTAAATTTCTTTTTATTCTACTTCTAGTTTTTGAAATTTTCTTTTTATTCTTCTTCCCACAATGAATACGTGGATGGAGATTAAAACATTGACTCACCATGTGACTACCTCTTTGAAAATGTTGTCATTTGTGTTTAAGATTCATGATATCGACAAGAAATCATGTTCTCACAAACTAAACTAGTTTGGATTAATATGAAATATGAAACATGCTTCCTTTGTCATATCCCAAGCCATTTCAATTTTTTTTTAATGATAACGCTTCCCAAGGTCTTACAAGCATCTTAGAAAGACCATTTGGTTGTTGAATGCTTCTTCGATTGCTAGGATTATATTTCTCTGCTACTCCTTGTGATACCTCTTCACTATATGAGTCCATACCTGTTAACACTGGAAAATCGTACAGCAAAAGATGGCATTACTTAATGTAAAGGCTAAGGATTTGCAGGGCAAGAACACATTATGGAATCAAGAAAGTATTTAAAATCTCTAAGGTTTTGAGAAAATCAGATTTAAACTAGTCATATATGGTGGATTGCGCGCTTAATCCGTCGAGAAGAGCACCTTCTGCATGCCTTTTTTCCCGATAAGCATGCATTCTTGGAAATGGAAAAATGTCTCTTTCCGGGACCACACCAAGCAAAGGACAGTTACTCCTTATATGAAGCCACCTAAGGACAACCACCAGTGCCTCCTTAGACACTATGTGAGCACACAATGGAATCATACCTCTCCCTTGGGTCACCATCCATCATGTACCAAGGGAGGGAAGGAGGATTTGAAACTCCCCTATATAAATCCACCAAGAGATGAAGGAATGGTGATCACATTGTTATGCTGGCCAAAGTTTCCCAAGAAACACGAGCAGTGTGTGACCCGAAGCTGGAGCTAAAGAGGACTTGATCGTTGGCCACCCAAAAATCCTACTCCACCATGCCAGAGGGAGAGACGGAGACTACATCAAAGGCAGAGCTTGGAAGGGAACATCCTTTCATCGGGACCTAGAGCCATTTCCTAGGTGCCCTTTGGAAAGTGGGTAAAATTTCTTCTCCATTTCAAAAATTTAAAAAGAAGAGGCCTTTAAGCCGTCATTGGTATTATTATCATTTTTACTCTCTTTGATAGCTTCTGTATATTTGTGTTTTAGTTTTAGTTTAACCAGAGCATACTTTAGCATACTTTTTCCACTAAATTTTATGCTTTTGAGCTCCACCACTTTCTGCTTGTTACCAATAGTTTAAAGAGTAGACCACACTCTTTAAACTGGTGTGATTTCATACACCCATGTGACAAATCCACCACTACAGGATTGGCGACTCCACTGACGTGTTCCAAGTTTATGTGGTTGTGCCATCTTTTGCAGGAGACCCTTTGTCTATGTTGGAGTGGAGTTGACAGTCCTCTGACCCATCTTATAGTCCCTAGATTCACTAGAGTGACAGACTAAAGAAGGCATCTCCTATTTTTTTTTTACTTGTAGGATTTTTGTGCGCAGTTTCTTCTCACAGATGTGCAGTGTGCGCGTTCAGGACTGACCCACACGCAGGAAATCGCACCTGTCAGAGCCTTTTCCACGCAAATTACAGAATGGGATTATTTTCTCTATATTTTAAATTTTTTTCTTGTAAGTGTGATGCGAAACCCCTAATGTATCTTCCAGCACTTGTGTTGATACCCCACATCTTCTGAGAACTCACTTTTTGTTGCTTTCTGTAGGCATAGAGTTAGTTTTAATTTAAGTTGGTTTTTTGCAAAAAGTATTCACATAGTTTAAGTAGGGGGCGAATTAACCATTTCTTTTCGAATTATTTATGTTTTGAAAATTCTGGTATGCACACTTTGATTAACTAGTCCAAGTAAGCTATTTTTATTTTCTAGTGTAGAAATTTTTTAGCTTAATTCAATTTTTGCATTTAGGAAATTGCGGGACTAGGTTTGAATTGCCGATTAGAGCAAGTAATCTATATTGCCTTTGCACCCTTCAGTGATCCTAGGCAAGCATATGAACGCTCTATTTTTTTGATTCACCATATCCCTTTAGTTAGTCACATAGATTAACTAGGAAGATTTGAAAGCAGCCCATTATCCACACACTTTTTCCATTTTGAGCCACGAACAAGATAACGTAGTTTAACTAGGGGTTTTTTGTAAAGAATCACCGATATCGAAATGTTTAAACAATGAGCTTGTTCACCTTATTCTCGCACACACTCACCCATTAAGAAAAGAAAGCCACCTAAAACTAACTTAAACCAACTTACTAAATTCTCCCCCCAGGGGCCACAAGAGAATTTATAGATTATGTTAGGATCAAGGGGGTAGGCATCCAGTAAGCCTCCTTGATCACACTTCATACGGAAACATAGATGTTGTGTATTTAGGGAGCTTCAAAATCCACCTATCAGCCCACGGAAAAGAAAACCCAAGCGCAGCAGAGACCCGATTCAAAGGGGGTTAGGCTTAGGCGTAGTGCATGCGGTATCATTTGGGGCTACCTGACCCGGCTGATGCTCGGTACTGTTAGATGACTACCAATAAGCCCAAGACTCGAATTCTCACATGGGATGGTGGTTCTTAGTGGCCAAAACTAGGGAATACTTTACCCTCTACCCTTACCTTGGTGGATTCTCTTCGGCTAACTGGGGGCATCGCCAGCTCTTATGGGACGTTGTGTCAGCACTTGCAAGAAATATTCTCAAGGCCCGGTTACTTTTGAGTGTGTGAGGATGCATAGGTATTCTAGGATTTTGAGTCTCATGCGAAAAACAAACAAAAACCATATTTTTTCTTGATTGATCACATAGATTAAATTTAAAGTGAAAATCATTTTATTTTCACTTTTTTTTATGTATGTGGCCATAATTTTTCTTTGACCTAGACTCTTTCCCCTCAAATTTTTCCAAAACATAACCTGGTCGACACCCAAATGGTCCTAACGGAACCTCGTCGATCCAGGCATCTTTTGGACCTCCCCGCATTACAGGGAGGGGTTCCAGGTCTTTTTCCATTTAGGCGTTAAAGACAAAACACTGCCACTGTAATTGGTTCATCCTTCATTGGAGAATCCATAGTTGGGAACCCTAGTTAGTCTCCCAACACCACACTACACACCACTCTCCCCTCACCCCCTAGGGGGCAGAGGAGCGCGTCCCATTCGGGAAGCTAGCTGAACACACTTCAGGATACATCACAAAGTAGCCCTCTTTCTAACCAGAACTTCATGTCTTCACATGTTTCCATGGTGTCAACCTCCCAGTCACCCTTCTTAGCTCCATTGACTCTACCTGATTTAACCAAGCTCACAAATGACCCCATCGCACATGATCCTTCATGGCCTCCCATGCCCATGAAGCTCCCTTTGTATATACCAAAGTTCGAAGGAAAGCAAGTGGAAGACCCAGGTAATCATATAATGACCTTTTAAGTGTGGTTCTCATCAAATAGTATCATCGTCGACACTATTCGATTGAGGCTATTTCAACACACTCTTATGGGAGTGGCTGCGAAATGGTACGTGGAGCAACCTCCTGCTTCACATGGAACCTTTAGCGCCCTTGCTACTGCATTCCTCACTTATTTTCAGAAACCCATTCACCATGAGTTGGGAATGGATTTACTGACTCATTTTAGACAAAATCCCGCCATCCATATCTCTGACCATATTCATGAGTAGAGGTGGCGTCGTAGTTTATGAAAAGTTAAACTCGACGATCAAGTCCTCTTAGATTTATTCTTGAAAACTCTGACGATGGAGATTTCAAAGGATTTGGCACAACAATACCCCACATCTGAAGAGGATGCAATAAATAAAGCCTAGAATCTTGAACTAATTTATACACAGTTAGGATACATTTACAATATCCTTCCTAACGCCCTGCGCCTGCAAACTTATCAAGAATTGCAAGGCGCATCAAACTCTGCAGACGAACTAATTGGGTCAATGACCCAAGGGTACCTAGGCAACAGTAGTTCCAATCCTGGTTACGCACATAACATGTCTCAACTCAGATTTCAAAGTCATCACATGCCTCAGCAAGGTTTGACTAATAGGGTGTAAGCGTATCACCAGGGAGGACCCTATCCTCCGGCTGAGGGGACCCAGCACGCAGGAAGAAACACTAATGGAAGAGCTCCCCCCCAACGGCCAGGTGCAAACAAGGGACATTGTTATGCTCAGTCCCAAGCACACGACACACCTACACAAACCAATGCACAGGTGAGCTTTGTGCAGCTGTCCTAGAATCACCCACACCAATATAACCAGGAGAACTACCCTCCTAACGTGTTTAAGAGAAAATCAAAAAATAAGCCCAAAGGGAACCCTGGATAGGGGGCTAGCAACTGACAACACCCACCGTGATCCCAGGCTAGAGGCAACTCTAGCAGGATTCTAAACCAGGAGCCAAGCAATTCCCAACGGCAAGGCAAAAGCCCAACTCTGTGAACAAACCATTCTTGTTCAATATGTGGTGAGTACGGGCAGTATACTCACCATTTTCCCAATCTCCCTGAGCTAAAAAAGCTTCAGAGTAATCGAGGACAAGGAGGATCTTCCCAGCAACCCACTGTTATGCAAGAACCTTTCCCCCACCAAGGGACGGTTAGCACTCAACTTTAAAACCCAGAAGATTCCAGAAAAAATAGCCATGAAATTTGCATGACTGGGGAAGAAATGTTTTTCAAAACACGAAATCATAGTTATGACGCCCCACATGACTCCACTACGTCAGGGGCTAGTACTAGTGCACCGAATACACCTTTGACCATTTCAAAGATGCCTATAGATCCATTGCCAAAGATGTAAAAGGGACCTAATAGGCGAGCAGGTAACTACTCCAAAGCTACCCATAATTATAGCATCGTGGAGGATTTAGCTCAATCACCCACTGCTATGTCCACGTTCGAAGTACTACAGTCATGCCCAAAGCAATGGAAAGCCCTACTTTCTACATTAGGCGCTATCGACCCTGCCGATACTCACATTATGGCTTTTGATGTAGACAAAGCCACCCTTAGGCTTCCTTCTATGGTCGCATTCCAGATAGCAGTATCGGTTCAGAATATCACTATTCACCGATGTATCATTGACGAGGGAGCATCAACATGCATCATGTCGAAAAATGTTTGGCAGAAGTTGGGTTCTCCCAAACTAAAACCTTTGGTCATAATGCTTTGAGCCTGTGATGGTCGTCCCTTGACACCCGTCATCCTCTGCCAAAATGTCCCGGTATGTCTAGCTGGAAAGACGGTCCACATAGACATTGAAGTCTTGGATTCTCACTTGGATTACAATATACACCTTAGGCGGAGTTATATGTATGCCATGTCTGCCATAGCCTCCTCCATCTTCCACATTATGATGTTCCCCCACGAGGATCGCATCATTACTGTAGACCAGCTAACACACAATCAGAAGTGTCCCCTAACCAACATGGATGTAATTCTACCCTATGTAGATATAGCCGTAGATGGTATTTCACGGTACCAAGAATATGGCCCTGGCCAATTCAAACCGGCGTTCGTCCTAGGTTCATTCCTAGGAGATCCTCCCATTATACTTGAGGTGTGACCCGACGCCATAGGGGCCCCAGTGTGCATGATGTCCACATCAAACATCGAGGTCATTCAGGACATGGACTCAAGAAGTAACGACATGGAGGCATCGGCCATGACATCCTCTCTAGCCTACGTCGCCTCCCAAACACCTTTTCTCTACCCTCCAGCTAGCTTTGTCTCCCAGCAAGTTTTGGCAATACTGGTATTACCCAACATATCGTTGGCATTCCCAGTTTTGTACCTAGTTCCCCCTTCCAGAACAAGAGCCACTAACATTACTTTCGTAGGGTTAAATACCCTCAGCCCCTAGGAGCCCCAACCAACCCAAGAAACAGTCGAGACTGCCCCTGCAAAGGAAGTTCCCATTGCAAAACTGGTTATCATGACCAAGAAAACCACAAACAGAGGGAAGAAGATGGTGACCCCCACCATTCAAAGGGAATCACCAATATGCGCCATATGCAATGTTATAAGTCATCCTACCCACATATGTCGAGAGTTGGATGAGTTAAAACCATTCCTTGGCTCTGAAGCAGACGTCTCGACGTTGTGTTCCCACAAAACGGAACCTACCTCAAAAGTTAAATGCAAGCCGTTGCATACCAATCACGCATGCTCTCTTTTTGACACCTATGGGAACTATACTCACCATTTTCTATAGATACCACGGTATAGGGATGCCTTACATGCCATCGAGTAATCCTACCAAGAGGATCCCACCACCCAATATGTCGAAGATGAACCTCGTGTCGTCCCATACATGCAGGAGAAATGAAACTCACCAAAAAGACAACCACTTGTCTCTCCTCCCCCTAAGCCACCATACACCAACCAGGGAAAAGGGAACCTGGTTTCCTCATCCTCTTGAATTATCAGGCACATCGATTACTATAGATGGCTTGGTAGGATCTTTGACCTAAGGTCACCTAGGTAACAGTAATCTGTATTCGGGGAGCTCCTAGACATAGGGGGGGGGAGTAACTAGCAAATCCCATCTACCCCCAATGATCTCAGTCTGGGGCAAACCACAACTAAAATCAAAACTAGGAGCCAAGTAACAGTTCCGAAAGGAACAGAGGCGATGCCACACATTCGCACTTCCAATAAAATAATTTTTCAGAGACGATAGGTATGCCCTCTCCCATCTTCTTTTTTAAAGCTCCTTTCTTTCAAATAATATTTGATGAAAAGAAGTTGCTTTCACTTCAAGTGGTTTTTTTTGCAGGAAGAACTCACAATCCGCTTGCAACACCATCCATTGAAAATCTCGGAGCAAGTATCATTCTACCCCCAGCATGATAGAGTCCCAGAAAACTCTGCATATTCTGACATATTTTCTCCATCAGAAATAAACCATAGGGTCCTCATACCCGACCGCGTTTATCATCACCTCACCTAGCACATGATAAACACTCGCGTTGGTCGGTAGAGCCTCCCCTCCATGGCACTCGTCACCCAAAGTAAACCATATATCAAATCCCAAGTGACACCATGACCATACCATTTTAGTTCGGGAAGCACCTCGTTCCCATCCATTCATTATGCATAAGGTCAACTTTACCATTAAAACTAGAAGTCCCCTTCCCAGATGATCAGGTTGTACAAGTAGATTGAAAGTGCACCTCTGCGCATCGCATTTGGCCAACCATACCTCCATCAGCATAATCCCATCTGTGACACTTCTTCATCCGCTTCATCAACCCTGCGCATGAGACCAACCAATGGGACCCTCACCCCCAACAAAAAATCGTCCTCACACCTTTAGTGAGTGAACCTTTTCATGTTTTGGGGTACCCATCTCTGTGTTTTGTACAAACAAAACCTCATTATTTTATTCTTTTGGTAAGTGTAAAAAGACCGCCAACGATGCCCTTCACCTCTTCACCCTCATATGTCATCTTTTCCCCCATGGCAGAAGTCCCTCATTCCCCTTGGTCGGAGTATTTTACCCCCATGCACACACCATCACGACATTCATAGTCAATTCACACCCGCCCTAGAAGTCCTACTGAATCCAGGGATTTTCCCTTTAGAAATACCTATGGCTGCCGCCAAGCTACTAAAGTATACTCTGACCTTGAGCCACTGAATCCGCATCATCCATTTTTAGTCACCTCTCACCAACATGCCTATGTTAAACCCATCACATCTAGATCCCTGACCCCTCAGGTTGGCGATCCATGGTTTGGTTAAGGCTTCCTTTTTGTCGACCTTGACACCTCTTTTCCAAAAAGGAAGTGGTACCTTGGATCACCCCTCCCCATGCAAAGGGGTATCCTAGGGTGGCACTATGGGAGATGTCATTGTCCACAGATGTCATCAAACCTCCTGACATTCAACTACAGCTAAATCTTTCATATCACGATGGTATCATACCTTTCAACCATTGCACTTTGATCAGATCCGTTGAAGACCCGTGGTTCCATAAGCGTCTCTGCCAACAATTCTTACATGGGAAGGTCCCAACCAGTACATATGCAGTTTATGCATATGGGTACCACATTTCACCTATTGTTAAAGAAAAAACTCCCCTGAGAGTGTCAGCAGTCATCATCAACAACCACCAACATCACTACCACAGTAGTGGCACCAACAGAACATGTATCTGTCAATTTTGTTTAACTAGCCATAGCATCACGAGCATGGGACATGCCTGCCTCATTGAAATTTTGTATATATGTTGTATATTTTATTTTGCTTGCAGGGGCACCCTTAGGCCATGGTCATCTAGGAAACAGTGCAAGGTGTTGACAATTCCAAGATTCACACAAGCCCCTCTCTCTCTGCACACGATACAGAAAAGAAACTATAATGTGTTTTGGTTGTATAGTTCTTCCTAGACCTCACACATTAGGGGGAAACTGTTAACACTAGAAAATATTACAACAAAATATGGCATTAATTAATGTCAAGCCTAAGGATTTATAGGGCAGGAACACATTATGGAATCAAGAAATTATTTAAAATCTCTAAGGTGTTGAGAAAATCAGATTTGAACTAGTCAAAAATGTTGGATTGCATGCTTAATCCTTCAAGAAGAGCCTATTTTTCACGCCTTTTTTCCCAATAAGCACGCATTCCTGGAAATGGAAAAATATCACTTTCCGGGACCACACCAAGCAAAGGACAGTTAATCCTTCTATGAAGCCGCCTAAGGACAGCCACCAGCACCTCCTTAGACACTATGTGAGCACACAAAGGAATATTTGAGCACACAATGGAATCATACCTCTCCCTTGGGTCACCATCCATAATGTACCAAGGGAGGGAAGGAGGATTTGAAACTCCCCTATATAAATCCACCAAGAGATGAAGGAATGGTGATCACATTTTTATGTTGGCCAAAGTTTCCCAAGAAACACCAACAGTGTGTGACCCGAAGCTAGATTTGAAGAGGAATCAATGATTGGCCACCAAAAAATCCTAGTCCACCATGCTAGAGAGAGAGAGGGAGACTGCATTAGAGTCAGAGCTTGGAAGGCAACATCCTTGCATTGGGACCTAGAGCCATTGCCTAGGTGCCCTTTAGCAAGTGGGTAAAATTTCTTCTCCATTTCAAATGTTTAATAAGAAGAGGCCTTTGAGTCATCGTTGGTATTATTATTGTTTTGACTCTCTTTGATAGCTTCTGTATTTTTTTGTTTTAGTTTTAGTTTAACCAGAGCATACTTTAGCATAATGTTTCCACTAAATTTTATGCTTTTGAGCTCCACCACTTTCTACCTATTACCAATAGTTTAAAGAGTAGACCACACTCTTTAAATTGGTGTGATTTCGTACACCCATGCGACAAATCCACCACTACAATACCCATTAGGTTTTATATATCAAATGATCATGAACCACTTGTATTATGTCTTGTGTGTCACAAGTTGCATCAATATTTTGTATGATTTCATCTATTTAACATGTTGCATAAAACTTTTGGATAAGATATTTTGTATCATTTTTTGCATCAATTTTCTTCATTATCTCCTCTATATCAAAATTTTCATCTCTATATGAGTTCATGTTTTTTACGGTGTTGGATGTAGCCAAAAGTGTAAGGGGATCTCCCCAATGTGAATTCCCAATTATACCTCATATCGTTTGGTGTATCATTCCTATCCGGTCATACGGTCTAGACACCATTGAAAAGGTTTTTACATATATGCCTTCGTCACGATCAAACACAAGAGAACACAACACCTCTTTGGGGTAGCAAGGATGTGAGCTTTGTGAGACACCCAATGTAAGGTGTACAAGGGATACTTCCATGGTTAGAGATGGAAATGAGCCACTAGTTATAAAAGTAACAGTACTATCCTATAAGGGGGCCCGAGAAGATAGAGAAAGGTTTGTTGAATACCTGCAAATTAGTCCACATAATAAATAAAAATTATTAAAGCATAATAGCATTCATTCAATAATAGCCATAGCTAATCTATGAATTATTTTATTAACCTATTATGTAATTAAAGAAACATATACCATAAACACAACCAAAATATTCCAACTATATCTATGATACATGAATGAAGGAATGATTCTAATTAAAAGTGCAAGAACCCAAGTACAACATTACATGAATGGGACATTCTATCCAATAGTGGAACATGAAGCCACAACTTGCTTCTTAAAAGAATGAACTATCTCCTGTGCATTTCAAGGGAAGATAATGCAGGACCTCTATAATCAAATCCCTCTAAAAGCCCCTTGATTGAGTTATGAGGAGTTATTTATAATAAGTAACAATGACCATTGAAATCCCTCATGAATCTTTGACTTCTATGACTATTCATATTTTATAAATGGCTCATTACATTACAATATGTGGCTATTCATATTCCACATTTATCCCTTGGACTTAATTACATATCATTAATTACATAATACAAATTACAAATGAGACAATGACTATATAGGAAAAAAGTAAAAATGGAACAAAAACCATCAAATGGATAAGTCATTTGTTTCCACATGGAGCTCAGTTTTAATGTAAGTGTGCCAAACTCTGAACTTCGTGCCAACCTCTAAATATGGATTTGACCCGGATTGGAAAGTCCCCAATGTAGCGCATATTCACCTCTAGTTCCTTTGTACTTATGTTCTTGGAGTTTGACTGTACATTATTCCACAACTATGAGAATTTCATATGAGATTTGAATGGTTCAATGGTGTACTATAGAATAATGTATTTAGTGACTTCCAATCCTTCCTATTTTGTGGCATGTTTGATCTACTCAATGTATTGCTTAATCTCCAATAAAATGACATCCATGCCTCTTCTTGCTTCTAGTGTACCTATCAAAGACATCTAATGCTTTTGTGTGGGAGACTCAAAAATAGCATGCAGTTGATTATAAGCAGCAATAGTACTAATCGACTGTTATCTAAGACTCATGTAGTTTTGAGGGTTGAATCTCAGTTGAAATCTCTCAATATTGGTGGCAATCTTGTATTTCTTCTCCAAATTTTGTCGAGCATATGGATACTTGGTAGCCCACTCCTGAAGATTATCAACTGCTCTATTTTCTACCTTCAGGAATTTCACAACTTCTTGTTCCTTCTTCTAAATTCCAATAAGAGGAGACACCACTTGTTGTATAAGAATCATCTCATCATACAATTGTGCCATGATGTACTCCATTAGACCGAACTCCTCCTACATGGTTGACTACCACTCAGCGGTGTTGAGGCTCTGTGATGAAAATCGTTGATTCTCTGCTACAAGATGTTTTGCCTTGCTTCATCATAGAAATTTCTCTTCTTATCCTACCATTCTCATTCAATAGGTACTCAAAATTATCATGTGTCATTGTAGCGAATGTAACATTTTATTCCATAATAGATCTACGATTCCCTCTGGTGTTGAAGGTGATCACCTTATTCACGGAACCTAATACCAGATTATGAGGATCATTCATGAACTATCTCTTCCTCTGTTGCACAATCCTCTTCTTAGGCTGATCAAATGTTACACAACATACATCCATGATTTTGTTAGTTGGTGGAGGTGTGATCCCCATTTCCAAAAATGGAATATGACGACCTATATGGGGAAGTTCCTATGGATTGTTTGGTTCATCATCCATGGGTTGGATGGTATCTTCTTCCTCCAATGATTCTTCTTCCATCTCTTGAGTCTATTACTCTTCTTCTAGTCTATGTGCTACTTCATCCTCATAGGATTGTCTTTGTTGTTCTTCTTCTATCCTTCTCCTCTCTTCTTCTTCTTCTTATTACTTCTGGAGAAAATCATTATGCTTCCTCTTCTCCTCTTCTTCTTTTTCTTCTCTCCTCTCATGCTCTTCATTAATAGCTCCTGAGTTTAAAGGATCAACTTTCCATTTCTTGTTGCTCTTGTTTGCCAAGGCATACCTGATCCTTTTCTTCAATGGGAGCTAATTTATTTTCTTGAGGTGTTATCTCCTCCTCCTGCACCTACAAGTCTTGAGATTGTGGAGCATGGGGTGAACTACTTTCCATTACTGGATGTGTCTTCATGTTGGAATTATACTCATTCTTTATCGTATCGTCTTCTGTTGTGGACATCAATGAGTACCTAGTATCGTGCTCAATACTTTGACAATGTTTCCTAAAAATTCACCTGCAATCATATCCATGAAAGTATTTGGTGGAGAATTGTAGGTGGTCCAATTCTTGTATCCCTAATTTTGTCACCTTGTGCCTCTTTAACTCACACATTCTGATCCTCAATGGAAAGGTAGGCCAAGGAGATTTCTTCCTCCTCTAAATAATTCTTGACAATCCCTTATCCATCTAATTTATACTTCTTGCATGACCACTTTTCTAATCACATATCATGGAATAAGATGAGGGGATATCTTAAAATAAAGGCATCTAATTTATGTACCCTCGGGAGCTGCAAACCATTCCATGGTATCTCGAAGTGAATCCTTCACCTGATCGATCATGCAAGGAAGACCGATCTCAAATATCATGTGAAAGATAATTGCAAAGAAGTGTTCCAAAAATTTGTCATATATTCCTCTGAAGCTTGCTTCTGATAACACTTTGCAGTGGAAGTAAACTGGGAACTTCTCCTTAGAGGTCCAATTTCAATTCATTCCCGATAACGCATACTGTGTACAGATTCCATCCAAGAGGAATGTAGACATGTAAAATTTTGGTGCTTGATTCTCCTAGAAATATTATTTTTCCTACCCCACCTAACACTTCAAATCATATGACAATAAATTCGTGCAATTGAAAGATCTACTACATTTCACCACTATATTGATTATGTATATCCAATTCTCTTTGAACACCTCAATGTTCTTACACCCATATAACCGATAATACATGGATATCAAATACTGATATACATATCTAAGAATATTTTTGAGATAGACTACAAATGGGTGATGGTGAAACTTGGCAGGATCTCGAAACCATGATTTGATAACATAAATTATGTCAAGGGTAGCTTATCTCATGTAGAAGTTGCCATTTTCATAATCATTGGGCTTGAGAATCTTATATATGTTTTCATGTCTTCACCATACTAGGTGGTGAGTTGACCACCACTCTCACTATGAAGCATAAGGTGAGAGTCATCCATATGTGTAAGATCCATTCAATCACCTCCATACACGGAATGATCTAGAAACTTCATGTGATCTTGTGCTTCCTGGACTTCTTAATGTTGATATACACTTGAAAATATTCTAATTCCTCAGCAAAACTTTCCTGCATGAATGTGTTTTATATCTTGATCCATGTGACCTTTGCATCCTTATTAATAATGAATTGTGTGTCTGCATATATGGGGATATTTGTCTCTATAACTTATACAAGCCCATTAGCACTTGCTTCTGAAATTTCTTTGGAGGCCACTTTGCAAGGAAAGATGTCTCCAACATATGACAAAAGGGTGATAATTCTTGTAGCATGAACATATGTTTGGTTCAACACACTCATAGTGACAATATTAGCTCAAAGTAACCTACTTATGCATCAATACTTGTAAGTCATGTATAAAGATCCATCACATATGATAGAACATGAAAATATTTGAACGACAACACAAAATAACATGCATGCATGAGAAAATAGGCATGCAAACTAAGAAGGCACACTTTCAAAGCACAAAGGTATGTACAAGGTCATTCAGGTATTTGCAGTGCACTCATGCACTCAATTAAGTTGAGAAAAACATCAAGGGAGCACTGGTGCACTCCAAAGGGTTGAAGGGATGAACTCATGGGTCTTTGGGCCTTCATCAAGTGCTCATGCACTCAACGAGATGGGGAGGTTTCATTTTCACACTCTGAAGGTATGAAGAAATGGGTTGACAAGTCTTTAGGCCTTCACAATGTGCTCATGTGCACAAGGAAAAGGAGGGCATTTTCGATGCTCAAGGGATGAAGGAAGATGCTTCATGTCTTCGTGATGAGCTCATGTGCTCAAGGATGTTGTGGTTCTTCATGGTGAAGAAGTTCACTCAAGAGGAAAAATTAATCAATTAGGGAACCGTTTTCGAGGTTGATCAAGCTTCGAGCTGAAGAATTGTGCTCTACCTGTTGGAAGCTTAGGAAAAAGTTAAACAATAGGATTTTATGATAGGATGAAGAAAATAAATATCTGCAAGGCTATATAGTTTATTTTTTACTCATGGAAGAATATGGAAACTAAAGAATGTGAATATTTTATGCATGCGACAACATATTAACACTTGCAACATCAATATTGAGCATAAAAACCAGCAAACAAACTAAAAAATCAAGAATCGAAAGTAATAAAATCAAGAATGACAATGAACTCATGAATGGTAATAAAGATATTTGACATGCAAAACTTACTTGCACCATTGGTTGATAAATAGGCTCTTGATTCCCCAGTTATGCACCCAAATTAGATGGAATTATTATGCAAAATAATGATTAACTAAGTTGATTTAAAGAATTTTACATGGAAAAATGATCCGGTTGATCAAATTTATGCTCAAAATTCAAATTTGTCAGAATGTTGTGGAACCTAAATGACCGTGTAGATCTCATCGTTCTGAATTTAGCGCAACTTGTTTCACGGAAAACTGACTATGTATGTTCCTTCAATCACGACTTGTTCGTTTTTTCAAACAAAATAATTTTTTTTTTGGGGATGTACAGGGCTACCTAGTTAGTAGTTCGTAATGCTGACTAGACCCTGACTATGCATCGTTGACTATACATTTTTTTTCTATGGAATTTTTCCCCTTGTCACCTTCGTATTGGTTTTGATATGGTATGTTTCTATTGGTTGTTGGTCGGACCAGCTAGGGAATGACACATGGGCTAGCAATAGGTCACTACATGGCACCCTGGTGGCCAACCAAAATTTTGGTATTGGGTTGAAAGCACTTCAACAGAGTCAAAAAAATAACCTCCAAGCAGCAATAATGGTGCCCAACCTACGCACCACAACATGAGTCTTAACAATTATAACTCAAAACATATATTTAAATGTTATGTCGTCGGCCATTGGGGTTTGGATTGGGGTTAACCCTTGACCCCGGTCCACAGACCAGGGTTAGGGGCTAACCCTGACCCAAATTATGTCTACATACCATATATTTACATTAACCAAAGTTCATGGGTGTTGTCTAGGTAAATCCCTTCTGCGGACAGAGGCGATCCCTCTAGCCCTAGGGTGGGTCTAGCAACTACAGGAACATACTAACATCTACCTCCCTAGATTGTAAATGAAATTCAGAGAAAGGAATATGACCTACCTTGTCCTAATGATATTTTTTTGTCTTCCGTCGAAGCTTCTTGATTCGTCGCTCTTCTCAAGCTTGATACACGCTGCTACCAACGTTCGATTACCTGTACAGACAGTCAAGACACCATGAAAAGCGTAAAACCATGACAAACATAAAACAATTACAACCTATCTAACTAATCAAGAAATGATAGAAATATCATTATAAATGTAAACAAGAGTGGAAGATAAACATCAGATGCATTTTATTATGATAAAGACAAGGGGAGTTTACAACCAAGCTTTGATGTTGAGGCTCTCCTTTGGCAGGTCTATATCCAAGCACGTTTTCCACACCCTCATGAAAAAAGGTCCAAGATCTCACTATGTTCTCAACACACACAAATAATCACACTCTCAACTATCCTCCCGAAGCTATGATTGCTTCTTCTCTATGATTGCTAACTTTTCAGCTATCTGTTCAACCAGAATATGTTCAACTAGAACATCAATGGAATATGGCTACATTTATAGAGGAGAGGAGGAGGTTTGGATCCCTACAACGGTGGGAGAGAGTCCTATCCTTTAGGAGAGTTCCAAGGAAGGTGGAAACTACTAACTAAAGGAGGGATTCCATGGTTGTTTCAGTTCAACTGCTCCCAATGACTCATCCTCGAGGTGGTTGGAATAGAACCTCCGCCTCTATTTTTAAAAAACATTCCATAAATAGCTTGGTGTAGGTGCTTAACTGGGATAGAGTGCCAACGAGCATGGGCTCAATGTTAATTTTCCAGCTCGACGCGGGAGTGTAACTGGCTACTCGCACCAAGGCAAAAACAAGTGTTTTTAGTGGTTCGCTCAGGAAATGGTCAACAGAAGGAATGTTTTCCTCATGGCAAGGGATGCAACAATCGTATTTTCAAGGCATGATACTGCTTATTAGTCACAGAAATGACCCTCCAATGTGCGAGTTGGGGATTGCAAGGACGGTGACAAAATGTTGTGTAACAGATGCCCCCTAAAGCATGAAGTTCGAATATGAGTGAAGGGTGAAATTCTTTACAAGTACATTCAAGGAACCAGACGCTGTTGTCAGTAGACCTGCAAATCAAGCATAGACACATATACATAACTGAAATATCTATTGGAAATACATGAATCCATGGTATAGGCACAGTTATCCATCAAGAAGAGGATCATGTGCATGGATCCTCGGCATGGACGTAGCCATCCGAATAAAGGGATCATATGAAATAGATCCACTGTATGGGTGCAGCCATCCATATAGAGAGGATCAAAATAAGAGAACCCACAATATGGTCGTAGCCATCCATCTAAAGAATCATGTATATAATCATGAATGACTCATGACTCCTCGTAACCTGGAATTTTGTGATCGAAGCCCAGGGTCTTGCACTCCAACACCACTCGATCAAAGTACAAATTCCAACATGTGAATAGACGTGTTGAGTCAAACATGCTAGAAAATCACTTGATTACTGGTCAATGATGTGAACCGTTAACAAGTGTGAGAGAAACCACCCATACTGTCAATGGCTCTCAAGGTACTACTAGTACAATCCACGAAATGTGAACAGTGATATGAAGTCGAACACCCATGAAATCACCCGATTGAATGCCAATGATGTGAACCTATCTTCAAATGTGAAGAACTTGTCATTAGGGCATGCAACCTCTAAAGTACCAGAAAGGAGTCTCTAGATCAACTTCCTGGATAATGAGCTGAAGTCGACAGTAAGCGATCCATCGAAGGAGGGTCATAATGAATCCCACATAATCGACATGAAACAGAGAAGATAATATGAGTGTAAATCAAGACTGAAACAGAGGATCAGGAATGTACAAAGTGTAGAAGGATTTTTTTCTTGAACATATCGACGACACGACTCTGGAATTTGGTAGCATTTGACTCAAATAGGATCAGAGGTCATGTATACAATATTGGTAATCAAATGAGAGGAAAACGTATTTCCCAAACCCATGGAGGAAAATTGACAAAATGAAGATATCCCAACCTGACACAAACTGCAGACAAGTGTCATGTTCAAGAGTGACATACTGCTGACACAACTAATAAATAACTTCCATTTTCCCCCACCATTTCTGGCGAGTACCTATTTATTTTTACACAAGCTTGAAGAGGATACCATATGCTTGTCATATAAGTTTTTCCTTCGAACAAATAAAGCCTAGTAAATTTTACGAGCCCTAGGAAAGAGGAACTCGGTAACGTCATGATGACTGTATCCGATTTCATTTAGTTTTAACAAGTCTAACAAAGGAAGAACTTGGCAACTTTTCATGTTTATAGAGTTTGAAAAGAAGGAAGAAAAGAAATATCCATCATGGCCCTTTTCGTAAATATTATCTCAGATCTGAAAAGGTAAAAAGAAATATCTGAAAGAACCTCTTAGTCACAATAGGCTAAGGTATTCCTTTTTTGTAAATAATCTAACCCAGCCCAAAAAAGTGGTAATATCGCTTTTCAGCCATTTAACGAGTTCAAAAATACAAGAGTCTCGGCAATCTTTTCAATTTTAGAGAATCAGAAAAGAGCTGAAAGATGACTCCTCCTGGAGGAACGAGTAGTATTAAGGGTAGCTCTTAGTTCCGGTAATGGTGGAACTGCTTAGAACAAGTAAAGGTCAAGAGGCTGGTTAACAAGACCACTCATCACAGCGGTTCCTCAGGAATGTGTGAAACAACCAAGTGAAGGCATATGATCGGCCAAGAAGATAGTGACAATGGAGTGAGAAAACCAAGGCTCATCTGGAAAAAATAGGCTGATAAAATGGCAATCACAAGAGGTAAAATGGGAATGGTTTCATTTTTACACAAGCCTGAAATCAGGAAAATCTGCTTGAAGTTGGTTTCATTTTTACACAAGCTTGAAACAAAGATAAACTATGCTTGAAACTGGTTTCATTTTTACAAAAGCTTGAAACGGAAACAAACTATGCTTGAAAAAGTAAGCATGTCCCCAGCATGGTGACTCAATTAGAGGTACATGTCCCCCTAGCTTCAGTCCATATGAACGGCAGATGGAGTGAAGGTTCAAATTACGAGATCAATAGAAATACTCGACTATATTTTACGAGATCTGGAAAAGACTTGAATCAAATGGGAACGTGTTTCATTGTTTTAACGAGGTTGACACATTAAAAGAACTATCCTCATGACATCTTGTTTCATTTTTTAGGGAGCTTGACACAAGGAAACGAACTATGCTTCAAAGAGCTTGTTTCATTTTTTTAGGTACGCTTAACACAGGAAAACAACCTATGCTCCGACGACCTTTCATCATGATGAATAAGAATTCATGGCTTCCAAGAGTTCCACACTGGATGGGAGAAAAACATCTCGGAAATCAGGACCCAATGCTCCCAGCACATGATGCACAATGGCACTATCATTGAATGCGGACATGGGACATGTAGCCACATAATTAACCTGCAGTGGGGAAGATAAAACTGATGGATAAAGACCCAGAAGGGACAATGGTGGACCAGATGTCATGCTAGGACCAAAGAATGAAAGCTAATCAATGGTCATGATCTGACCTTCATGTGGAAAAAAAATCACGTGAAAGAGGGAAGAGACAAGTGCTCCCATGACATAAGTATAGTCGTGCCCCAAGAGTAAATTAAAATCCAAGGGGCCTGGAACAAACCATCACGTCTATATAGAAGGTTTTCCCTCCCAAAGTAACATGAAACTTTGGAAGGATCCCTAGCAGCTAACTTGTTCCTCTGTTAAATGCCAACAGATTCTGCGTAACAGACACAAGCGGTGGAGAACCAAAAGCTTGCCAAGTAGTTGAAGACAAAACACTAATGGATGTGCCTTCATCTATAATGGTGTTGGGTAAGACCACATGGGATGCCTATACCGTGATCTCAAAAGGCACATAAGAAGGAAGGCGGTATACTGAAAATTGACTCCAATAGAAGGAAGTGACCAAACTACTTGGAGGAGGTACCATCGAACTGAGATGGTCATCCCTTGGTGTTACAGGAGCAAGAGGAGCATCCTCTGGGACCTCCATCATGGGAGCAGGAATAGTAGCTTCTTGAACTATGAGGACAGGAGAATCTTTCTCCAAGTCTAAGGAATCTGAAGAAACAAGAGGAATGTGAGGGGGATGAGATCCATTCTCGACGGAAAAGACCTGATGAACTGTAAGCGGAATCAAGTTGATTGATTCCTCGACCAACGATTGGTTGGGATTGGATTCGTGAATTTGAATTTCTAAGGGAACGAGATCAACCAAGGATGAATCTTGACTGATCGTTGAATCAACTAGTGGAGGACTCGAAGAAAGCTTCTTGTAACCAGCCAGAAGGTAGGGTGTAGAAATAGTAGGGTTTTCCAACACTCTCGTGGCTTCATTCATGTATGGAAAAAGGTGAATGGGATGATTCCCTTCACACAACTTATAGGGATTCGTAATATTACCCTGTTTCTTATGAGTCTTATCAGTACTAGTCGAAGATGTGTCACCAATATGACTTCCAGAATCCAAAGGCAACGGCGGACGGCCGTCGGACCATGCTTCAAGTACCTTGGGAATGCCAGGGCAGTTTTGAAGAATATGTTCTCCTTTGCACAACATACAAGGGAATTTGACTTTCCGTGGAAGGTTGGATGGTTTATCAATGGAAGGTTTTCGAGATGCAATAGCTGTAGCATTAGCCTCTTGCTTATCTGCTTCTTCTTCTTTGTCTTCTTCTTCTTCTTCTTCTTAGCCACCTGGTTATTAGAATCCATACTTTCACCAGGCGAAGTAGAAGAGGAGGATGAAGAAATCGGTGAAGAAGGGGAGAGGTCCACATTAGAAAAAACATGATGTTGTTCTGGTGGAGGAGATGGTTGTACGGTGGACGGAACACTCGAGACCACAGAGGTTGAGAATAACCAAATAGGCAACACAACAGTTAACCTAGGCAGGGACAATGTGTCCATATAAGGAGCACCAACATTCCCAAAAGCAGGAAAAGGACTATGATTCCCTTCGAAGGGGATTCCTTGGTTGGTAAACTCTAGAAAGTTTTCCATTGGAAACAATCGTAAAACAAAATTGTAAGGAATATAACTTTAACCAAGAATATTTCGTGGGCAGTTAATATTTTAAGGCACTGAAACAAAACTCTATCATTTCATATTTTAAGAGTCGAGAAATAGGAAAAAGGTGACTCTATCACTTTTAGGTTGAAAGGAGCGTGAAAGGACAAGCGCTAGATAATATTTTCACTTTTCAAGAGTCATGAAAAGACCAAAATGACTACCCAGGTAATCTAAGCAAGAGGGTGTACCAAGTTTCCGTGAACTACCATATACACCTTTTTGATCAAATGAAAGAGAAATTACCAAGGACTTTCTGTATGTGCAGGTAGTCTCCCCGAATGCTGTGTTTGGTGTATCACGGTTATAAGGTGGCAGACTTGGCTTCTTATGGATAAAGTATTGCAACCTATATGGGTCTCCCTTTATATACTCGATGGTATGGGGAGCACAAGTCCATCCTAGCACTGTCTAAGGCCAAATGGCGAATGATAGCTACTAGGTTTTAAGACGTCGGAACACATCTCTAGCCTAGACCACTAAAAATGTTTCGTTAGGTTTCAATGCTTCCTTAGGTTAATTAAATAATTTTTAAAGTTGATCTTGGATTACGTCTTAGTTTCAAGGCCCTATAGAATCTCCTATATGCATCTATATGAGAAAAGAAATCTTTCAATTCGATGAATGTTATCTAATTCAATGAATGTTATCTGAAATCTTGCAAGATGGCATTAGGCAGGATTGCGCCATGGCTCTTAGGAAAGAAAAACCTCCGAGGAGAAATATTAGCAAATCAGAATTTTCAGCTCTTAAAACCTTTAATCAAAACCCTGATATTGCTATCCTCAAGGCTGATAAGGGTGGTGCTATTGTAATCCTAAATAAGGAGGATTATAAAGCAAAGATGCTTGACCATCTCTGTAACAGTGGGAGTTATAAGAAACTCTCTAAGAACCCTATTAATAAAGTCTCAAAGATTTTCCAATGCTATTAAGTCTAGTTTCACTGTGGGTTCTATGAGCTCGAAGCTCATTGAAAGCAATCCGGTCACCCCTAGGATTTATGGGCTCCCTAAGATTCATAAAGAGGGTGTTCCTCTTAGACCCATTGTTAATACTATTGGTGGGCCCACCTATCTCCTAGCTGAGTATTTGGCCCGCAAGCTAAAGCCTCTTGTTGGTCAGACAAATTCTTTCGTGAAAGATTCTTCTTCTTTTTTTCATGAGTTAAAAAGCTGGGTTTGCAAACTTAATGACGCTATGGTTAGTTTTGATGTTGTTTCTCTCTATACGAACATTCCTATCATGGAGGCAGTAGGGGTTATCAGGCATATCACTGATCCTGATACTGCTAATTTGGTGGAAATTTGCCTCACTTCTACCTTTTTTAGTTTTGAAGGAGAATTTTATGAGAAAACCTATGTTGTAGCCATGGGTTCCCCACTCTCGCCAGTAGTGGCCAACTTTTTTATGGAAGATTTTGAATCTAGAGCTTTGGCGACTGCTCCTTTAAAACCCAAGGTATGGAAGCGGTTTGTGGATAATACTTTCATCAATTGGTCTCATGGTCATCCTGAATTAGAGGCTTTCCATCAGCACTTGAATAGTCAATCTGACTCCATCAAGTTCACGATAGAAACAGGGACTGATGGGAGCCTTCCTTTCCTTGATGTTCTCATCTCTAGAAATAATAATGGCTCTTTCTCGCACCGTGTTTTTTGGAAAAAGACGCACACAGAGAAGTATCTGCATTCTGGTTCTCATCATTTTCCTGCTCAGAAACTTGGAGTTCTGAATACTTTAGCTACAAGAGCTCTTAGAATTTCGGATGATGATCATTTAGATGAAGAGAAAGCCCATCTCCTTAAAGTCTTTGGAGAAAACGGTTATAGTAGAAGTCAAGGTTTGAAGGCTTTCATGAATGCGAGCAAAGGTCCTAGACAGAGTAAGATTAGTGTTGATGTTGTTGGTAAAGTTCATTTACCTTTTATTCAAGGTACTACTGACAAGATCGCTCGGATTTTAAGGAAGCATAATATCTCCTCTTCTTTTAAACCTTTAAACACCATTCAGGGCTCCCTTAAATCGGTTAAGGACCAGTTGGACGCAAAAAGCGTGAAAGGTGTTTATTTGATACCGTGCTCTTGCAGGACTTCCTACATTGGTGAAACTGGTCGATCGATTAATAAAAGGATCTAGGAGCATTCTATGGATATTAGGCATGGTAGAACCAAGTCCTCAGCGTTAGCTGAGCATGCAGAAAAGAGGAAGCATCACATTTGTATGGAGGACGCTAGAATCCTTGCTAGGGTTGACCATTTACATCACCGAAAATTTAGGGAGGTGATTGGGATTGAGAAGAGGCCCCGCACGTTAAACAAGGATGACGGATGGAAATTCAGCAGTTGTTGGATTCCATCTCTTCACTCCCTCTAAGGGTCCTTTTATTCTTTGGTTTTTATTTTTATTTTTATGATTTGGTCTTATTATTATTATTCTATTATTTTATTTATTTTATTTTTATTTAGTATTTTATTTATTGGTTTATTTATATTAATTTATTTATTTATTAAAATAAAATACTAATAATTTATTTTTATTTTTATTTTTATTTTTATTTTTATTTTATTTTATTTTTATTGTATTTTAATTCTAGTTTAAAAAAAAAAATTCATGTATTTATTAATTAATTTATTTTATTTATTAATTTTATTTCATTATTTTATTTATTTATAATTTATTTAGTTATAGTTTATGACTTTGACTTGAACTCTTTGGTCCTAGGTTTTTATTTTTATGATTTAGTCTTTTTATTATTATTCTATTATTTTATTTATTTTATTTTTATTTTAGTATTTTATTTATTGGTTTATATATATTAATTTATTTATTTATTAAAATAATTTATTTTTATTTTATTTTTGTTGTATTTTAATTCTAGTTTTTAATTCTATTCATTCATGTATTTATTTATTATTTTATTTTATTTATTGATTTTATTTTATTATTTTATTTATTTATAATCTTTGACTTTGACTTGATTTTTTTCACTTAACAACTTATTTATCTTATTTCTGTGGGGTGAGTTATTTTAGTTTTTAGTTTTGATTTTGTATTGTTTTTAGTTTTGACATGAGTTTTTAATGAAGGGGTAATTTTTTTATTTTTTATTTTTGTGACCGTTTTTCAATTTTAAAGATGGGTTAGTTATATTTTTGGTTTATTTTTTATATTTTTATATTTTTTCTTATTTTTTACCGTTTTGTAACTCTTTGGGTTTTGATTGTTGCTTCTCTCTTCCTGATATAAATGTGTTTTTCAGATCATCCAATCTTCATTATCCTGATGATGAACTACAGTTGGTAGTTCGAAATGCGTCGGTTACAAAATTTCTTATGTGATTTCCCGGAAGATTTATAATTAGAATGTTATCTAGTTAAGGGAACTGTCTCAAACCATGATGCAACAAACAAAAAAGGAAACTTTTCCAAACTAGATGACTTTCACTATCCAAAAGTAATCTAAAACATTCAACGATGTGAATTATGCAATGTGATCTATACAAAATTATCTTTTTTGAAAACTATGCAATTGTAATCTATGCACATTTTCCTTTTTCTTTTGAAAGAATAAGAATACACTCAATGCATTTTTAGATGAATGAGAATCTACTTAATGTATGCTTTTTAATGAAAGAGAATGCACTCAATGTGATTTTTAGCTTTCAATCATTAAACAATGTAATCTAAGTTCAATGATAAGTCTCAATAATGACTTTTCAATGCAATGTCAACTAATGCACTTTAACGAAAAGAAAAATCTGAGACGAAAGCTAAATGAACGCAAATTTCCTTAACAAAAGGATGAATGAAAAAGGGATGCAAACCAACACTAAGAATGCAATCGTTGTTTTAAAAACTTTGTAACGAAATTCCTCAAAATGCTACAAGACATATGAGGTCAAGCACAAAAATGACTTCCAAAGCATGAGCTCAAAACAAGGCATTCATTCCCTTTTACATCAAGAAATCATAGAAAGAAGACTTTTCAGTTGAACAATGAGCAATGTAATCTATGCTCACAAGCGAACAAGCAGACCAAATGAACTCAAAAATACACTTGAAACTTGAACACTAAATCAACCAAAAAGCAAAGGAAATCAACTAGAGATGGCTCACCAAGAAAGGAGACTGACTTAATCAGCAAGGTGATGTCCCGCGAAGCATGCAACAGGGAAATCAATGCATAATCCTAGAAAAAACTAGGATGTAAGGATCCATGTCCAAACAGGAAAAACAACCAAAAACAAAACCAACAAGCCAATCAAACCCACTTGAGTGAAGGGGAGAACATATAAATCATACAGAGAAAAATACCAGAAGGTAAAAACACACTGGTGGAGGAATTAGGGAAAAACCTCAATTTTTTTACACCCTGAAATTGGCATGACTTTTGTGGGTGAAACTAGCACCAACTGGTGCGACTTGATCACTGAAAAATCGTGCCAATGGCCAATTGGCATGGGTTGCTAACTAACAACTAGCACCAATCAGTGCTATTGTTAGAAAAATAAAAGCGCCAATGTCTGAATAAGAAAAACAAAGAATTTCTCACAACCAAGACTAGACTCACCACTTCAAGCAAAAACTAAAAGATCGTAATTGATGAAAAACATAGGAACAAAGAGGGAAATGGTTGTTCGACTAAATCCATCGAATGAATAAGACCTCAAAGGGTGATAAACTCAAAGGAAACTTCCTAGTGGAGTCGCCAATTTTTTGTCCAGGTAAATCCCCTTTGCAGACAGAGGCGATCCATCTAGCCCTAAGGTGGGTCTAGCAACTACGAGAACATACTAACATCTACCTTCCTAGATTGTAAATGAAATTCAAAGCAAGGAAGATGACCTACCTTGTACTGATGCTATGTTGCCATCTTTCGTCAAATCTTCTTGATCCGTCACTCTTCTCAAGCTTGATACACGCTGCTACCAACATTCGATTACCTGTACAGACAGTCAAGACACCACGACAAGCGTAAAACCATGACAAAAATAAAAAAATGTACAACCTATCTAACTGATCAAGGAATGCTATAAATCTCATTATCAATGTAAACAAGAGTGGAAGATAAACATCAGATGCATTTTATTATGATAAGGACAACGGGAGTTTACAACCAACCTTTGATGTTGAGGCTCTCCTTCGGCAGGTCTGTATCCAAGCACGCTTGCCACACCCTCATGAACAAAGGTCCAAGATCTCACTATGTTCTCAACACACACAAACAATCACACTCTGAACTATCCTCCCGAAGCTATGATTGCTTCTTCTCTATGATTGCTAACTTTTCAGCTATCTGTTCAACCAGAATATGTTCAACTAGCACATCAATGGAAGATGGCTACATCTATAAAGGAGAGGAGGAGGTTGGGATCCCTACAAAGGTGGGAGAGATTCCTATCCTTTAGGAGAGTTCCAAGGGAGTTGGAAACTACTAACTAAATGAGGGAGTCCATGGTTGTTTCAGTTCAACCACTCCCAATGACTCATCCTCGAGGTGGTTGGAATAGAACCTCCACCTCTATTTTTAAAAAACATTCCATAAAAAGCTTGGCACAGGTGCTTAACTGGGACAGAGCGCCAACTGGCGCGGGCTCAATGTTAATTTTCTAGCTCAACACGGGAGTGTAACTAGCTACTTGCACCAAGGCAAAAACAGGTGTTTTTAGTGGTTTGCTCGAGAAATGGTCAACAGAAGGAATGTTGTCCTCATGGAAAGGGATGCAATGATGGTATTTGCAAGGCATGACACTGCTTATTAGTCATAGAAATGACCCTCCAATGTGTGAGGTGGGGATTGCAGGGACAGTGAAAAAATGTTGTGTAACAGTGGGCTATGTCATATTACCAACTTAGTTGTTAAACATTAAACCCAAACCTTATTGCAAACCCAAAGTCTGATGGCGAATGCTATAAAACCCAACGAAGTAACATGGTTTTTTCACATGTCAGTGTATGCCACGACTACATTTGGATGGTGGGGGTCTAACCACTGTGGAGGTAGTGCGGTTAGACAATATTTCACATGTTAACTATTACATGTTATGTACAACTGCCAATGAAAACCCTAATGCTAATTGGCGGGGCATAACCACATGTCAGCCCGCAAGCCTAGAGTCAGAAAATTGGGGTGAAAACTCATGAAGTTGACGGCTTTGACGAGGCTACTTAGCACATTTTTGGCTGGGTACAGGGTCACCAACGCGACTAAGGAGACCAAAAATTTTGTCGATATTTCACAGAATTGTTGCTTCGTTAGCGATTTTTGGGGCATATTTATAGGATGGTTTGTAGGCAGGTCGGATTTGTAGGACGAATTGTAGAAAACTTAGGAGGCTCATAAATTTTTTAGTGTTTAGCCTTTTTGGGAGAAAAAAGAGGCTAGACAAGGGTTTTTTTACAATTCTGAATCCATTGGAGCTATCAATATAGCCATTTGAGCATTTTAATTTACTATAAACACTATTTTTTTAGCATAATGAAAGATGCCCAACCATTGGAAGCTAGACCAGGAGATGTAGCCCAGGAGGGGTGAAATCCTTCATCAATTGCTGCTGTGTATTTGTTGTTATGGTGATAATGTCTCTTATTTACTGTAAAAACTGTACTTTTTAGTCATGTTTATGTTTTTAATAATTTGACAAAAGAGGCTTAAAACCCTAATTTAATTACTTGAAAAATTTACATAAAACAAAAGCAACTTCATATACATATCATTTTGGTATCATAGCTTAGGTTTACTTTGTTGTTTTGAGGGCTTAATTGTTTGCAAGTTTATGTTATTCTTACAATATTTAAGCTTAAGATAGTATAAGGAAATTTTGTGGTTGCAAGTCGTCAATTTAGGTCAAGGACAAGGAGAGCAAGTTTGCCACAATATCCACCACAAATTCTACCTCAAGTTGTAGTTTAAGCTTCAAAAAGTATATCACATGAAGGAAAGCCTGAAAATTTTTCAAAGGATGAAAAATCATTCATAAAATCATTCTTTGATATGACACAAATAGTGAAATTTCTTTATGAAGAGAGGAGCACAAGGTTGCAAGGTGAGAGCTCCAATCCTCCAAAGGGAGATAATTCTTCAAAAGGAGCTGGAGTAAATGAAGACAAGAATCCAAAAGGTAATGGGAATGGTGACAAAACACCTTTGACACCACCATTCTCTTCACCTCCATCCTCACCACCATCTTACCATCATCCTCTTCCACAACAAGCCCTTCACAAACACCTCCACATTCTCCAAAAGGTCATCGTAAAACTCCATTTTCAAAGCTTGACATTAAGTTTGATTTTATTATGTATGATGGATAGGTAAATTCTGAAAGGCTAGATAATTGGGTACTTTAGCTTGAAGTGTATTGCAAGATACAAAGAATCAAGGATGATGACAAAAAGGTTCAACTTGCTTCACTGAGATTGGAGAGTGTAGCACTTATTTTGTAGGAAGCCAAAACTCAAGAGGACAAGAAGAAAAATGGTAAGGTATTAACCTCTTGGTATTATTTTGTTGCTTCCTTGAGAACACAATTTTATCCATTAGCATAGATGAAAAAACTATAATGGACTGGCAAAAATTTAGGCAAGGTAAAGGACAAAGTGTGAAAAACAATACTCAAGAATTTAGGAGAAGGGCACTAATATTGGGTGTAGATTTGACATCTCAAGAAAATTTTTTAAAATAAATTGGAGGTTTGAATAGTTACCTAAGACATACTATTATCATGATTAATCCTTCAAATTTAGATGAAGTTTGTGTATAGGCCACACATCTAGAGGCAAGAGGAAACATGTTTCAGATGAGACAAGTGAGAATACCTTTAAGTTTGAAGAGAAAGGAAAGGGAAATTTCAAGGGTAAAGGAAAGAAGAATGCATACATTAAGATGGAGAAAGAAAAAATCACATCAAAACATTGTTTTAAAGATGTCCATGATGAATATCATTGCTGGAAATTCCATCCAGAGATGAGACCCAACAAGCTTAAAAACAAGGAGAAGGAGAAGACAAGTGCAACAATACAACCTGATTTAGGTTCTGATTCCAAAGATGAAACAAAGATCATAGCAATGGGTTTGAAAGGTAGGTACATTGCAAGTATTATTTCTTCAAGTTGTCTCAATAGTACTCAAGATGATGAAACAATAATTGAGCTTTTCCATGTTAGATTTATTTAAAATCATACCAAGATTGACACCCTATTTGATAGTAGTTCACAAGAAAATCTTATTTCTGAAGGCTTAGTCAAGAAGTTGAATTTATATACCATTCCTCATCCAAGACTTTATCCTTTAGGTTGGATATGTAGGAATGCAAATTTCCAAGTGATGACGAAGTGCATACTTAGATTTTCAATCACCGCAAACTTTCTTGATGAAGTTGAACTTGATGTTGTTTCGCTTGACATTTATGGTATTGTTTTGAGAATCCCATATCTTTATGATAGGAGACAAATATTTTATTTCCATGAGAATAAGTATCACTTTTTCAAGATGGGATTTAGTACATTATCAGAGTGCATAGTAAGAAGATGAATTTGTCTCCTATGCATGCTAAGCAAATGAAGAGAATTGTGAATGCTAGTTAATATTTTTCTTTATTAATGTTCAAGTAGAAAGATGTTGTGAATGAGGCCTTTGAAGGAGATGCATCAAATGAAAAATATGATTTCATTGAGGTTTCTAATAGTTGTGATAAGATGTTTAAGGAGTCTAACATGTTGCCTCTTAAAAGAGGTAAACAAGATGAGGTAAGATTGCAACAACATGCATCATTATGGAACAATGATGTGAACAAGATGCCACTGCAAGAGAGTTCAAAGGTCAAAGAGAAAGTGCCAAAAGAATTTGAAAAAGAGGTAATTTGGTCCAAAAGTTATTTTAGGTTTCACAAAGTGTTTTCTTAGAAATGGGATGTTGCATGGCGATGGTGATCACATTTGGTCAAGAGTCGAGTCAAGCATCATCGTATCGAAAATGTTCAAGGTGAAAAGAATTTATTGTTTAAGCTTTCTTTGATTAACTACTGAGGAGGGAATTCATTTGTTCCTTCAAGGAAAGGTTGTTTTTTGGCCAACTCTAGGAAATTTTAGAAAGATGGTATCTACAATAGCAACTCAAGGTCTTCAAAATCAGGGAAAAAGATCAGTTTTCAAGAAAAGATCAAAATGTTGCATTCAAAAAATTTTGAGTGGTTAGAGACTGGAATGGTGAGGGAGCTGAGCCTTCATCTATTTACTGACAAATAAATATATTTTTGAGGTGCAAAATCTTTCAGTGGGGAGGAATGATCCAGTGGATCGAATTTATGCTCAAAATTCAAAGTTTTTGGAATAGTGTAGAACCTGAACAACCATGTAGATCTTGTTAGTTGGAATCCGTCGCAACTTGTTTCACAAAAAACTGACATCGTATGCTCCTGAAATCGGGATATGTTCGTTTGTGTAAACAAAAAAAAAAAACAAAAAAATTATTTTTGGGGATGTATAGGGTTGCCCAGTCAGCAGTCCGTACTACTGACTAGACCTTGTATGTGCATGGTTAACTAGACTATTTTGGTCTATGGAAGTTCACCACTTTTCACCTTCAGATTGGTTTTGATATGGTGTGTTTCTATTGGTTATTGGTCGGACCAACCAAGGAATGCCACGTGGGCCAACTAGAGGTTGTCATGTAGTGCCCTGGTGGCCAACAAAAATTTTGGTATTGGGTTGAAAGCACTCCAACAGAGTCAAACACAGAACCTCCAAGTAGGAATATCGATGCCCAACCAATGTGCCACAACATGAGTCTTAAAAACTATAATTTAAAACATATATTTAAATGTTATGTTGTCAACCATTAGGGGTTGGACCAGGGTTAACCCTCGACCTCGGTCCACAGACTAAGGTTAAGGGCTAACCACGGCCTGCATTTATGTTTTCATACCATATATTTAAAACTTAGCCAAAGTTCGTGGGCTATTTCATATTACTGGTGGAGTTGTTAAACATTAAACCCAAACCTTATTGCAAACCCAAAGTTTGATGGTGAATGGTATAAAACTTGGTGGAGTAACATGGTTTGTTCACATGGAATTTTACGCCATGGCTACGATTGGATGACGGAGGTAGCACGGTCATACAGTTGTTCACAATTTAACCATGAACGAGGTTTTACGCTAGTGCTAACCCTAACTCTAACTGATGGGGCATAACCATAGGTCAACCCGCGAACCCAGAGTCATAAGATCGGCACAAAAAATCACAAAATCAATGGCTTTGATGAGGCCACTAATTGTGCCGATATTTGATGAAATTTTCGCTTTGTTAGCAATTTTTGGAGAGGATTTGTAAAACGGTTTGTAGGCACAACAAATTGTAGAAAACTTGGGAGGCTCATAAATTTTTCAATTTTTTTCCTTTTTGGGAGCAGAAAGATGCTAGATAGGGGTTTTTGATAGTTCTAAAGCCATTGGGTATATTATTACAGATAGTTGATCATTTTAATTTACAGTAAAAACCATTTTTTTATCATAATGAAAGAGTCCCAACCATTGGAAGTTGGACCAGGAGATGTAGCCCAGGAGGGGTGAACTCCTTCATCAATTACTGCAGTGTGTTTATTATTATGGTGATATTGTCTCTTGTTTACTACAAAAACTATACTTTTCATTCATGTTTATGTTTTTAATAATTTGACAAAATAGGCTTAAAACCTTAATTTAATGACTTACAAAATCTACATAAAACTCAAGCATCTTCATATACAGGCAAAAACTAATTCATGCATGAGTGTCACTTGTCGTCATGTGAAAGTATTAGTTAAAATAATTTTAGTGAGCTCGTATTTTTTTAGGAGTACATCCACATGCAACATGATGGCTCATACATGCATATAGGAAGAGTGCATGTCTTCAACATGAAGAAGTGTGCTCATGGAGGGTGCACTTGCTCAGCATGAAATGGTGCACTCAAGGAGGACACTCTTCTTTGGCCTTAAGGAGTGCACTCAAGTTGAGCACATGTATTCACCCACTTGGAGTGTGCATTTTATTTTGTGAGTGATTTTCTTTCTTTTTTCTTTTTCAGTGCTTTTGAGTGTTTTTTGAGTATGTGCATGGCAAGAAGGAAAGTTTCCAAGTCAAGAAATATCATGAGTTCACCTAACCATGGACTAAATAAATTAATTGATTTTAATGGTTAAGTGAAGATGCCTAGGAAACATTAACTTTAGAGGATGTGACAGTAGGAGAAAACACATAAATAAAAAACCAAACAACATGACGACACAAGGGGGATTGAAACGACAGTTTATGTAGGCTCCAAAATTGAGACATGCAAACATTTTGGAGGGTTTTTGTAGCTGCGAAAACACTTGGAGATACACTATGGTTACCCCAATTTCTCTGAAATGGTTTCATTAAATTGTAAAGTTTAAATTTCCTAGGAAGTATTGATTCAATCAGTGGGTTTCCTTAGCTCCCCATCATTATCCAGTTAAAGTTATAATATTCCTTGTTCCAATACACGGCGTAACACAACATAAATTAATCCATATCATTATCCTGTCATAGTAAGTAAGTGTAATATAGTGCGTTTAGTCAAAGATAATCAGAATGTGATTTTGAAATCTTTAGTGTTGCTCCACTTCCAGCAAGCCTGGACAGTACCTCGACGAAGTTTCTTCAAAAACACAAATGTTTCTTTGCTTCCAATGATTCTAGACAGTACCCCATGGAAGTCACTTACTTCACCTCCCTGCGCAGTAGGTATTTATTTTCTTTCACGCTTTATATTTTATTTATTATTCATAGGATTTTGCATAGGAACTTAATATTTTTCAATTAGAGGAAGAGTTATTCTGACTTATTGAAAGAATATGAGGTTTCTCCTTTAGAGATAGGTTTTAGACCTCTAATGCATTTTCTCTCTAAAAAATTTCCCCTTATATTACTCTACACAGATAGATAAGCAAGAACACATTATTCATAACAGGACTAAGTATTGGGAAGAGAATCCTACATAGATGCTGGCATCATGGTTTTCTTACAGGTTCTCGACTGAAGGATTGTATTTTCCATCGAAAAATTCATCGACTTGAAAGAGATAAACCAAATCAAGGAGGAGGGTAACAGATAACCCAAGGCTTTTGTGTTACTATAACTTTCCATTCACAAAATATTAGCCATATCATTTCGAAGCTTAAAACCAACTTTATTCAAAGACAAATAAAACCAAAAGAATAAAATCGAAACATGGAAGATGAAAACACATAACAATAATGCAATGCATTTAACTACATGCAACCTATCCTAACTTAACCTAAATAGGATAAGGTCGGGTCATGTAAAGCGGAACTTCCAGTGCATCCATAGAAGTTTCTCCCAACATTTAAACCAAAAGATATGATAGTGTAGAATCAAAACAAAAATAAGTGCAGTGAACAAGAGGAAGCATGCAAACATATTCACTAACTAATGAAAATGGGAAGTGCAACCACAACGGTGTATTACACTCAACTTTTCTTTCAATTGATAAACCCCACAATAGCACAAACTACCCTGTATATGACTATACAAGGCTTGAAAAAGCACGTGAAAGTGTAGGCCACGAGGCATGGGTATAGACTGAGAATAATATTCTAATGAGCCTACGATAAGATCATGGAAACAACCTTGAAGGAAAATTAAACAAGAAAGACTAAACAATGACACAACCATGTTAACCGACAGACCACAATCCATGTTGTCGTGTGTGTGAGATTCTTTGATGGACGATGAAAAGTATTTGTTGCATATTACAAATTTTCTTAGGATGGGATGTAACTGTGAGAGTTCAATATTCAAATTAAATTTCCCCCCTTGGGGATTGAAAAATTGTATGTAAATAAAATAAGAATTCCTCGGAAAATATTCAACATCCCATGTGATGACATTAATGAAAAAAATGTGCAAAAGAAACATGAACTGACCAAAATGACAAACATTGTCATGGTAACATGAACTTGACATAACCATCAACATAGACTAAAGTATCCTAATCACCTCACTTAACTTTGAATCATGTTAATATTGATAATATATCTATGAAAACAAAATTAGTTTCTTATCAAAACAAGATTCACATTTTAAATCACGAGATTCAAAAGAAGATATAAATTCAATATTGCTACAAAAATATTCAATAGTAAGAATATCACTTTCTTGGACAAAAGGAGGTATACCTAAAAGAAAATATTTGATAATCACATCATAATCCATTTGAAATTGTTGCAAATCCAAATCTTCATGTAAAAACAAATATTCATCCATATTTCTTGAAAAATCATTACTATATAGTTCAGAGAACAAGAAATCATCATGGTCATAATCATCCAAGGGTTCAACTTGATTAAAAGGTGAAAGATTGGCTAGTGGAATATTAGGATTGGAAGATGCTTGATTGATAATATTAGATGAAACATTATTAGTGGAAATATTAGAGAGAAAAATAAATTCTTAATATGTGAAGTGATCTTCCGGTTTAATGCTCGGTTGAGGTTCAAAACAAAGAACATCAAAAGGAGGAGGACATGGAAAAAAAGGCAGGTCTGATTCTTCGTTGGGATGTTGAAATTATTTTGGATCGGGAGGAAATAATAAATCAGATTCAAAATATTTTCTTGACATCTATATTAAGAAACAAAATTTCTCATCCAAGAATTTCCAGTCCACATCCTCGTCTAGAAATTTGTAAAAAAGATGAAGGAATTGATCAGCAAAATTTTCAAGAGATTCATTCAGTTCCATTCTAAGTTGATCGATTTAATTAAGAACGTCTTTATAATCATATTTGTAAAAAACGAAATGAATTTTTTTAACCAAATGATTGAATGATGACATAGAATTAGTGGGTAGAGAATAGCACCATTGCTTCGTGCAATCATCTCATGTAAGGGTAAACCACTGTGCGATAATTTCTTCGAAATAAACGCCACTTAAAAAGAAAAATTGAACGAATTCAATTACGTAATCATAGATGGTTAATGTATCCTTGCCATATAATTTAATATGTGACAAGTTATGTAAAAATTACGTGTGGATTGAAATATTTAAATATTCAGAAAAACACCTTGGGATTATGGTCTAGGATGAAGCCATTATAGGTAAGAGATTCGAACATACTTCATAGGCTCAACTTGTCATTTGGCCCTCCTTCTAGCACAAAAAATGTTGGATGTCGCCAACATTGTAAGGGGATATCCCCGATGTTAAGTCCCAATTATACCTCACACTGTTTGTTGTAGGAGTCCATCTGATCATACGGTTTGGACACCGTTGGAAAGGTTTTTAAAGATGTCTCTTTGTCACATTAAAAAAAAAAGAGAACACAACACCTCTTTGTGAAAAAAGGGATGTGAGATTTGTGAGACACCCAATCTAAGGTGTACAAGGGAGACTTCCATGGTTGGAGAGGGAAACGAGCCACCAGCTAGAAAAGTAATAGTACTATTCTAAATGGGGACCCGATAAGATAGATAAAGGCTTGTTCAATACATGCATACTAGTCCACATAATAAACAACAATTGTTAAAGTGTAACAAAACTCATTCAATAATAGTCATAGCTGAGCAATGAATTAGTTCATTAACCTTGTAACACATATTTCATTAAAATTGGAAATATTTTATTACAAATATATCACTAGGATTTACTTTTTTGGTTATTTTGAAATTCTAGATTGACTATTTAATTCCAAATTTAATGAAATGTGTGTTTTGTATGTAATTAAAGAAACATATACCATAAACACAACTAGAATATTCCAACTATATATATGATACATGTATGAAGAAATGTCGGCTCATTGAGCTTCCGATTAAAAGTACAAGATCTCAAGTACATTTTTACATGAATGAAATACTATATCCAATAGTGGAACATGAAGCCACAACTTTCTTCTCCAAATAATGATCTATCTCCTACGTATAGCAAGAGAAGCCAAGACAATACCTCTAGAATATAAGCCCTCGAAAAGCCCCTTTGCTTGAGTTATGAGGAGTTATTTATAACAAGTAACAATGAATTTTGAGCTTCCTCATGACCCTTTGACTTATATGACTATTCATATTCTATACATGACTCATTGCATTCAAATATGTGGCTATTCACATTCCACATGTGTCCCTTGGACTTCATTACATATCATTTATTACATAAGACAAATTACAAATGAGACGGCAACTATATAGGACAAAACTAATAATGGGACTAAACTCATCAAAAGGATAAGTCATTTTTTTCCTCATGGATTTCAGTTGTAATGTAAGTGTGCCAAGCTCTGAACTCCATGGAGATGGCTTTGACCCAGATTGGAATGTCCCAAATATAGTGTTAGGGCCCTATAATAATAGGGTTCATAATTTTTGAATTGACTTTGATAGTCTTGTAAATATCTACATACCTTTCTGTCTACAAATTTTTTTCCCATATTTGAAAAATAATAAAAAAATGAAAAGAGGGTAAAAGTCCTAAAATAAAGATCAAAGGACTTAGAAAAAATACACCCCAAAATAAAAAAGAGATAAAAATAAGACATGAAAGTGAGCAAGTCAAAATTCCACTACTATTTACTTTTAAGCAAGAATAATGTTTATGTGCAGATTGTCATTAAATGCCATAATCCATGATCAGTTAAACAGTTTAATCTTAAATTTTCATGCTTTGAATTTCATGTTTTAGATAGAGAATAAAGATATGTCAAACAGTTTAAAATTGACATATCAGTAGATAGTTAGAGAATAAATGAGGAGCTCAATAATTTAATTTGAGCCCTCTGATGAAATATGGTTAGACTTAGATAGTTTTTATGCTTTGAAAGAAAAATGGATTTAGGGTTGCAAGATTAAATGCACCCACGAAAATGAAGTAAAAAATGTTAGAAATAATGATGGGTAGGCAGAAATCAGTTGTGCAAAGCATGCAATAAATCATCATCGGGAAAAATTACTCATTTTCCCTCCCCCACAATGATCTACTTTTCTAAACCTTCATTTAGAGAGGCTCAGAGTATTTCTCTGACTTCTATTGGGACTAGACCCAAGACTCAATAACTGATTGGTTAAAGATACTAAATTTCCTACATAAAACCCATTTCATCAGCATATTCACCATTTTCCAAAACTGTTCTCCCTTTTCCTAAGTAAAACACATTTTTGCTTAGTAAAAGTAAAAAACCTACTTGATTAATTTCATTTTCCTTTAAAAATACTCAAAAACCCATAAAATGCATTTTATCCTAAGTCTATGTGTAAAAATAAAAAAATGGAACAAATTATGCTTTATTTCCTATTTTTACACTTTACTTAGTTTTAAATTATGTATTTTAATTCATTTCCTACATTTGTTTTATTTTATTTTTTTCTAAATTGGACTAATTCTATTAAGAAAAAATATGGTACATAAGATAATACAGTCAAGAGAAGCAAAAAATCGGCCAACCGGAAATGATAAATTATCAACTTCGGTCCCCGGTGCGAGAAAAAAGACAAGCAAGGAGCTGCAACAAGCGACTAGAGCGCTGGAAAGAACCGACTACTACCCAGAATTGGTAGAGTCTTCCACTCGAAGTTTCTTCCCTTTTTTTTTGTTGACTTTAACCCAACCATCCTGGTGAGTATGTGCTTGGACAATTTGAAGACTGGAGTTCTCCAAATGAGGGACCTCCTTATCTGAATCAGAGGAGGTGGACTCATGAATACGTTTCTGAGTGACAGTAGTATCAGGGGGATGCTTAGGAGCATCGGTGGACAAGTTCTTCAATTGAGGAGCAAGATCTGATTCGGAATCACTCCCATCATCATCTGAGATCGAGGATTCAGAGTCTACAGTAGGCGATGGGGTACAAGGAGACCATCTTTTGGATGTGGACTTTGTACTGCTTCCCTTTTTCTTTTTTGCAGGGAGTGTGGGGCAAGAGTTCTACAGATGCCCTGTTTGATGATAGTGGTGGCAACGGAATGCAGTGTTCTCGTAATCTAAGATCTGATTCTATACTAAGTCGCCAACCTTGATGATGATTTGGTCGGGCAAGCCTTTTCTTATGTCTACCTCCACACATATTCTGGCATATGTGTAGAGACCATGAAGTTCCCTATCATAATCTGCAATAACAAAGTGGCCTAGGGCATCGCCCAAGCATCTGTAGACTGCCAGATGCCAAAGATGGACTAGTAATTTGGGAAGCCTGACCTAGACAAGTGTCCTGGTGATGACAGCTATAGCTGGATCGAAATCTAGGAACCATGGGGTTAAGAAGAGGCCAACATTTCCCAAAAACAAGGGACCTTCCTCTAAGGCCTATTCATAATGCTTAGAGTGATCAAACAATACTATGAAGAATCCTTTTGAACAGAAGTTGACCTTGCATTTGCTAGTCCAATTATCATGGATCCATTCATAGAGATCCTTTTTTCACGACCAAAGTCCATTAAATCTACAAATGATGGATTTTTCTGCAAATTTTTGAAGATCTTCTGTGAGAGCTGGATGGGAGATATCAACAGAGGGAACTTCATCCAACTTTTCAACCAGAAAAGGCTGGGGTTTGGGGGCTTCAAGGGGTTTTGGGTGTTGAGAATGTACAACATCTTTGTATGAGAAAGTAGGGGCTGAAGAAGACTGTCCAACGGCGCCTCCTCTCAAACGAAGGGTGAACACAATAGAATCATTTATGTTAATGCTGTAAACTGAGAGGGGAAGAAGGTCCTCAAGTTGTTTACCTTGGAAAAGAAGTCTCTAGTGGATCGAGGGTATCCTAGTCCGACGTTCCAGATTTAGCTTAGGATTCTAAACCAGACCTAAAGAAGAAACCCATTGCAAAATTGTTTTGCCAGAGCGCTGTAGGATTTGGATCTGAAATGAGGCAAGGTGCCTTTTAAAAACTAGATCTGCGCGGCAACTGAGGGCTTTTCTACTTGTGCGAACATCTTCGTTCCTTTGCGTAAATAACTCGTGAGGGAAGGGAACGCCTTCGGACCAACTCCAGAACCCAACAATATTGCCGCAGGGGGTAGCGGCAAGAGCCATAGCTAGGGCTACGGTTGTTTTTGCAGCGGGGTTCATTTTTGTCGAAGCACCAAAACACTCCGAGCTGAAGGCAGCCGCAAAGAGGCATGGATCAGGTAACCAGTGCCGGACTCCGTTGGGCTCTGCATCAGAGCTTATCCCTGGAGTGCTGAGAACCCCTGTTTCTTCACCATCGACTGCATCTTCGCGGAGGAAGGTGAAGACAGCGGGGAGAGGTAGAGCAGGAATTGGAACTGCATATTCTGTGATGGCAGTGGTAGAGCCGAACATAACCCTAGCGGCAGCCATATTATTCTTTGGCCCGATGTCAATATGGAATTAATCAAGATGACAAATATTATCGTGATGTCAATACCTCATGCCAATTCATTTCCTACAATACACCTTCATTTCATATTAATTTCTAACTTATATTATTAAATCCTTAAATTACACCCTTCCCATATATTATTAAATCCTTTATATTTAAATAACCCCAAAACCCATTTACTTAAAGTTTAAACCTATGTTTATATTATCCTACATGGTGAAATAAAACCCGCCCTTTCCCATAAGGTTTAAACATATCAGTATATTAATATTCCACCCCCTATGGTCTTTAAACATCTATTAAAGGTTTAAATATCATATAATAAATACCTGTGCCCGTGATTGAAATATATGTTAAATGTTTTAATTAAAAACAAATAATTTTAACCCCCGGCCAGTCATATAACTTAAGTTTTTAAACATTATAAATTTATAACCCATCCCGCTACATATGATAAAACCTAGACCCCACTCCGAAATCCCGAGCAACTTCAAGATCAAAACTCAACCGTTCGCAATCGAAATCCCAGATCTAACGAACGAAAAACCATATCGCAATTTAAGTTGTCTAACTTTAGCTTTTCCATTTCTATGTGAAATAGGTTGTTTTAGCCTTTTCTCTCTCCTCCACATGGCTTACTTTCATTGGATCGCATTTGATCTGATTGAAACCAGTTACCACCTTAAACCTGTGCGATAACCACTCATGGCTTCTTTCCTTTGAAGCCTGAAAACCACTCATTGCTCAATGTGATTGAAATTTATTGCAAACCAGATTTAACCTAAAATTCCTAATAAACCCCAAAAATTGCTCCATTGATCCCTTTTCTACATTTCCGACTGCATTTCTCCTCTCGATTAAAGAAAACCAAGCCTATGCTTCATTTTCAAGCCCAAAACCAGTGATAAGCCCGAATTTGCTATTAAAGACTGCTTAAAGACTCCATAAAGCCTCCAGATACCAGAAAAGATACCAGGAACCTGTAAAACTCCTCAGAGCCTATTTCAAGGACTCATACCTGCATAAAACAGGTGTTTTTCGAAGAAATCAAGCCTGTTGTCAATTTAAAAAGGACATTTGAAACCTGTATCAGAACATTCGATCCAAGAAATCCTTTAAAATTGTCCAAAAAAGAGGCAAAACCCTGTCAATTTTTTTACAAAACCTTGTTTTATACTGTGCTCAATTTTAGAAGGAAAGTGTTGAGTTTATACTAGTTTTATAGACCATATAAAACACTAATTAAAGCCCAAAAATCCTCTACAGGTAACCTAATCCTCTATGCTTGATTCCAAACAATTTTTAGTCCAATATTTATTGAAAAAGCCCAAGAAACCCCTGTTTCTTATTTTCATAACTAATGAGAGTCTGTAACACAGTTAAAAGTCAAAAATTGAAAGAAAAATACAAGAAAAGAACCATATTCTGCTTATTTTCATCCAAGAACCTTTGTTAGAGTCAAAAATACTTCTGTAAACCATGTAATCTTACAGAAGAAACCAGAAAGCCTAAAAACAGAGTTTTAGTGATCCTGAAAGCCTAAAAATGCCTAAATCTACTCCAGATATGCCCTTTAAGACTATTATCATTATGAATCCTCTACAACCTCCTGTTGTAGACATTGAGCACATCCCTTTAGTAGATGTTGACTATAAAATAGCAAATCCTATTATTGAATTCAATTTATTAGACCTGCACTGTTGGAGCTATGAAAAGTCCCTAGATCAGGTGGAAGAAGTTCAAATTTGGGAATCAAATTTGCCCAAATATGTTGTTCCAATCACTTATCAATGCCCAAAGCTGATTAGGTTCTATCAAAGTTATTATTCACCTAAAAATAGGCCAATGATGAATGCAAACAAAGAGGTATTGTTTACTATTACTGTTGCTTCCATAAACCAGATGTTACAACTCAAACCAAATCCTAAATCAGTTCTTTTTTCAATAGAGCCACTTAATAAGTTATATATTGGCCTTGATTTTCCAAAAATATTTCAGATTTTCCAAGTATTCATGCCCTTACATGTGGAAATTCCTCAAATCAATCCTCCATATTCTACATCAAAATTTCCAAAGGGTTCTAAACATGTCATTTCTATGTTGTCATTCATCCTAGGGTACTTTACAGATGAGCATACTGATGATTCCATCCTAGGGTTCCTATCTACTTTTGCACCAGGACAACCTCCCTCTGTAATTTTCAATTATGTTGAGTACGTTGCTGAAAATATTCATGATCAACTGATCAAGTTACCAACTGAAGGAGTGTTTAGATACACATATTTTCTCTTCCATATGTTTTTGTATTTTCAAGCAGATAAGTTCCCTATAACTCTACAAAAGCTTGATATAGAAGAAAAACCACTTTCAGTCATCTTTTGGACTTCATTGATTAGAAAAGAGTCCTCAGAATTCACTTTTACAGAGTTTAGAGATAATTTTGTCCATCCATTGATTAATATGTTGACCAACACTGAGAAACCAAGGATCAATGATGAAATGAGGAAAATCCTACAGCTATCTGAACAGATAAGGACTGGAGATTGGTATTTGTGTGAGAAACACACAGAAATCAGAGTTTTTGGCTCTAATCTTCTACCCTAAAAACTACCCAAATTTGTACCAATGAGGGTTTTTTTCCTTAGAATATATCAAGCAATTATTGAATTCTGATTATATTAACTTTCTAGCAGCAAAGAAGAAAACACAATTCAAGCTAAAGAATCAAGTGGGGCCATTTATTTGTAATCACAGAGATGTAGAGACAGAAGCAGCCAAATAGTTACTAGAGTACAAATTTGAAGAGAGTTTCTCCTAGAACTATGATCCACAAGGAATACTGAGTAAAATGAGGGTTAAGTGTAAACTAACACCCTACATTCGTGAGAAAAAACTAGATATTGAGAAGTATGTCAATCAGACTGAGTGGATAGAAAATAATTTGATAGATGCAGTAAAGCAAGGTGATACTAGTCACACCTTACAAACTACAAATCAAGCAGAGAAAGCCACAAAAAGGGTCAGAGAAGAAGGAAATTACATTGCATAGACCATTACTGAGAATAGGTTCAAGTTAAGATATAATAAAAGGCCTAAAATATATCCAGTGGGTAAAGAAAAAGTGACTATTGAGGTAGAAGACACAGATGTTCCAGTAACAAATACTGATGCCGCTACAGTCATCAGAAATGAGCCAATTACATAGAATCTGAATGAAGAACAGATTGATAATTCAAATTTACAGATGATAGAGAAACAGTAGAATTTAAAAGCATCATCCTCACAGACAACAGAGGAAAAGGATCTTGATATAAGAGAAACATACAAGTAGATCAAGAAAAAGAATGAAGAGATAAAAAATGAGATTTACTCTCAATATTTGAAGCAAACACCAAGTGTACAAAACAACCTTTTATCTGCCTTTGATTACTCAAATAAAAAGTTGATCATGTTAGTGTTACAGCCTACAGTGAAGACTCCAAAGATAGTTTCAGACTAAAAAAAAGTTGACCTAGAAGTACAAACAGATAAAATTCATGCACTTGATCAAATAGAATTTCATAGACAGAGTTCATTGTATATCTTGTATTCTACCATTACAAACAAATCTATGAGTGTTCAAAAACTTTAGAACACAATCATAAACATGAAATATCAAATTAAGGTTGACAAAGCCTCATTGTATGTTAAAGACCTTAGGATTAAGTCTTTAGAAGAGTTATTTCTCCAAATAGGATATGATCCTGCAAATTTTAAAGCAGCAGAACAAATAGTGAAGAAAAAGAATGAAGACATTGCAGCATTGGGGAAACAGCTTAAACTGCCATCAATTGAACATCCTCAAGCGAAATAAATAATACAAGAACAAACTCAGAAGAATGACATGATGAACTTAATCTTTCAGCTAACAAGACAAATCAAAGAAATGGAAATTCAGATGGAAAAGCTTGTCCATGAAAGGGAAACTATAAAAGAACAGGAAGTTCCTTCAATAATTCATATGGTTACTACTGTTGTGTCTTCAACTCTAGCAGGATATTTGGCACCACAAGAACCACTGGCTACTGTAGTGCCAGTGACATCATCTAAAACTTCAACTACAGAGTCATTTACTACAACAGCTCAACCTTCAGATGAGGCCAATAAACTAGTAAAATTCATGGAAGAAATGACACTAAAAACAAGTGAGATTAACAGTTTGAAGAAGATGATTGATAACCTTGAGGATACAAATAAGTTAGCTCAAATAAATGTTAAAACTCATGAGCAAAGAGCTAATGGGTTAAATGAAGAACTGAAGAAGCTACAAAAGGATTTGACCTTAAAGGAGCCAATATCATATGTGAAAAACCATTTATGGAACAAAATCATTCAAGCAATCAATGATGTGTGGCCCTCAATTTAGGTAATCTTTGAACAGAGATATTTACTAAAAGAAACACTAGCAGAGATTCAGAAAACCAAAGATAAGCTAGGTACTAAACCTGAGAAAGCCATAGAATTGATCAAGTTTCTCAACAATAAAAATAGGTAGGAGTTGGAAGAAATACAAATCACTGATAGGATAGAGACAAGTATTGAAGTAAGGAAAGTCATCTCAAAGAAGAATATAATGAAATATCTTGAAGATAAATGTGAGAATATGAACATAGCCATAACCAAGTTTATGGTTAAATTTGAAAATATGAGGCAAATAAGCTTGCCTAACATTTTGGCCATTAATGAAAAACTAATGCCACAGGAGGATTAAAATAAGAAGATCAAAGAATATGCAAAAGAGCAGGTTGAAAAGACAAGTGGACAAGGCATTCCAATAGGGAAGGTCTTACTCAAAAGTTTTGAAGATTTATTTTACTTGTAGCATGAGATAAGACATTTGTTTGTCATAAAACCAACTTTTTCCAGATATACTCAGGAAGATGATAATTTCAGGAGGCTGAAAAAGATTCAAATTCCAAATGAGGAAGCTTGGCAATCACTTATAGATTTACTGTGAAAGTAAAAAGCACATAAGATGAAGAAAACATCTTGTTGATTTTTCAGAATTTATTACAATAGTAAAGCAGTTTTACAGAGGTTAAAGAGTATTAGAGATTAAAGGGAATCAGAGTGAAAGAGTATAATATATTGAAGATAATATTTCAAAACAGATTTGAAACATCTTGGCTAGAAAATAGGACACCAAGGCAAGCAGCTGCACCTAATCCACAAATAGATAACTATTTTATTTGAATCAATAGGACAACTTGCTGATTTGTTAAGCATCTGTTTCTATTTTATTGTAAAGATATTTCTATTTTCCTTAGATAATTCCTAGAATAATTCTAGGATATTTTGTAAACAATATTGTATAAATACTTCATCTTTAGAAGTAATAGTGTGGAATAAATTTCTAAAGATTTCTATAGTCATTTTTGCTGGACTTGAAGGTTTTTGTGTTGCAAATTTCGAGTAGCAGACTGGATCAGATCAACTAGCATCATATTTCAAGATTCATGTGATAAGCTATTGAAGTGAAGTATTTTCTACTTGTCATTGTTTATATTCTCTGTTTCATGCATCCATATATGTGTTCCAAATTTGAATGAATAAACAGGAGTATCACTTCAAGATTTTTTAAAGGCACCTTGTCTTAACTGTTTATCATTTCTATGTTTTCTGTTGATTTCCAGAGTAGGGAACCATTAATTTCTCCCTCTTTTGTTTTACCACTACCTACTACTTCCCTTTTCCGGATCAAAAAACCCTTCATTTATCTTTATAACGATCAAATCACCTCACCAAACAGCCTTCCAAGATCTTCAAAGGCTTATCTATCTTGCCTTGTGTTGGTGTCTCATGTTTTGATAGTTTGAAAAATCAAAAGACAAGGCAACATCAGAACCAATCTTTAGAGTTATAGGATCTAGTCCTCCTACTCTCAGAGAGGGATCTCTCAAATTATTTGTTTTTGCAAAGTTTTATCTTATGTGTTTTGAGTATTTGGTTTTAGACTAGTTATTAAGTGCAAGTGTTTGTTTGTTTGGTTGGTTGATTTGATACAACAGAACATGAAAGGTCTAGGAAAGATAGATAGAAAGGGGAAATGTCAGATTCATTGGGCAATGGAGTCAAAATAAGGTCATGACAAACTTATCAATGGATATGGGATATCAAAGGGAAAATCTAACTTGGCCGCAGGATCCTTTGGTTTTGGAATGAGATGGACATCAATGATTTGGAAAGAGAAGTTTAATTCTCAACAAAGGGAATTTGAAAACACAACTTGAACAATAAAGGGCTATTTGATAGATAGGGCTAACCATGAATTCTACAAATCCACTTTAATAAAATAATGACTTCAAAACAACTTTTGAAATGAAATCTAAGATTCGGGGAACACCCTATTTCCTCAAATATTTTATTTCAAATGACGTAGAAAACATAAAAGATTGACTGATAATTACGGTCATAGAAGAGGGAACACCTAAATACATCTATGATCACAACTATAAAGACCTTTAAGCCAACTATTCAAGCAAGGAAAAGGGGCAAGATCAGAACAAACCTCCTTGGCTCACTGTAAACAAAGGAACTTCAAAGGGAGACTTCAATAACAACCTTTAAGTGGCAGCAGACAAGCAGGGAGAACCATAAATCATGCTAAAACCAACTATTTCGAACTATTAAGGAAATAAACAAGCATGAAGACTAAAGAGAGAGATTAAAGACTCTAAAATACTTCAGCAGAAGAAAACATAAAACAGTGAAGGATAAACAGGTCTAAGGTGCTTCCAAGAGTCATTTCTTAGCCTAAAACTTTCATCCTATTGTAGTAAGAATTTATGGAAAAAAATAAAAACAGGGGAAAACATTAAACAATTCAGAATACTTCACCAACATCCAAGCTCATGGATCCAATGATAGAGCCTTCTCAAGAACAAGCATGCAACAATATCATCAGGGCTTCCAAGACTTCAATTTCTTCTTCAACTTCAACATACTATGTATTATTTCAGAAAGTTTTAGTATTACAACTAGTAATCAAAACAACCAACCAACTTTTGCAATAGATTCCTCAACAAGTTTTTATAGAGGAACGAGGAGGTTGAAAGAGAGAAAAGATCTTCCGAGTTCAATTAATACAGTTAATGCTTCTCAGCCTTCGAGGGGCTCTAGGGAGAAGTTTTTAGATATTTTTCCTATATTAATTGGTTTACATTAAGTATTTAAGCTTTGCTGGAAGCTTATGTTGACTTTAAGGCTCTGTGTCATCTTTTGCAATAACTCTATTGATATTTTATATTAGCTTCTTTGATTTGAAATAACTATTCAGCTGCAAGGGGCAGATATGCTCTGTTCTGGTCATTACTCGGCCTTTGTTTGAATGTTATGAAGGCACAGGTGGAAATCTGGTAGCTGAGAGGAATCAATTTTCCTTTGACGAGGCAGTGGAGGCATCCTCTGTCTGATAAATATCTTTGATTTGCTTTTAACTATGTTTAATTCAATGGATAAGGCCTTTGATAATCAACTTTTCAGCCGTAATCCATTAAACTGTACAATTAGTGTTTAATCCTTCATTTCTGCTGTGTATGGGTATTCGACACTGATACTCTTTGATTTGATTTGATTCTTTGTGTCTTGTTGATGTGTAGGTATGTATGAGGTCCACATGGCATCAATGCCCATGAGTCATTGATGAAACGTGAAATTGAACCTGTATATGGCTTTCTTTTTTGATGGACGAAAGTCTGGAGGATCATCATCCTCAGCTTTCATTTTCCTTTTTAAAATATTTGAAAGCCTTTTAAATCTTGCACAATACAAAAACAATTAAGAAATCTTGCATATTTGGTGAAAACTGCTTTGGAGGTTTCGGGTAGGAGCATGGTCGTTGGATGGCAGCATCCAACAGTGGAGATTTGCTGCAGAGGTGAAAGGAAAGCGATGGGAGATTTTTAAGTTAGAACCGTTGATCTATGATTTAAAAAGAAGATCAACGGTTGGGATTAGACATGAATTAATAATGTGAAGGGTCTCATTATTTGTGAAAATAGGAGAAAATGCAAAGAAGTAAGGTTACAAACCTTTTGGCAGAGGAAAATGCAAAGGAATTGAACTTGGGGTTTCGGGATGATCGTGGGCCGTCGGATGAGATCAGCCCATGAAATCAATGGTGGAGATCACTTTGAGAAACCCTTTAGGAAATGCGGAGGGTGATAGCATATGGCTAGATTAAATCTGAGTCGTTGATCTGCAGAGATCAACAGTGGGAGTCACCATGCGATAAAACACAATAAAACAGGGAAAGTGGTTTCGGAGAGCAAAACAGGCAGTATTGCTTGGCGAAATGGGAGATGGTGGTTTCACCTTTTTGAACACGATATGCCTTTGAAGGAGACATGTGTCTTTGGAAAACAACCCATATTGTGTAACTTTTGAAATTAAATTTCGCGCTGAAAGTTGCGCAAAAATCCGTGTGGGCCGTCAGATCTAGACCTTCAAATCTAACAATGGAGAGCAAGCGCAAAACTGACTAGATGTGCGAGGGATAAAAGGCATGGCGGTTTTATTATGGACCGTCTTATCAGGGGATCGATGGTGGAGATTAGTTCTGGAGGGAGGCAGGACTCATCGGAGGCAGGCCTGTCAGGTTAAATATAGGCCATTAGATGTAGAAGATCAACGGTGGAGATTACATCTGGGGGTTTAAACGAAATAATACAATGGTGGAGGAAAGATTAACGAGGGATGTTGATCTGCAGAGATCAACGGCTATGATTGGCAAAAAAAACATTATGAAGCGAGGTGCATAAAATTTACCCAAAGTCGGGAAAATTAATATGGGTCATCCGATCTGGACACGTGGACGATCCAGATACAATCGGAGGGACGCGATCGGCGGGGGGGGAAAACTGAAAGGTGCCGATGTGATTTAGCGTTAACCATTGATCTGCAAATCAAATCGACGGTGGAGAGTGAATCGAAGGGGTTTGAAGGCAGAGGAAAGGTTAATGATCGGAGCGAATGAGGACTATTGGATCTAGGATGTGGCGGATAGATCCAATGGCGGAGGATCCAATGGCGGAAATCCTTTAATATTTAAAAAAAACCCAAATTTTAATGAAATGCAAAGGTTTCGGGGCGGGTTTATATTTATTAAATGCATGGCGCCCGTCTGCGGGGCCTTTGGATGTATGGAATGCGATAGGCCAAGGGCTTATACGTATAAGGGCCAATCGCATCGGAAAGTTGGGCTTGGTCTTTCAATCTACCCATTTGGATTTTTGCGATGTGATCAGCGCTTCGGGACTTAAACTCTTGGTCTCAGGCGTAAGTTATATGAATTGAAGCGGAGAGTGGGGTTTATGAAAATGGGGCTTAATCACATCGGAAATTTTGGTTCAGGTCTTTCAATCTACCCATTTTACATTAAAAAACATTGTTTGGGCGTGTTTTGACCAAACTTAGGAAAAAGTGTGTTTATTGATTTAACAAAGGGAAATATGCTCCGGAGATGAGTTATTCACAAGTTCTAGCACCCGATTACAGGGCTATGGGTTATATGAAGCGATAATAAAATCGAAGGCTATGCAATAAAGGGCCAATCACATCGGAGGTCTCCACTTAACAAAAGACTTGTGGGCTCAGATTTTTGCAATGTGATAAGTGCTGAAAGGGCTTACTGCCTTGTTCCAGCACTAGGGCACATGTGGGGAAGTGGTTAAGACTTAGCCCAAGGGGGCTTAAGTCCATAGTTTAAACAAACTTATTTTTTATGAATTTTTTCAAGGTTTTTGATGGATTTGGGGGTTTCAGTAAAGTCTAAAAATGAGTTTTAGACATTGTAAAAGAGATTTTCATGAAGGGAAGAAGTGAAATCATGAAAAACAGAGGAATTTCATGGGGAATAAAGGGGTAAACAATGAAGGTTAGTTTTGAATGAAGTAGGGGAAAAAATGGGATTTTGCAGCAGTCTTTACTTCATGGAATGAAAACAAAATTTCTGAGATCAAAAGGGGAACAACAGTGACGATTATCCAAAGGATAGGATATTATCAGAATAATTTAAGCATCAACAATTTTGGCAACAAAACTGTTTCTTGAAGGCTATCCAAAATTATTTAGCCACCACTTGATATGACAAAATTTTATGGGTGGCTAACACCTTGAAAAAATTTGACTTTTTGACCTTGATCCTAGCTATGTCCACTTGAATTTTGACTCCTTAGCCCAATGGACAATCAAATTTCCCACTATCCATCTCATTAAGTGATTTTTCCCACTAAAGCAAACCAAAATCAAAACCAATTTGCACAATCATAGCTAGCCTAATATCTTATAATCAAAACAAAGTTAAATCTTACAGAGAGAGCCCTCTCTGAACCCTAGGAAGGCTAGATCCTAGAGTTTAAAAGTTGGTATGTGTTTACCTCTAGAGTTCTTACAGCTATAAATCAAAATCTCACAACTTAGAGAATTACTAGAGTGATAACATACTGGCGACCATACTGGGGAATTAACCAATCCTTAGTTTTAAAATAGGTCTTAAAGAAATATTTTTCATTATCTTTTTGCCTTTAAGACTATTTTATTAGTAGTGAGTATCATTTTATAAAAAATTGTAATTCTGGCTTCTAGAAAAATTTACTATACCAGGTCTAACCCGGATCCTAAACCTATTGTTATAGTAGACAATCCAGACCGAATTGGGAAAAAGAAAAAATAGATAGAAGATTTAGATGCTAAATTTTCATTAATAAGAGTCAATTCATTACCACAAGAGTTAGTAAGTTTACAAGATATAGAGTTTGATCATAAATTTGAACATTATTTATTCAGGAGAAAATCTGAATCTGATTTAAAAACTGTTGTTTTAGTCCCTGTTTTCATTTCATTTTTGGAAACAAAATAGAAAAATATTGCAGTAGATTTTGAATTAAATAACGTTAGAAATCAAGAAAAACTTGAAGAGATTAGTGTGTAATATTCCTAAATTAGCTTCAGCTAATGGGAATATTAATTTTTCTCTTAAAATTTAGATGGATGAATAAATCGGCAAGGAGGCTCATAATTTTCTCAAGTATGAATAAAAATCCCTCATAATGTGAAAAGAGATCATGAAATAACTAGATCAAGCATCCACATATGTGAACAAGGTCTAAACTATGTGGACAGGGTCAAGATTGGCCAAGTCAACATGATTTATTCTCAAGGAGTGGAACCTAAATAAAGCCAGCTCAATGTGAATAGAGATCAATCCAGCTAGTCAAAATGAATGCACCTTGAGTGTGAAAAGGGACAAGGCATGAAGATTCAGTCAAGGTTGACTAAATCAAACAGTGTTGTAAAAGGATGAGCAAGGCACATGGGGACAACGTAAATATGGTGGAGGAGCCTTTGCATGGAAGAAACCTCATAGTGGGTGGGACCCTTAGTGAGGAAGCTCATCAATTATATAAAGGAGGAGATGGAAAGCATATGGATATATTGGAGATTATATTTTATGTGGTCTTCTTAGACTTCCTGCATACTTAGTTGTTTATCTAAGTTGTTGCATTGCTTAATGCAAGGGTTTTCCCGGGTGGGGATTCCCTACTCTTTCTTGGAGATCTTGTCTAAGAAATATAAGAGGATGTTTCTGATATAAATTTTCCACTACCTGGTGTTGGGCCAAGCACTTACATTTAGAAAAAACACAGTCCCTTTAGAAAACTGTGTTATTTCTTAGGGTGTGTAGTGGGAGGGGTCAAAACCCCATATTAAGGAGCCAGTTTCCCAAGAGGAGGATCAGCCTTTCTTTGGGAAAGCTAGAGGAACAATATACAACCATTTCTTTGCATTTTCAGCCATTTTTATTCAGAGCTTCATTTACACAATGTGATTCAGCCACAGATCTTCAGTAGCTCTTTCATGTATATCATATTTGTCAAGAAACCCTTGTTGGGTCTTCTTGGATATGTATAAAAGAGATTAGATCTCTATTTTTGTGCCTCATTGAGTAATATAATAATAAGATATAATTTATTTCTCTATTTTCTGATTTTAGACTCCATTATACTGCGCAGTCTCTTTTGCAACAATTTCGGTGTGTTACAGTCTTGGGGTTTTGTCAATTTTAAGTTGTTCTGAGCATGGGAGGCCTGTTTAACTAGGCTAAAGGCATTTGTTTCTAAAACCATTTTGCATGCATGTCCTATATTTTCTATTCTCAGGGACACAACCATTATTTTTCCCTGTTATAACTCAATATTCAGAAAATAACGTTTTTGGGGCCAAAACTGCTACTTTTCCCCACTTGGTGACATTGTATAAATTCATAGTTTGTTGATCTGATTGTTCTATGGAAGCTATGTGTTTAAATACACTACATGAGTTGATTAATTTCTGCTCTCGAATTTTTTAATACCTTAAGGTATTCTTATTGTTGTAGGAAATCCCAGTTTTGGGATATTACATAATGCTATTATCCTTAAGGAAATGGATGAAGCTATTGAATTAGCTCAATTGTTAACATATACATCTAAACCTTCTATTCCTAATTTAGATACCACTACATCATCTATATTTTCCTCCACCATCCAATCTACAGATTCATTTATCCCTAAATTACCCTTAGAACCTAGAATATTATTTCCTTCATCCCCTACATCCATTTCATTCACTAGCTTACCTTCTACTATTTCAAACACATCATTCTCATTTCCTACTAGTTCCTTATATATTCCAGTTTCACTTCCTAGTACCTCAACTTTAGCCTTTAGTTCATCCACTGCTTTTTCTAGTTCAACATCTTATAATCTAGTTTCATCAGCTACTACTTCCAGTTCAGCCCCTAGTACTTCTAATCTACCCCCTAACCAAGCTAGAATTCAAGTTATGGCTGCCAGGTATGCTCCCCTTGTTATTCCAGCAAAACTACATGACATGCCTCAGGATTACCAAAGTAAGATACCACAATTTGATGCTACTACATAGTACACTGCATAGCAGCACATAAATAAAATGACAGATTACTTTGAACTCCATGAAATAGATGATTCAAATGTACAAATGAGATTATTTGCACAAACATTAACAAGGTAAGTCAAAAAATGATTTAAAGGTCTTAATGTTGGTAGTATAGCTGACTTAGCTATTTTTCATAGATTAGTTTTAAATAAATGGGAAAAGAAGAAAAATCCACTCCAAATATTATCTGAATTTGATGCAATGAAAAGAGCTCCCAATGAATCAGTACAAGACTATTGCACTAGATATAACAGTGTTTACAATTCAATTCCTACAAATCTAAAACACACTCCTTTCTCTGTCTTACTCAAATTCCCAGATGGATTTGACACTGACATGGCATATCAGTTAAGAGAAAGAAATGCAGAAACTTTAGAAATAATGCAAACAGATGCTATAGGTGTAGAAATAAACATTTTAGCTAGAAAATTTAGATTAAGGAATGAGAGGAGAGTAACCAAGAAAGAAGAAGCCTCTAGTTCAGACACAAAAATAGATATGTTAGCTAAGACTTTAGAGATAATGATGGATTGATTAGACAACATAGAAAGAAGACCTCAATGGGATAATCAACAACAAATCAGAAATCCCAACTTTAGGAAAAACACAAATTCAGGAAAATCAAAAGAATCAGCCCCAAATCAGACAATAATGCCCCCATTTCAGGATAACTATGCTAAGAGTTCTCAAAACAATGTAGATGTTGAGGATACCATAAATCTAATGGGTGTAAATGAAGATAACACTATCTTTCTCACTAAGGAAGATCAAGAGCTATTTGAAATGCAACAACTTCAATTAGATTCAGGTGAATCATTTGACTACAAACAAGGTTATGATTTTTCTATAAACTAAGTACACAAGCAATATAATCTCAGAAGTAAGAAAAACACTGAACCTTCTATTAAGAAATCTGCTCAAACTGAAAATAAGAAAATAGTAGAAGCCCCAACAACAAAAATTCTGCAAATTCTCCCTAGGGAAAATAAGCAAAACTCTAGTTCTTCCCACAAAATTCCCAGCCCTAAAATATCACCAAGTCCTAAGATTGTTGACATAACAGATGAAGTTGATCAAGCTACAAAATATTCACAAAAATCTGCTACTGCAAAAGCACCTAATCCTGTAAAAAACAAACTTAGATCCTAAAACATCCACTACTGATACAAAATCAGCGGATCCAAAAGCTGCCACTAAAAAAACAACTTTTGACAACTCAAAATCTAAAAAAACATCTACTACTTCACAAACCATTCCTGAAAAGAAAACAAAGAGCAGTAAGACACAAGAAACTCAAATAGAAAATAAAAACATAAATATAGAAAAACAAGATAAACCCACTCAAACTACAGTTACTAAGAAAGAATTAATTCACACAAGTAAATCACAGCCTTCATTCAATATGAAAACTAAAATTGCAAAGTTAAAAATACCAATTCCTTTAACAAAATTGGTAAAACATGATTTGTATAAAACAACAATCACTGAAACATTAAACATGAATAATGGAGAAGACTCTGTAAACTTAAATGATGATCAACCATAGTTGATTTTTGGCCCTGATGTGAATGGAAAGCATCAAGATGAAGCAACCCCTCCATTTTACTTCAGTTTAACTGTACATGACAAAATTTTACACAATGCAATGTTAGATTCAGGAGCTTCACACAACTTAATGCCCAAAGCAATAATGGAAACTCTGAATTTAGACATTACAAGGTCTTACAAAGATTTATTTTCATTTGATTCAAGTAAAGTAAAATGCCTAGGTTTAATTAAAGATTTATGTGTAACATTAGTTCAATATCCTGGTAAGAGTATACTAATGGACATTGTATTAGCTGATATCCCTCAAAAATATGGAATGTTATTATCTCGCTCTTGGGGAGAAAAATTACATGGATCTCTACAATTGGACATGTCATATGCTACTATATCAGTCTTTGGTCAATCAAAGAAGATTTATAGTGAAACTTTGATGAAATATATGGTAAGTAGTGCAGCAAGATCAATAAATTACCCAATTTATTCTACACCTACTAATCTAGACTCTTTCATCTTATGTAACTTTGAAACTGATAATGAAATCAAAACTAAACTAAAAGACAAAAAGAAAAAATAAAACAATGATAATATATTTCATGAATATCTATGGCATGTAGACTTTGATGGCTCAGTAACCAAGTTAGGAGCAGGAGTAGGAGTTTGGATAACTAATATTGAGAAAAATCATGCAGAAGGCCATGCTTTCAGACTGAATTTCAAATGCACCAACAATATGGCTGAGTCTGAAGCCCTCATTTTAGGACTCCAGATTATTAAAAACTTAGGAGGTAAAAGAATAGAAATAATGGGAGACTCAGAATTGATTGTAAAACAAATTAAAGGTGAATATTCTGTTTAAAATCATAGGCTAGGCCAATATAGAGAGACTGTACTATATTTGATTGATGATTTGTTGGAATGTAATTTCTTTGCAATACCTAGAGAACAAAATTTACAAGCACACTCCTTAGCAACTTTTGCTAGTACTTGTAATTTACCTTTTCAGCCCAATCATAAATATATTGCAGAAGTAAAACACAAACCAATAATTCCAGACAACCTCAAATATTGGCAGATTTTTTCACAAGACCAACAAATTTACCATTTTATGAATAATGAAGGTGAATTTCAGAATTGTAAAATAGACACTAATTGTACCATAGATCAAGATTTAGATAGTGAAATAGATTTGAATAATATAGATGTAAATAAAGTAAATTTTACTAGACCAACTAAGTTTAGTCAATTAGATATAGATAACTTAGAGAGAGTAGAAATTAATGAGATAATTGATGATGAATCTGAAATATTAAATCGCAAAGATAATTTCTTGCCGAAAGGTTTAAGTCCTTTAGAAGATTTATTTGACTCAAATGATGTTGCTAGAAAACCCAAAATGGAGCCACTTAGATCTGACATTGAGGAATTAAATATAGGCACACAGTTAAAACCCAATATGATCAAACTTTCCAAAGCCTTAAATCAACAAGAAAAAGAAAAATAAATTGCTCTTTTTAAGGAATTCAAAGATGTTTTTTTTTGGAGTTATGAGGATTTAAAATCCTATGACACCAACATAATTCAACATAAAATTCCTATAAAAGAAGATAAAAAACCCTTTAGACAAAAGTTAAGGAGAATCAACCCTGTTTTGATGCCCTTAATAGAAAAGAAGTTAAAAGAATGTATGATGCACAGATAATTGCACCAATCAGATATTCTGATTGGGTTTCTAACCTAGTTCCAACTAGAAAAAAGACAAGAGAGATTAGATTTTATGTTGACTTTAGGAATCTAAAAAAATTATCCTTAAACGATAATTATCATTTACCAAAAATGGATCATATTTTACAAAGTGTAGTTGGATCTTTTAGTATTTATCTTTTAGATGGATTTTCAAGATACAACCAGATTTTAGTCCAACTAGAGGATCAAGCCAAAACAGCTTTTACTACTCCTTGGGGCACTTTTATGTATGTAAAAATGTCTTTTGGTTTAATGAATGCAGGGGCTACCTTTCAAAGAGATATGGATATAGCCTTTGCAAAGGAAATTCATGATTTTTTAATGATTTACTTAGATGACATAACTTTATTTTCTAACACTAATTATGAACACTTGGATCATCTTAGACAAGTCTTTATAAAATGAAGAAAGTTTGGCATCTCACTAAATCCTAAGAAAACCTTATTTGGATTAGAAGAAGGAAATTTACTAGGACACATAATTTCTAAGGAAGGAATTAGAATATATCCTACGAGAATAGAAGCAATTCTTAACATCAATCCACCAAGAAACATAAAAGAGCTACAAGCCTTTCTAGGAAAAAATAACTTTTTAAGAAGATTCATTTCCAATTTAGCTAAGATAATTAGAGAATTAAACAATATGCTTAAAAAAGATTAATTTCTTAAATGGACTAGTGGGGCCAAACAATATTTTGAATCCATCAAACAGGCCTTAACCAAAACTCCAGTCCTTATAAGTCCTTACTTCAAAAAGGATTTCATCATTTTTTCATTTGCTTCAGAACACACCATTGCTACAGTTTCACTGCAGAAAAATGACCAGGGTTATGAACAACCCATAGATTTCTTTAGAAAAATTCTTAGAGATGCAACTTTGAAATACCATATCATGGAAAAATAGGCCCTAGCCTTGATAAAATCCATTAAAGATTTCAGAGTTTACATTCTCTATTCTCACATCATTGCCTATGTCCCAAATGTAATAGTAAAAGACATTATAACTCAGGATGGTCCTAATGGAAGAAGAGGAAAGTGGATTGCCACAATTTTAGAATATGACATAGAGATAAAACCCACAAAACTGATAAAAGGTCAAGGTTTAGCTAAACTAATGGCTGAATCAAATTTCCATGCCCTAGACATAAATTTTATTGCCCAAGTAGATGATCAGGAAGAGATGGCGACTCCACAGATCAGTCAAGCCTTTTCAGACTCACCATGGCATGAAGATATTATATTTATATTACTAAACTTACAAGCTCCTCCTGGATTGTCAACAACAAAAGCTAGATTTCTAAAGCTTAAGGTAGTAAGATTTTGTATATTAGAAAATGTACTTTTTTGGAAGGATCATAGTGGGATTTTGTTAAATTGTTTGTTCAAAGAAGAAGTTGACAAATTATTATAAGAATTTCATGTAGGTTATTGTGGAGGACATCTTTACTGGAAAACTACTGCAAACAAAATTCTGAGAGCTGGTTTTTACTAGCCTACTTTGTTTGCAAATGTTAAAAGGTATGTGACCTCCTATCACAAGTGTCAAATATTTGAGGGTAAGAAAAAGATGTTACCCCTGCCCTTAAAGCCCATATCAACATAAATTCCATTTCAACAATGGGGTCTTGACTTCATTGGAGAAATTCACCCCCATCGTCAGCCCAACACAAGTGGATTCTAACAGCCACTGACTATTTTACCAAGTGGATTGAATACATACCCTCTAGGCAAGCTAAAAATATTGTAATTATCTCCTTTTTAGAAAGAAACATACTTTCAAGATTTCGATGTCCCCAAAGGATAATTACTGATAATGTAGCAGCATTTAAATCTAAAATGTTATTGACTTTTGTCATAAATATCACATCACCCAAGGCCATTCTACTACATATTACCCACAAGGTAATGGTCTAGATGAATCCTCAAATAAAAGCCTTGTAAACATCATCAAAAAGTTACTTGAAGATAACAAAAAGACTTGGAACAAGAAGTTAGTCAATGCCTTATGGGTAGATAGACTTACAACCAAAAAATCCATAGGTACATCTCCTTACCAGCTTGTCTATGGAATGGATGTTGTTTTTCCATCCTCCTTAGGACTACCAGTAATGAAGATTATCCAAGAATTACAAGTTTAATCAAATGGCATTCAAAGAAGGACAAATCAAACCATTCACTTGCAACAAACAAGGGAAGAGGTTTACATTAAGTCTCAAGTTATCCAAGATAAGATAAAGAAATTTTTTGACAAAAAGACTAAAGAAGATGATTTCTACATTGGGGATAAAGTGTTAAAATGGGATTCAAGATGAGAAGACAAAGGTAAACATGGAAAATTTGATTTTCTATGGAAAGGAACTTATCTTATTTATGGTTATAGAGGTAACATTGCTTTCTATCTGAAAGAAATATATGGATCTAATATGTTATATGGACCAGTAAATGGCAGAATGCTGAAGCACTACCACTCCTCTGAGATAAAAAATAGTTAGTCTCATTTACTTTGATCATTGTATATATACATTGAATATTTTATATTTGATTAGATTTTTTCTTAACAAATTTGAAGCCCGGAGAGAAGGCCCTAAGCTTTGAGAGGTAAAATATCATACAGTATGAAAAACTGCAAAGATCAAAAGATACTTACAGGGTCATCACAGTCAAAATTCAAAGGCGACTAGTCTTAAAGTTCTTGACATTTCACCAGGAAATTCCATCCCCATGTGGAGCCACTGTTCAGGTCCTATAATAATAGGGTTCATAGTTTTTTAATTGACTTTGATAGTCTTGTAAATATGTACATACCTTGCTTTCTACAAGTTGTTTTCCCATATTTGAAAATTAATAAAAAAATGAAAAGAGGGTAAAAGTCCTAAAAGAAAGATTAAAGGACTTAGAAAAAATAGACCCCAAAAGAAAAAAGAGATAAAAATAAGACATGAAAGTGAGCAAGTCAAAATTCCACTACTATGTACTTTTACTACAAGAATAATGATTATGTGCAGATTTTCATTAAATGCCATAATCCATGATCAGTTAAATAGTTTAATCTTAACTTTTCATGCTTTGAATTCCATGTTTTAGATAGAGAATAAAGATATGTCAAACAGTTTAAACTTGACATATCAGTAGATAGTTAGAGAATAAATGAGGAGCTCAACAATTTAATCTGGGCCCTCGGTTGAAATAAGGTTAGACTTAGATATTTTCTATGCTTTGAAATAAAAATGGATTTAGGGTTGCAAGCTTAAATTCACCCATGAAAATGAAGTAAAAATGTTAGAAACAATGATGGGTAGGCAGAAATCATTTTTGCTTGAAGCATGTAATAAAGCATCATCAGGAAACGTTACTAATTTTCCCTCCCCCACAATGATCTACTTTTCTAAACCTTCAGTTAAAGAGGCTTAGAGCATTTCTCTGACTTCTGTTGGGACTGGACCCAAGGCTCAATAACTGATTGGTTAAAGATACTGAATTTCCTACATAAAACTCATTTCATCAACATATTCACCATTTTCCAAAACTATGCTCCCTTTTCCTAAGTAAAACACATTTTTTCTTAGTAAAAGTAAAAACCCTACTTGATTAATTTCATTTTCATTCAAAAATAGTCAAAAACCCATAAAATGCATTTTATCCTAAGTCTATGTGTAAAAATCAAAAAATGGGACAAACTATGTTTTATTGCCTATTTTTACACTTTAAGTAGTTTTAAATTATGTATTTTAATTCATTTCCTACGTTACACCTTTATTTCATATTAATTTCTAACTTATATTATTAAATCCTTAAATTATACCCTTCCTGTATATTATTAAATCCTTTATATTTAAATAACCCCCAAAACCCATTTACTTAAAGTTTAAACCTATGTTTATATTATCACACATGGTGAAATAAAACCTGCCCTTTCCCATAAGGTTTAAACATATTAGTATATTAATATTCCGCTCCCTATGGTATTTAAACATTTTTTAAACGGTTTAAATATCATATAATAAATACATGCACCCGTGAATGAAATATATGTTAAATGTTTTAATTAAAAACATATAATTTTAACCCCCTGCCCAGTCATATAAATTAAGGCTTTAAACATTATAAAATTATAATTATAAAGTTGTAACCCATCCCATTGCATATGATAAACCCTGGACCCCACTCCGAAATCCTGAGCAACTTCAAGATCAAATCTTGACCGTTCGCAATCGAACTCCCAGATCTAACGAACGAAAAACCATATCACAATTTAAGTCGTCTGACTTTAACTTTTCCATATCAAGACAAAGAATGAAGAGATAAAAAATAAGATTTACTCTCAATATTTGAAGCAAACACCAAGTGTACAAAACAGACTTCTATCTTCCTTTGATTACTCAAATAAAAAGTTGATCATGTCAATGTTACAGCCTACAGTGAAGACTCCAAAGGCAGTTGCAGACTACAAAAAGTTTGATCTAGAAGTACAAACAAAGAAAATTCATGCACTTGATCAAATACAATTTCATAGACAGAGTTCAGATATGTTGTATTATACCATTACAACCAAAGCAATGAATGTTCAAAAACTTCAGAACACAATCATAAACATGAAAGATCAAATGAAGGTTGAAAAAGCCTCATTGTATGCTAAAGTCCTAAGGATTAAGTCTTTAGAAGAGTTAGTTCTCCAAATAGGATATGGTCCTGCAAATGTTAAAGCAGCAGAACAAATAGCGAAGTAAAAAATGAAGACATTGCAGCATTGAGGAAATAGCTTAAATTGACATCAACTGAAAATCCTCAAGCTAAAGAAATAATACAAGAATGGACTTAGAAGGATGACATGATTAACTTAATCTTTCAACTAACAGGACAAATTAAAGAAATGGAAATTCAGATGGACAAGCTTTTCCATGAAAGGGAAACTACAAAAGAACAGGAAGTTCCTTCAGTAATTCCTATGGTTACTACTATTGTGCCTTCAACTCTAGCAGAATAGTTAGCACCCAAAGAACCACTAGCTACTGCAGTGCCAGTGACATCATCTAAAACTTCAACTACAGTGTCATCTACTACAGCAGCTCAACCTTCAGATGAAGCGAGTAAACTAGTAAAATCCATGGAAGAAATGACACTACAAACAAGTGAGATTAACAGATTGAAGAAGATGATTGATAACCTTTAGGATACAAAGAAGTTAGCTCAAATAAATTCTAAAACTCATGATCAAAGAGCTAATAGGTTAAATGAAGAACTGAAGAAGCTACAAAAGGATTTGACCTTAAAGGAGCCAATATCATATGTGAAAAACCATTTATGGAACAAAATCATTGAAGCAATCAATGATGTGTGGCCCTCAATTCAGGTAATCTTTGAACAGAGAGATTTACTAAAAGAAACACTAGGATAGAATCAGAAAAATAAAGATGAGTTAGGTACTAAACCTGAGCAAGCCATAGAGTTGATCAAGTTTCTCAACAATAAAAACAGGCAGGAATTGGAAGAAATACAAATCACTGATAGGACAGAGACAATTCTTGAAGTAAGGAAAGTCATCTCAAAGAAGAATCTAATGAAACAACTTGAAGAGAAATGTGAGAATATGAACATAGCCATAACCAAGTTTATGGTTAAATTTTAAAATCTAAGGTAAATAATTTTTCCTAACATTGTGGTCATTAATGAAAAACTAATGCCACAAGAGTATTGCAATAAGAATATCAGAGAGTATGCAAAAGAGCAGGTTCAAAAGACAAGTGGACAAGGCATTCCAACAGGGAATTTCTTACTCAGAAGTTTTGAACGTTTATTTTTCTTGCAGCATGAGATAAGACATTTGTTTTTCATAAAACCAACTTTTACTAGATATACTCAGGCATATGAGAATTTCAGGAAGCTGAAAAAGATTCAAATTCGAAATGAGGAAGCTTGGAAATCACTGATAGATTTACTGTGAAAGTAAAAAGCACATAAGATGAAGAAAACAACGTACTGATTTTTCAGAATTTATTACAACAGTAAGGTAACTTTACAGAGGTTAAAGAGTATCAGAGTTTAAAGGGAATCAGAGTGAAAGAGTATAATATATTGAAGATAATATTTCAAAACGGATTTTAAATATCTTGGCCAGCAAAGAGGACACCAAGGCAGCCAACTACACCTAATCCACAAACAAATTACTATTTTATTTGAATCAATAGGACAACTTGTTGATTTTTTACGCAGCTGTCTCTATTTTATTGTAAAGATATTTCTATTTTTCTTAGATAATTCCTAGAAACATTCTAGGATATTTTGTAAACAATATTGTATAAATACTTCATCTTTAGAAGTATTAGTGTGGAATAAATTGCTGAAGATTTTTATAGTCATTTTTTTTGGACTTAAAGGCTTTTGTGTTGCAAATTTCAAGTAGCAGACTAGATCAAATCAACTAGCATCATTTTTCAAGATTCATGTGATGAGCTATTGAAGTGAAGTATTTTCTACTTGTCATTGTTATCTTCTTTGTTTCATGCATCCATATATGTGTTCCAAATTTGAATTAATAAATAGGAGTATTACTTCAGGATTTGTTAAAAGCACCATGTCTTTACTGTTTATCATTTCTATGTTTTCTGCTGATTTCTAGAACCCTTAATTGCTCCCTCTTTTGTTTGACCTCTGCCTACTACTTCCCTTTTCCGGGTCAAAGAACCCTTCGTTGCTCTTTATCCCGATCAAATAACCTCACCAAACAACCTTCCAAGATCTTCAAAGGCTTATCTATCTTGCCCTGAAAACATTTGACTTTTTGACCTTGATCCTAGTTCTTTCTTCTTGACTTTTGAATCCTTAGCCCAATGGACAATCAGATTTCCCACTATCCATCTCATTAAGTGATTTTTCCCACCAAACCAAACCAATTTTCACAATCATAGCTAGCCTTATATCTTATAATCAAAACAAAGTTAAATCTTACAAAGAGAGCCCTCTCTGAACCCTAGGAAGGCTAGATCCTAGAGTTTAAAAGTTAGTATGTGGTTACCTCTACAGTTCTTACAACTATAAATAAAAATCTCACAACTTAGAGAATTACTAGAGTGATAACATATAACACATATTCACTCTCTCAATATATTCTTGGAGTTTGACTATACAATATTCCACATCCATGAGAGTTTCATATGAGCTTTGAATATTTCAATGGCGTACTGCAGAATAATGTCTTTAGTAACTTCCTATATTTCTTGTGTTGTGGCTTGTTTGATTGGCTTAGGGTATTGCTTAATCTCCTGGAAGATGACCTCCCTGCCTCTGCTTTCTTCTGTGTACCTATTGAAGGCATCCCATGCTTCTGTGTGGCAGACTCAAAACCATTATGCAGTCGATTATAAGAAAAAATAGTACTAATCGATTGTTCTCCAAGATGCATGTAGTTTTGATGGTTGAGTCTCAACTAAACTCTGTCAATCTCATTATAAATCTTGTCTTTCTTCTCAAAATGTTGCAAAGAATCTAGATACTTGGCAGCATCTTGAAGATGATCGTTTGTTCTGTTTTTGTTGAAGATTGCAACAAGAAATAGTGAAATTGGCATCCAGAAAAATCTTCCTTGATCCTCGTGAAAAATAAGCACCTACACTAGGTGGGGCCCACACAGGCTATTTTTAGGTGATATGTCTATTTTTAGAATTTGGATCAAAGTCTATTTTTAGCAGTAATCCGTTTATAGATGGTTGATAAAATTATATGGATGTATGGGCATCTATGTTTGGAATGCATGTGCGAAGTTGTTTCGTGGAATGCATGTCTAAAATTAGAATGCATGTCGATTTTTGTTAAGACCTTAAAAAAAATTAGACAATAAATAATTATCTATTTTCAATGAGCACTTGGAACTAGTTAAGTAAAGTGGCAAATCAGTTAGCTAACTTGATTTAGAGTTGAAGTGGTTGGTTGGTGGACCATGCAATGGACTTCTGTCACAAACTTTCATAACTTATAACCATAAAAAAAAAACTACCTACCATACTACTCATTGTAATACACATCATTGCAAGATTATATTACCACAACCAAAGGTTATTCAATTTACACTATTATGCTGATATATATATATATATCATAGTTTTATAACATTGACTACCATAGTAATTCATCGGGGGTCATTTTATGAAAATTTATTAGAATGAATATACCACGCATATTAAAACTCTACGCGTTCACCCCACCTGTCACAACAGATCAGTCATCATAGTTGGGAATTTTGATAACTTAAATTTGATATAGTTTGTATTAATTACACATATATGTTTTATTTGATTGAACTACTACAGAGATCTATATTAGCTCTACAGGTATGGTCCCACCCTCCACTTGGAAATCCCTCACCACTCCTCTGTGGATATTTGTCAAGTCATATTATTGATTGGCGGTACCGGGGTTTTAGCTCCTCAAAACAGCTATTTCGCATGGCAACGCTTATTTCATATGCTATCAGCCCATTAATGCAGTGGAAGATACACTTCCCACTGTTAGATTTAAACAATTTTAAATCTAACGATGGGAAATGTATCTACCACCACATTAATGGGCCGATAGCATATAAAATAATGTTCGTCGTTTCGCATTGGATTCCCGGTCATTTTCCTAGGGAAAAATTCATAGTGGCAGCTCTGCAGCTCACAGTGGGTAAGGGTTTATCTTGATGGTGAAATTTTGCGTTTTCTGAGCATGGCTCCTCCTGAGCGAGCTTTCCCCCCCATTTACCCTTAAGGTTAAGCCTCCTCCAAGCAATTCTACTTCTATTAATTTGGTTATTCCACCTTGCTATACGTTTCAGTTTTACTCTCTCATGGTCGCCTCCGTGGCATTCCTAGCTTACCTTTGCTTTGATATTTAACTGCCACAGAGATGTATTACTCTGCAACTACGGTCAGCTTCAACGGAGGCAATGGAGATGAACCTTTTGCCGGAATATACAGGTAATAGAGAAAATAAAATAGTTTCTTTACAGCTTTACAAAATTTATCTTCGATATATTTTTCCTTCTAAGATTTAAGGCTAAGTTACAAGGTTCAGTACACTTGTAGGTCGACTCCCAAGGAAATTTCGTAAGCTTTTCAGGTAACGATTTCTCTAGTTTAATTACAGGGTTATTTACTTATCATTCATAGGGATTTTCTTGTAAGCTCTATCATTAACCACGGGACGCTTATTTATTTGGCACAGGTAAATAATCCTCGCTTTCTTTACTCACAGCTGGGTCTCCCTCATGGAATATAGGATGCAGACATTCGATCCCCAGCTGATGTTTCCCCTGGTGCATTTCTCAGGTACCAATCAGTCTACAAGGGAGAACTACCCTAGGTTTTCATTATGCTGCTCTGGTTCTAGTTGAAAGAGCTCGACTTTCTTTGTAGAAATGTGAAACTTCTCGGTTGAGGGTTTTAAACCCCAATCTAGGTTTTTGGAATGATATTTGTAATAATTTTGAATAATTTTAAACTAGGGTTTATACCCAAATTTTAAAGGGGTTTTTGTGAGCATCTTGACTCTATTTCATGGCTAAGTTATATAATGGTTTAACTATGCTCTGCTACGCACTCTTGTACTTGCACTACTGAAATTTTTGTTTACTCTGATATGGAATCTTTATGTTGTCATTTTTTTTCGCAAAGACTACGTTCTATGCCTCTTCTTATTTAGAAAGGCTTTCTGGCCCAGAACTACTAGTCTTTTCTTGCATGCAATACTCTTACTGTTAGTGAATTAAGATTTTTCTGGGTTTTCATATTCTGATACATAGAAATAAATCTGATACCAGGGTTAGCAAAAATGCACAGAACATCTATAGTGAATTCGCTTCCTTCTTCTTTTCTGTTAAGATAAGGTTATTAATTATCTGGCATTGAGAACCCCGCGTTCTTGAATCTCTTTTCTGAGTTGAATGATTTCGGAATTCTATTACTTCTTGAATATTTTTACATGTTTAATACTCCTAACGGTGTCCGGGCCACTATTTCATTACGCCTGAGTATAGAATAGGGATTATCAACCTCGGACGAATGCACCCCTGTTCTGGGTTTTTCCCAGAACTAGGTCGATGGTCCGTTGGCTCAAATCCCTAAGTCTGGTTATCATATGACTTATATTTGTATATATTCTTCTACGATTTTCCTTCTAAATGATATCATTCCTATATATGTTTCATTTTCCTTAGAATACCCCACAGTAACAGAAAGGAAAGAACAAAAATAAAGGGTTTTCACTCTTCTCATACAGTATTTAAACAACATGTTCTATTTTACAATAAACTATGCTATTTTTGTTATATATGTATATATACCCTTAATATACCGTTATCAGTTCTCTGTAATTACTCACAGCATGCAGGAATTTATTCTGTAGCTTTATTGTATTATGAGAAAGAAATCACTAGGTATATTACCAGTAATTTCTATAATATAATTCCATATTTCTAAAGAACAAACTATCTACAATTTCATTTCTGCCTCTCACATTTGTAAACATCATGCACAAAATTTACAGATTTCCATATTAAGATCCATCAACAGTAATATTGTAAAGAATTCTTTCCAACCTTGAATAACCTGCTGATAATTACACAGTAAAACTTATATGGATTAAGTAATTTAAGCTGTGGTCCTCCCAACCATTCAAGAGAGGCTATGACGTCCTTCTCTTGCCCCCCTAGCTCCAGAATCTAGACAGTGCCATGGGTTAATAGTGGATTCTTCTGCTATGACCTCTGGATGGCCAATCCAGTCACACACAGAAAATTCTGGTTCTACAAGGGTTGTTGTAAGCCATTTTCAACTGGTCCTCACCAGCTATAGAAAATACTTTCCCTTTACCAACTTTACAGAACCCCTACTCCTCCTCTGGGATTCAACTTTATCCTCAAGGAGTAGGTAACTTTTATCCAACTATTCCCAACCACCTCCTATTCTTGGAAACCTTTTTACCAACAGCTTAAAAGGATTTCTTTTCATTAATTAGTTCCTCCTAATTTAATAACTCAGCGAAAATAATTTGTTTTATAAAAAATAATATTTTAAGTCTTTCTTGCTAGAAATTAAAATAAACAAATGTCTTTAACTAGTTAGTACTAGTTAACTTTTAATGAGGCTATGACAACTTCATTGTAACTGAGTGATACAAAGTTGTAACATAGTTGGATGTGTAGTTATGTGAGTTGTTATTTAGTTTAACTAAGTTAAGTGAGTTGAACTCTGTTGTGCTAGTTGTAACAAGTTATAACTAAAGATACACTAGTGAGAGACCAGTGAATTAAATATTAAATTAATTCACATGGAGTGATCTCACTTGCAACTGAAGAAATACTACAGTTAACTACATGCATGTCAGATCCACTGGAGACCTAGTTGAGAGATAGGTGAAAGGGCCTGGTTGAATATCAGTTGTGACTATAGTGATGCATTCAATTCATTTACACACACATTGGAGATGCTTATGAGGATTGCGCAATCAAGGCTGGCCATATTGAAATCATTCATAGGTTCTTGACCAGCAGTGATTGCGCAGTGGAGGCAGGCTGTCAGATGGCAGTAAATTGGTGCATGTGTGAACCAATTTTTGTATGACAGTGTGAGACAAATTGTATATTGTACTGAGATCTCTATGATTTGAGCTTTGTATGTGTTAAAATTCAACAAGATTATGAGCTTAGTGAAAAGAGTTGCCTTCACTAAGTGGGCTCGCGAGCTATTTTTGGTGCAAAGTCTATTTTTAGACTATGTTTATTTTTAGACATGTCGATCATATTCTATGAGTTGCAGGGTGCTATTTGTGGATGGTTGGTCAAGTTGGAAAAATAGATGGACTTATATTTTTAGACATTTTGGGTGGAGTCTATTTTTAGACTGCCAGTCTAAAAAAAAAATATGTCGGATATTATTAGCTCTTAATAATATTTGGACTCTAAACAACAACTTATTCTCTTGGAGCACTTCAGTTCAGTGCACAGATGTGGCACAACAGCTGACAGAAGGAATTACACTATTCCTAATGGTTTACTGGAGCTATTGCATGGAGGACTCAGTTAGAACTCAAGCAGCAGAGTTTAGTGGAGTTGGAAGAAGTAGTTATGGAGTTGTATTTAGTTTAACTCAGTTAGACTCAGTTGAGCTAGTTGTATCTAGTCTAACTGATTGATACACTAGTGAGAGTGGAGTGAATTAATTAGTTAATTAATTCACAAATAATAACTCATTAATCAACTGAACAATACAGCATTTAACTACAGTGCATGGCATTTTTATTGGAGACCAGTGGAGAGATAGGTGAAAGGGAAAGATAGACTATCAGTTGTGACTATAGTGATGCATTGATTGCATCCAACACTCGGTGGAGATGCCAATGAGGATTGCATGAGCAAGGCTGGAGAAATTTGAACTCATTCAGAGCCATTCTTCAGCAGGGATTGCACAGTAGAGGCAGGCTAGCAGGTGGCAAAGATCGGTGCATGGATTTGCAAGATCGGGCCTAATTAGTGTGTAGCAATTGTATTGTACTAAGAGCTTGATATTATCAGATTTGTATGAGGATTGTTACATGATCTCTATGACATATATTATATACATATAATTAGGGTTTTCAGCTTCAGGATTTCTCATTAAAAAATTGTGTTAATGTGTGTGATTTTTTATTGTTTCATGTGTGCATTGCAATCTTGATTTAATTTCCGCAAATGATTGATGGTGAAATAGATTCTGTATTTTGCATGAAGTTAAAATAGTGTGAGATCAGGATAATTTTGGACATATAACACATAATTTATATAATTTCTACATGGTATCAAATTTGTATTGATCATTGGAGGAGATTGTAATTATTGAAGCATATGAGCTTTGTGATGGAGGAATTCGAATTTGTTGCAGTGTTTTCTTGGTGTCGAAATTGAGCATTCATTGAAATGTCTTTCAATGGATTGCAATTGGAGTATTCCCTTGATGGGAGATCTAATTACATAGCATGGAAGGATAGGATGGAGGTGGTGCTGGATGATAATGGGTTAAAGGAGTTCATCGATAGCGATATTCCTAAGTCGGGTTCTAGCGATACAGCCGCACTTGACACATGGCAAAAAAAGGTAGCAAAGTATCGAAGGATTCTGTTGGAAGGTGTGAAGAACCACATTGTGTCCATCCTTCATGGGAAATCCACTCCATTCTTAATGTGGAAGGCTTTGACAGATTTTTTCCAAACCATAAGTGACCAGAGGAATTTGGCACTTAAAGACAAACTCAGAAAAATAAAAATTGAGAAAGGAGACAGTATTCCAAAATACCTCACGAAGTTTTCCCACTGCAAGGATGAGCAGGGAAGTGTGGGGGTTACTGTTGATGAAGAATACTTGGTGATCTTGGCTCTCCTTGGGCTTCCGAAGAGTTGGCATAGCTACGAAGACTCTGTTAATGGACGAGAGAAACTGCCAAGATGGGAGCGACTTTGGTCGGATATTGTGTAGGAGGAGATAAGGCAGGGTACAAGGGATGGATCTTCATCGAAAAATGAAGATGAAGAAAATTGTGCTTTGTATGCCAAAGCTCAGAAAGAAAAAGAGAAGAAATCTTCCAAATCCAAAGCTAAAGGCAAGAAGCAGGATTTGTCCAAGGTGAAGTGTTTTCACTGTCACCAGCATGGGCATTTCGCCACTAATTTCCCACAAAAGAAGAAGAATAAGCAGGTTGCTGGATCTGCAGCTAGAGAAGCCTTAGCCTCGCATTTTGAGCTGGATTTTTCTTTGATCGCATGCTTCGTTTCAAGTGTGATGGGATTGGTGTGGTTTCTTGACAGTGGTGTGTCTTTCCATATGACCGGAGACAAATATTTGTTTAGTGATCTGGAGGAAAAGGATCTTGGAGTGCATATCAAGATGGGCGATGATGGTAGATACAGTGCAACTGGTATCGGGACCATTTCCTTTGAGAGGGAGTCTGGTAAACCTTTCATCTTGAAGGATGTCATGCATGTTCCAGGATTGAAGAAGAATCTGATCTCCATGGTGATGCTAGAAGAAAAGGGTTATGATGTTGTTTTTAGCGAGGGAAAAGCTTTCCTATGCCATAAAACAACTGGTCAAACCAGGAGGATAGGGATTCGAGTTAAGAATATTTATCAATTGCAGGTAGATGGCTGTGGTGCTATGGCAGGAAAAGAAGAAGGAGTGGTAAGCCGAGATGAGGGCGAATTGTGGCACAGGAGATTGGGCCATCTTCACAATGGCGCTTTGAAAATTTTGCAGCAGATTTCTACCAGGCTTCCCAAAGGTACAGTTGCGCAGTTAGATCAGTGCAAGGGATGTACTTTGGGAAAATTTTTGAAGACCACTTTTCATGAGAAGGATAGTCGTGCTTTGACGATCCTTGAGAGAATTCACACAAACGTGTGTGGACCTTTCTCGGTTGCTTCAACAGAAAATCACAGGTATTATGTGATATTTGTTGATGACTTTTCTCGTAAGTGCTAGATCTTCTTCATGCAGAAGAAGAGCGAGACATACTCAAAGTTCTGTGAGTTCAAGGCACTAGTTGAGAAAGAGTCGGGGAAGCAAGTGAAAGCTCTCCAGAGCGATAATGGTGGTGAATACATCTTTGGAAAATTCAAAGACTTCTGTAGCAAATAATGAATTGGAAGAGAACTCATAGCGCCTCATAACCCATAGCAGAATGGGGTCGCGGAGAGGAAGAACAGAAAATTCGTGGGTGCTACACGAGCGATGTTGCATGATCAGGGCCTTCCCATACACTTGTGGGCTGAGGCATGCAACACTGCGGTTTATGTGCAAAACCATTGTCCTCATAGAGTACTTGGCATGAGTACAACCGAAGAGGCGTTTTCTGGTAAGAAGCCTGATATTTCTCATTTGAAGATTTTTTTTCTCACTTGTTTACATTCATGTGACAAAGGATGCTAGGAGGAAGCTGGAGCCGACTACAGAGTTTGGATATTTGTGGGATACACAGAAACTCCCCACAATTATCGTGTGTATTTTCCAGATAGTAGGATGAATGTCGTGCGATGGGATGTCAAATTTCATGAGGAGAAAGCCATGAAGTTGTTGCTTGAGAGGGAGCTACACTTGCATGTAGAGGAGGAGCTACTTGTTCCTAAAGATGAGCCTCAAGATGTGAATCAGCCACAAGAGGAGGTTCATGGATTGGAAGAAACCACTCATGCAGCACCAAACATTAGAGGGCGGAAGCGCACTACAGAAGTTGAGCGACTGAATCTTGATGCAGTGCAGAATGTAAGAGTTCCTACATCACAGCGCAGACTAAGACAGACACCAAACTGATTTACTGGATACATGGCTCTGATGAGAAAGTGTATCGTGACAGAGCCATCCTCTTTCGAGGAAGTTGTGGAGGATCCTGCATCGGTAGATGCCATGGTGGAAGAGTATGATTCAATTGTGATAAACAGTGCATGGGAGATTTTCCCAAGGCCAGAAGGGAGATCAGTGGTAGGTTCGAGATGGATCTACATAGTGAAGCAAGCTGCTGATGGGAGAGTTGAGAATTATAAGGCAAGATTTGTTGCTCGGGGCTTCTCACAGATCGAGGGGATCGACTATGAAGAAACCTTTGCACCTGTCGCAAGGTATTCTTCCATATGGACCATCCTTTCTCTCTCAGTGCAGATGGGTTGGTGCATTCATCAGATGGATGTGAAGACTGTGTTCCTCAACAGAATCGTTGAGGAGGAGGTGTACATTGAGAAGAGTGAAAGATTTGAGATCTTCAGCAGCGAGTCACATGTGTGCAGGCTCAAAAGAGCACTGTATGGGCTGAAACAAGCACCTCGTGCTTGGTACACATGAATAGACATTTATTTCACCAGATTTGGTTTCACCAAGAGTAAGGCGGATCCAAACCTATACCAGATTGTGGTGGAGGGTAAGCTTTTGATCATTGTGCTTTATGTAGATGATTTAATACTAACGGGTGATGAATTGTTGATACACTCATGCAAGGCAGATCTTGCAAAGGAGTTCGAGATGAAGGACTTGGGCCTCCTTCATTATTTCCTGGGGTTGGAAATTTGGCAGTGGAAAGGTGAATTATTTGTGTCTCAAGGCAAGTACGCTCAGGAGACACTGGAGAAGTTTCACATGCAAGGTTGCAAGCCTATCGACACTCCTCTTCCTGGTGGTTGGAGGAAGGAGGATACTACATCGGCAGAGGTAGTGGATGCCACTGTTTATCGACAGTTGGTTGGTTCACTCATGTATTTAGTCAATACACGACCGGACATATGCTATGTTATGAACCAACTTTCACAAGCGATGGTTAAGCCTACCAAGCTCTTTTGGAAGGCAGGAAAGCATGTCCTGAGGTATCTCAGGGGCACATCTAAGTATGGATTGTGGTACAGACAATTGAATGAGGTGAAGCTGCATGGCCTCACGGATGCAGATTGGGCAGGAAGCCCAATGGACAGAAAGAGCACATCTGGAGGGATTTTCAATATCGGATCTACAACAGTTTCTTGGTACAGCAGGAAACAAAGATCCATGGCACTCAGTTCAGCGGAGGCCGAGTACATGGAAGCAAGTTTGGCTGCATGCAAGGCTATATGGATGAGGAAGATCCTGTTCGGCTTGTTCGGCTCTCATCTAGATCCTACTATGATATATTGTGATAATCATAGTTGCAATAAACTCTCGGTTAATCCAGTATTTCATGATAGATCTAAACATATTGACATCCGGTACCATCATATCAGAGATTGTGTGCAGCGGAGGATCATGTTGCTTTCTTACATTCCTACGGAGGATCAAGATGCAGATATTCTGACGAAGGCGCTCACTAGGAGAAAATTCGAATACCATAGAGACAGGATCGGGGTGGTAGATAATCCCTATCTTGTTGAGAGGGAGTGTTGAGATTCAACAAGATGATGAGCTTAGTGAAAAGAGTCGCCTTCACTAAGTGGGCCCGCAGGCTATTTTTGGCGCAAAGTCTATTTTTAGACATGTCGATCATATTCTATGAGTTGCAGGATGCTATTTGTGGATGGTTGGTCAAGTTGGAAAAATAGATGGACTTCTATTTTTAAACATATTGGGCGGAATATATTTTTAGATTGCCAGTCTAAAAATAGATATGTCGAATATTATTAGCTCTTAATAATATTTGGACTCTAAACATTATCTTATTCTCTTGGAGCACTTCAGTTAAGTGCACAGATGTGGCACAGGAGCTGACAGAAGGAATTACGCTATTCCTGAGGGTTTACTAGAGCTATTGCATGGAGGACTCAGTTAGAACTCAAGTGGCAGAGTTATGACACAGTTGGAAGAAGTAGTTATGGAGTTGTATTTAGTTTAACTCAGTTAGACTCGGTTGAGCTAGTTGTATCTAGTCTAACTGATTGATACACTAGTGAGAGTGGAGTGAATTAATTAGTTAATTAATTCACAAATAATAACTCATTAATCAACTGAACAATACAACAGTTAACTACAGTGCATGGCAGTTTCAGTGGAAACCAGTGGAGAGATAGGTGAAAGGGCAAGATAGACTATTAGTTGTGATTATAGTGATGCATTGATTACATCCAACACTCAGTGGAGATGCCAATGAGGATTGCGTGAGCAAGGATGGAGAAATTCGAACTCATTCAGGGCCATTCTTCAGCAGGGATTGCGCAGTAGAGGCAGGCTAGCAGGTGGCAAAGATCGGTGCATGGATTTGCAAGATCGGGCTTGATTAGTGTGTAGAGATTATATTGTACTGAGAGCTTGATATGATCAGCTTTGTATGAGGATTGTTACATGATATCTATGACATATATTATATACATATAGTTGGGGTTTTCAACTTCAGGCTTTCCCGTTAAACAATTGTGTTAATGTGTGTGAATTTTTATTGTTTCATGTGTGCATTGCAATCTTGATTTAATTTCCACAAATGATCAATGGTGGAATAGATTTTGTATTTTGCATGAAGTTAAAATAGTGTGAGACCAAGAGAATCTTGGACATATAACACATAAGTTATATAATTTCTACAGTATGAGATTGTTTCATTATTCCATGATATATATAATATATGATAGTTGGTATTTTTAACTTTAATCTTTCCTGGTAAAGCATCTTGTTATGTGCGACTGATTTTTCTTCATGTGTTTGCAATTGGCGATTTAATTTCCGCAAAGAATTGAGTAGAAGGATTCTGTATTTAACAGTGGATATAATAGTTAGATTAGGGGATTCTAAAAATACATTATTGTGTTTATAAATTTCTACATGGTATCAGAGCAGCGTTAATCACTGAAAATATTGCAATATTGAAGCAGTATTGTGTTTTGTTGGTGGAAACAATTCGAAATTGCTGCAAGAATTTCTTGGTGCGACAGTTGAGTAAACATCAAAATGGATTTCAATGGTTTGCGATTTGAGTATGCACTTGAGGGCAGCTCGAAGTACATTGCATGGAAGGATAGGATGGAGGCGGTGCTTGAAGATAATGGCTTGAAGGAATTCATCGACAGAGATGTTCCTAAGCCCACTTTGATGGATGTTGCATTACTTGATGCATGGAAAAATAAAGTAGCAAGGGCGATGAGGATTCTGTTGGAAGGAGTGAGAGACCATATTGTCTCAAGCCTTCATGGGAAAGCCACCCCATATGCTATGTGGAAGGATTTGATGGATCTTTTCCAAAGCAGCAGCGACCATAGGAAATTTTCGTTGAAGGATAAACTCAGAAAAATCAAGATGGAGAAGAACGACATTATTCCGGTATACTTAACAAAGTTTGTCCAATGTAGGGATGAGCTTGGGAGTGTAGGATTAAGTGTTGTTGATGATGATTTGGTGAGCTTGGCTCTCTTGGGACTTCTTAAGAGTTGGCACAATTATCAAGACTCTGTTAATGGACGAGAAAAAATGTCAGATTGGGAACGACTGTGGTCGGACCTAGTGCAGGAGGAGTTTAGGCGGAACACCAAAGATGGCTCTTCATCAATGCATGATGATGAAGAGGATTTTTCTTTGGCTTCCAAGGAAAAGAAGAAGAAGGGGAAGAAATTCCATTCTAAATCTGAGGCCGATGAAGATGGCAAGGAGCACAACATGTCCAAAGTGAAGTTTTTTCATTGTCACGAGTATGGACATATTGCTACAAATTGTCCACATAAGAAGAAGAACAATATGGATGTTGGAGCTGCAGTTGGTGAGGCTATTGCCTCACAATTTGATCTTGACTTCTCATTGATTAGATGCATGGTGTCTAGTGCATTGGGATCAAGGTGGTACTTTGATAGTGGTGCTTCCTTTCACATGACGGGAGATGAGAAAATTTTCAGTGACTTGGAGGAGAAAGATATCCAGATGCATATTGAGTTGGGCAACGATGGATGATACAGTGTGATCGACATTGGTACCATTACCTTTCAGAGGGCTTCAGGTAAACTCTTTCATTTAAAATATGTTATGCATGTTCCTGGTTTGAAGAAAAATGTAATCTCAATAACAATGTTAGAGGATAGAGGCTATGATGTTGTCTTTAGTGAAGGAATTTTTTTCCTACGACACAAAGCAACAGGGCAAGCCAAGAAGGTTGGGATTCGAGTTAAGAATCTCTATAGACTTGAAGTAGATGGGATTTCTACTGAGCTTCCTATTGTTGGGAAGTGTGAGAAAGCCATGTAATTAACGCTTGAGAGGGAGTAGGATTTGCATGCAGGTAAGAGTGAACCTCAAGATGTGGAGCAGCCACAAGATGAGGATCATGGAGTGGGAGCAGCCACTCATGCAAAGAAATTTCGAGCCAAATGGGCAGAGGGAGTGCATGGAGCTATACCACCAGGTTAGAGGTGGGGCAACATGCATGAGTCATCCCAAGAAGAGATTTATGTGCAGGATTCATTGAGATTATGTGGATCTCATGAATTGAACCTAGATACGAGGATCCCATAGAGCAATAGTAGCAGGATCAGTTGGATTGATGTAGTCATATCAAAGTGACAGTTTCGGATACTAGAGTGCATATTAGAGTTGGTAGCAAGTGCAGAGTGCATGGTTGCAGATTTTAACAACGCAGTGGTTCCTGAAGACATGTGCAATAGCTAAGCAGAAGTCAGAAGACTTTGATGATAGATGCATTATATTGATTCAGTTGTTTGGAGGCTATTCAGTTTCGAAAGTGTTGCATGCAAAGGTTGCAGGGCGAATGCATGGAGTTTCATATCGCATGCAAGGACATTCCTTTCTTGTTGAGAGGGAGTGTTGAATATTGCAACAAGAAACAGTGAAATTGGCATTTGGAAACATCATCCTTGACCCTAGTGAAAAATAAGCACCTACACTAGGTTGGGCCCACATAGGCTATTTTTAGGTGATATGTCTATTTTTAGAATTTGGATCAAAGTCTATTTTTAGCAGTAATATATTTATAGATGGTTGAGAAAATTATATCAATGGATGGGCGTCTAAGTTTGGAATGCATTTGTAAAGTTGTTTCGTGGAATGCATGTCTAAAATTAGAATGCATGTCGATTTTTGTTAAACTCTTAACAAAAATTAACAATAATAATTATCTATTTTCAATGAGCACTTGGAACTAGTTAACTGAAGTGGAAAATTAGTTAGCTAAGTGGATTTCTAGCTGAAGTGGTTGGTTGGTGGACCATGTAGTGTACTTCGTTGTAACTGAGTGATACACAGTTGTAATAGAGTTGGATGTGTATTTATGTGAGTTGTTATTTATTTTAACTCAGTTAAGTGAGTTTAACTCACTTGTGCTAGTTGTAACTAGTTGTAACTAAAGATACACTAGTGAGAGGTCAGTGAATTAAATATTAAATTAATTCACATGGAGTGATCTCACTTGCAACTGAAGAAATACTATTGTTAACTACATGCATGTCAGATCCAGTGGAGACCCAGTTGAGAGATAGGTGAAAGGGCTTGGTTGACTATCAGTTGTGACTATAGTGATGCAATCAATGCATCTACACAAATATTGGATATTCTTATGAGGATTGTGCAGTCAAGGCTTTCCATATTGAAATCATTCAGAGGTTCTTGACCAACAGGGATTGCACAGTGGAGGTAGGCTGGTAGGAGGCAGTAAATTGGTGCATGTGGGAACCAATTTTTGTATGACAATGTGAGACGATTGTATATTGTACTGAGAGCTATATGAGCTAAGCTTTATATGAGATTGTTTCATGATTCCATGATATACATAATATATGATAGTTGGGGTTTTTAGCTTTAATCTTTCCTGGTAAAACATCTTGTTATGTGCGATTGATTTTTCTTCATATGTTTGCAATTGGTGATTTAATTTCCACAAAGAATTGAGTAGAAGGATTCTGTATTTGACAGTGGATTTAATTGTTAGATCAGGGGAGTCCATAAATACATTATTGTGTTTATAAATTTCTACAGTTTTCTACCTTCATGAGTTTCACCACTTCTTGTTTCTTCTTTTGAATGCCAACAAGAGGAGGCACCACTTGTTGTAGAAGAATCATATCATAGTATAATCATGCTATGGTGTCCTCCTTTGGCCCTAATTCCTCCTACATGGTTGACTGCCACTCGGAGGTTCTGAAGCTCTATGATAACAACCATTGATTCTCTGTTGTAATATGCTCCTCCTGTTGCTTCATTGCAACAAGTTCTATTCTCATCCTAGAATTCTCATTCAACAAGTACTCAGAATTATTTTTTGGCGTTGTAGCGAATGCAACAATTTTCTCCATAGTAGCTCTAGGATGACCTCTAGTTTTGTAGGTTATCACATTCCCTGTGGAAACTAAGACTAGGTTTTGAGGATAATTTTGGAAATATATCTTCCTTTTTTACGTGATCCTCTTCTTAAGCTGATCAAACGTTACACTGCATACATCCATGACTATGTTAGTTGGTGGAGGTGTGATCCCCATTTCCCCGAATGGAAGATGACCACCTGTAGGGGGGGGTTCCTCTAGAGTGCTTGGTTCATCATCCATGGGTTGGATGATATCTTCTTCCTCCAACACTTAGTCTTCCATATCTTAAGTCAATTTCTCTTCTTCTAGTCTATGTGTTGCTTCATTCTCCTGGGACAACCTCTGTTTTTCTTCGTATATCCTTCTCCTCTCTTCTTCTTCCTCTTGTTTCTTCTGGAGAAAATCATCCTGATTCCTCTTCTCCTATTCCTCTTTTTATTCTCTCCTCTCCTACTTTGCTTAAATAGCTCCTGATTTTAAAGGATTATTTTTCTATTTCTTGATGCTCTCACTTGTCAAGGCATACCTTATACTTTTCTTGGGAGCTACTTTATTTTCTTGAGGTGTTATCTCCTCCAGCTCTTGCACATACAAGTCTTGAGCTAGTGGATCATGGGGTGAAATTATTTCCATTGTTGCATGTGTCTCCATGTTGGCTTTGTACCAATTTTTTATCTTCTCATCTTCTTTTCTGGACATCGATGAACACCCCATATTGTGTTCAATCCTTTAACAATGTTGCTTGAAAATTATCCTAGGATCATATCCATGAAATTATTTGGTGGTGAAGTGCAAGTGTTCCAACTCCTATATATCTGTTGTTGTCAACTTGTGTCTCTTTAACTCATACAACCTTATCCTCAATGGAAAGATAGCCCAAGGGGCTTTCTTCCTCCTCTGAATAATTCTTGACAATCCCTTGTCCATCTGATTTTATACTTCTTACATGACCACTTTGTTGGTCACATATCATGGCATAATATGAGGGGATATCTGACAACTGAAGCACCTAATGTATGTACCCTCGGGAGCTGAAAACTAGTCCGCGATATCTCGAAGTGACTCCTTCACCTGATTGGTCATATAAGGAGGATCGATCACAAATATCATGTGAAAGAAAATTGCACAGAATTTCTCAACCAATTTTTCATATACTCCTTTGAAGCTTGCTTCCGATAACACTCTGCAGTGGAAGTAAACCAAGAAATTCTCCCTAGGGGTCCAGTTCCAATTCATTCCCAGGAACACATATTGTGTATAGATTCCATATAAGAGGAATGAAGACATGTAAAATTACGGTGCTTGAATCTCCTATAAATATGCTTTTCCCTGCCCCACCTGACGCTGCAACTCATATGACAATATATTCACCCAATTGAAAGCTCTACCGCATGTTAAGCATGTATATCCTCGGCAAGGATATTTTTTGGATAGAATGCGGATGGGCGATGGAAAAACTTAGTAGGCTCTCGACACCATGATTTGATAACGTCACTTGTGGTGATGGTAGCACATCTCATGCAAAAGTTGTCATTTGCATATTCATTGGGCTTAAGCATCTTCAAATATGTCTGCATGTCTTCACCATTATAGGCTACGAGTTGACCACCACTCTCACTATGAAGCACAAGGTGAGATTCATCCATATGTGTAATGATCCATTCAATCACCTCTACACATGGCATGACCAAGAACCTGCATGTGATCATGTACATCCTGGAATTCTTAATGTTGATGTATGCATGTACATATTCTAAGTCCTTAGCAAAAAATTTTTGCATGAATGTGTTGTATATCTTGCTCCATGTGACCTATGTATCCTTATCAATAAAGTGTTCTGTGTTTGCATATATGGGGATAATTATCTTCGTAAATTCTACAGCCTCATCATCACTTTCTTTTGAAATTTCTTTGGAGGCCACTTTGTGAGGTGTCATGTCTCCAATAGATGATGACAAGGTGACAATACTTGGAGCATAAACACCTGTTTGGGGAAACACACTTATAGTGACAATATTAGCTCAAAGTAACCTACTTATGCATCAATACTTTCCATCAAAGATGATAGAACAGGAAAATATATGAACTACAACACAAAATAACTTACATGCATGAGAAAATGGGCATGCAAACTAGGAGGGCACACTTTCAAAGCACGAAGGGATGTAAAGGGTCATTTAGGGCTTTTTAGTGTGCTCATGCGCTCAAGAAAGAAGGGCACACTAGCACATTTTGAAGGGTTGAAGGGATGAACTGATGGTTCTTCAGGCATTCATAATGCACTCATGCACTTAAGGAGACAGGGAGGGTGCATTGTCTCATTTTGAAGGGACGAAGGAATGGGTTGACAAGTCTTCGAGCCTTCACAATGCACACATGCGATCAAGGAAAAGGAGGGTGCATTGTTGCATGACGAAGGGTTGAAGGAAAATGCTTCATGTCTTTGTGATGCGCTCATGCACTCAAGGGAGGGTGTAGTTCTTAGTGGTGAAGAAGTGTGCTTAAGAGGAAAATTTGATCAATTGGGGCGCATTTTTTTAGCTTGATCAGGATTTGAGCTCAATAAGTGTTCTTTACCTATTGGAAGCTCATGAACAAGTTAAAAAATGGGATTTGATGATAGTATGAGGAAAAGAAATATCTGCAAGGCTATATAGTTGTTGTCACAGTCATGGAGGAATATGGAAAGTTGGAGAATGTGAAGGGTTTCTGCATGCGACAATATATTAAAACTTGCAGCATGAATATTGAGCATAAATGCCAAAAAAAAAACTAAAAAATGAAGAATCAATAGCAGGAAAAGAAAGAACGACAACGAAATCATGAAGCACAATGAAGAGATTCAACATGCAAAACTTACTTGCAGCATTGGTTGATGAAGAGGCTCTTGATTACTAGTTGTGTGTGAAACTTATATGGAATGAGTATGAAAAAGAACAATTAATTGAGTTGATTTAAATATTTTTTCATGGAAAATTGATTCATGCATGAGCATCACTTATCGTCACATGAAAGGATTAGCTAAAAGAAGTTAAGTGGGCTCCTATTTTCTAGGAGTGCACCCACATGCAACAAGATGGTGCATGCATTCATCTAGGAAGGGTGAACTTGCTTAGCATTAAAGGGTGAACTCAAGGAGGGTGCACTTCATTGGCCCAAAAGAGTGCACTCAACTTAAGCGCATGTCTTCACCCACTTGGAGTGTGTTTTTTCTTTTCTGAATTATTTTCTTGCTTTTGTTTGGTTTTTCTGTGATTTTGTGTGTTTTTTGAGTGTATGCATGATGAAAAGGAAAGTTTCTAAGTTAATAAAGATCATGAGTTCACCTAACCATTAACTAACCCAAGCGCTTCTAATGGTTAAGTGACGACGCCTAAAAAACATTGGCTTAGGAGGATCCAACACTGGGATAAAACACATAAATAACAAATCAAACAACATGATGACACAAGGGGGCTTGAAACGATAATTGATGTAGGCTCCAAAATTGACATTGACAAAATTTTGGAGGGTCATTATCACAGCGACAACATATGTGTATCGTAAATTGCATTATATGTTTGTATGAGATCCTTTGTGTCACAAATTGCATCTATCTTAGATGTTGCATCAAGCATATCAATCGATCAATTGATACTTCATATTGATTTGATATTGAAGATCAATAAGATAATTATTCAATTCATTTTTGCTATCTTTTAATTCTTTGATTTCTTGTAAATATGTTTTGTAAACACTTTCTATCTTTCTCATTTTTCTCACGCTCACTTTCATGGTTACTTGTACTTGCTCATTTGATTTTTATGCTTGTGTGTCACACTCATTTGATTTTATGTCACCTTAGGATGTTGAGTATCATTGATCATGCACCCTAAAGTTTGATTTCAATGATTGAATCTTGATGATTCAATTGACCTCCTTATTCAATTTCAGATATGTCACAATCGATTTTTTATATGAAAGACAATTTATTGCAAGCTACACAAAAATGATAAGAAATTGATGTCAATGTCGTTGAATGTTGATGTGGATGATTTCTAATTTGATTGATTGAATATGCACAATATTTGTTTGATTATGTATACTTTATGATGCTTGAATAAAAGTAATTGTGCTTGAACTTCTTGTGAGTTACGTTAAAACATAAATTGCAATTGTATAAAAAATAGACACGATAAATCATAATGCAATCAAAATAATATTCACCATAAAACACAATGACAAATATAATTAGATCTTCTAATTCAATTTCAAGTGAATCAATAACAGGAAACAAAAGACTCAAATTTTATTATGAGTATCACCTTTAGAATAACAGCGCCCTTGTATATTTTGAAGCCATCGTGATCTTCATCAACATACTAAATATAAAATTATTCGAATAGTTCATAAGAATAAAACTTCCGCTTGAATTATAAATCCTAAACTCTTTCGATACAATAAAATACTTTGACAAATTCCAAAACTCCTTTAAATAACGCTAAAACAAAACAAAAACTAAGTTGGGATACATTAAAGCGTCCCATTATAATATCGCTAAACACATGTTTTTTTTTTCATCCAAATTATCCCACAATATTCCATTGATGTGCCAATTAGTGCTCCTATCTTGAACTAAAATTTTAAGGCTCTCATTTTCCAACCTAAATATTCCTCCCTTATTCTTTTATAATATTAAAATAATGCAAAAGAAGAATAATTCCAATTTACCAAAACTTCTCATTATGATAAATGATATATGGAAGTTGAATATGTGGCATTCAATATGATGTTTTATTTTTAATGAAACGAAATGAAATACCTTAAATGGAGCATAGATTTTCTCAGGGGATTCCCTCTTTCTTCATGTGTATGGGTCATTGATTGAATGTAGTTCAAAGTATTCATATAGTGACAAATCACTGTGTAATGGATTCGTGGATTAGAGGTGCAATCATTCTTCCAACCCGTGTGTAGCCATTAGACTGAGCCTAATTCTAATAACATGCCGACCAAAATATTGAATAATGATGATAATCAAAGTCACTCCAGAATCAAGTTTGTTGTAGCTTACATTTTCTTGGACGTCCATAGATTTGGGGTTTTGAAAGATCAATGAACGCCAAAATGCCTTTTAATATTTTCAAATAAAATTGGTGAGCTACAAGTTGTGGCTTCCAAAATGGTACAACGGATATTGTTTTAATTACATTTCAATATTATAACCTTTTAATAATGTCTAGTTGTAGATTGGATTTTCTCAAGAAATGGAAATAATTACATTTCAATATTATAACCTTTTAATAATGTCTAGTTGTAGATTGGATTTTCTCAAGAAATGGAAACGCTCAAAACCAAAATTCAAATTGATCTTACTTTGAGATCACTATCTCTTATGGAGGAAAGAAACCAACTTCTTTAAAGAAAAATCATGCTCAGGAAAAATACAGAGGCAGTTCTCAACCCAAATTTGTAAATTTATGAGAGGAAGATTTTTAATTCTTTAGGAATATTTTGTTTAGAAATGAGATACATTTACACAAATGATTAAGATGGAAGATATTACTCTATTATTTCTTTATAATGGATCTTCACTCCTTAGGAGTACATGGACATTTGGGACCCTAATTTTTTTAGATAATTTTTATTCTTTGTTATTATCTGTCCAAGCTTGAATTTCTCACCTACCAACTTTTCATGAAGCTATTAAATTTTTCATAACATGATTTTGATACTATGTTAAGAATTGATATAAGATAAGACAAGTAAATGACGGAAAAGGCATGATCCATTCTCATACATGATGCATTTATCTTAGGATCTGAATTTATAGTATATTAATTGGACGATTCTAGATAAGATCTCATTGAGAACTTATCAATGGATCATGGCAACACCTCATCAAAGAAAAAGTTTACAACTTAGATCTATGTGGTCTTGGACTTTGTGATTATCTAAGGACTTAGTCTAATAATTGATAGTTATCATAACTTTTATTATATTTATTAGTTTACTTTTGCATTAAAATCAACTTGCATTGTCAATTAGGACTATGTCTGAATTCTAATTGAGAATTTAAAATAAAATAATCACTAATATAAGGCACTTTTAATATTATATAAACATATAACTGGAAGTTCAATACCATTAAGGGAAAAATCTATGTTGACTTGTCTAACCAATTAAGCTAAACATCTAATTACCAAGTTTCAAGCTTAAAACCTAAATTTGGATTTCATCCTCCTTTTTCTCATTGAGACTCACCCTATAAGGTGGTTTTCAAGTGTTGTACTTAACTATTTCAACCATCAACAAAAAGGTAATGTAATACCCTTATTTTGACCCTTAGAATGTATGGGATAATATTATGTATAAATTGTAAATATGTGGTTGTGCATAAAACACTCAAACTATCATAATAAACTCAAAGTACACACCATGTACACCAATGCGAGAGTGGAGCACAACTCAAAGATAGATAAGATTGATAATATAGATAAGTTACACAATAACTCTTTAAATAATAAGAGAACCTCCTCCAAATACCCAGATAAATTTATACATCTAAATCACATGTTGTCAGTAATAACTACATGATCTTTATATATTACTTATTTACACATTGCACATATGGCTCATTTATTATTAGGCCAACCCTATTACATATACATTCACAAAATACATGTACATTTAACCCCAATAGATGCATTTTCTTGGGGTCATATCATATCCATTTAACCCCATATATGCCCAACTTGGGGTCATACCATATTGTTAGGAGTAAACCATGTGAACTTAAATAAATTGCTCCATCTATGCATGATGTAAATATGCTAATATAGATTCCTAGTGCAAAGCTCAAGGCCATGGCTCAACTACTAAACGGATAGGCATGCATATGTCATAAATAAACTTATACGGAATATGTGGTAGACTTGTCACAATGAACTTGAACTATGTATTAATGTTGGAAGAGGAAAAGTAGTTATAAGGGAGAATAATCCTCTATTTCCAAATTTCAACCTAGAATGTAATCATATATTTTCCATTATGTGCTTTAAATGAACCCATTCACTCTTAGTGACTTAAAAAGTCAATCATTGAACACATGTCGAGGTTGATGAGAATTTTGTGTCACATAACCACTGAGGAATAAGCTAAGTTCAATCATTATGGGAAACCATAAGAATACTTATTTATCGAGTTAGAAAGGAAATCATCCATCATCCTTTGAATCTCATGATAATTCATTATTATTCTCTTGCATTCATGTTTTAAAATTTACATGTTGTGCTTATCATGGATGAACACTTAATCAATCTAAAAATTACCAACTCAACACTTTATTGAAAGAGGCATTTAGGGAAATCACCCATGGTTCCTCAACTCTCTCGTGGAAATTCATTCCATTATTCTCTTGAAATCATGCTATATGCTTATCTTATTGTGTTCATCATGGATAACTAATTAACCAATCTAGAAATCACCAACTTGTCAACTTTTTGAAATAGGGATTTACATGGTTTGGAAGATCGATATATGGATCTAGGTGAACATGGAGGCTAGAAATGTTAGGAATACTTCACTAATGATGTATTTTTTTTCCTCATTGAGATCTAAGTGTTATTTTGGTAGGCTATTACCAAAAGGAATTCAACGTGTTGGACTCTTTTTTCCTACACTAATGAGTAGTAGAAGGGAATTAATTCTATGAGCAACTATTAAGTAGAGAAAAAAAAAATGTTCCCTCTACTGTGTGGGGTATTGGAAGAGAGTTCCATGGCTTTTTAGTAGTTGTGCGAGATGCTTGTAGTGCTCTATTGCAACCAAATTGGTTGAAAAACAATTGCTTGAAATGTGTGGATTCATGCTTGTTTGATTTCATTGTTTTTTTTTTATTACACGAATGCATTTATTTTATACAATCGCTGGCCTCTTTGGGAGACCTTATCTACTATTTCATTCCAAAATGGTCACTTGAGGGCCAAAATTTTTATGTTGTGTTTAATGGTTACCTATGCCAAGGTTGGTAATGCATCTGATGGGAATACTAAATCCATAACCACACATACTTGTAATGGAGGATTAATTTAGCCATCAAGTGCAAGACTTGATATCACCTTGATCTCTCAAGATTAGGTGTAGATGTTGTCCAACCAACTAATAATATCAAATCATTATGTTATTAAATTAATTATTGGAACACAAAACAAATAAGAAAACAATAATAAAGTCATCGCAGATTGTCCCAAACCAAATGGGGTTGCTTTGAATTTACAATAAACACAAATGCAAATATATCACAAACACAAATACCAATACAAGAATATAGGTTTACATAATAATATATTATCTCATGATATAAAAATATGTAATTGTTCAACATCTCCTTTAGGATCATACTCTTTGATTATCATATATAGCTAATATTATTGGTGTTACTAACTCATGTATACACTGTAAAGGAGATGATGTAGATGAAACATCACTTTTAAGTGAATGTGAAACCACTAACATCTTAAAATTTTCAATTGAAATTTTTTTACCACATCTCTTTCATAGTGGATTGTAATATTAAACAATGGACCAAGTGAGAATAATGAGAATGAGATTGTTGATGCTTTATAAAAATTTTACTCAACTATCCAAATATATATAATCATTTTTGTTTTTACATAATTGGCATTGTTTTTTATATAGAATATTTGTTTTATGAGATGTGTCTCAATTCCACATTGAGTAGTGACAAAATCACATATCACCTTCATACTAGGTTGTAAAATAAACCCTTTAACATCATTAATTTATCTTAAATTGTTATGTATTTAATTCTAAAATATCATTTCAGTATTTATTTTCAATTTCTATTTTTTAACCTTTCCTCTAATTTTTAAATTCATTTCTTACTTAATTGGTTATGTTTTCAATATATCATACATCTTTCTTTATTAGGTTTTAATATGTTATACATTTCCCATGGACAATGCTTCTTTGTTGTCCATATGACATTGTTGGCTAAAAAGAACTCAGAGGTGGATGAAGATAGAACTAGGGATAGAAAAATAGAAGCTTAGCAATAGAATTGTATTACTTGTACATTAAGATTAATGTTGTGGTTGCTGTAGAACTTATGGTTGTCGATTACATTGAACTCACTAGTATGAGAATGCCATTATCACAAAGCTCGAAATTTAAAGCATATCGCAAACACCATGACATCTCATTATCTTTCATGTGAACTGGAAAAATCAGTGGTCTTTCAATTTTTAAGATCCCCATTAGAATAATCTAGTAAGTTCATAATCACTAATTAATTATAATCATCCTGTATAACACTCTACACAGTAGAAAAGGAGTAATATTAATATTTACACGCTACCAGAGGCAGTTTCAGAGAGATGTCATAATAATGGAGTCTCTGACAACTACAATGGCATAGCATATACGGAATTTTGTTACAGGTGTAATGGCCTAGAACTCTATGTCACCGACGATGAATGAGAATGGATCTTTATACAACACCCAACCAGTCGATGACAATAACCCTAATCATAAGGCCATAATTATGGCCATATCAATTTTTCTTTTCTCTCCATGATACCAAAACTCAGACTCTACCACAGAGTATTCACTACCTTTTTGCATTGTTGCAGACGCTTTTGTTCACCACCACAACAGGGCAGGGTGAATTTTGACAACAGTAGTCACTTAAGCTTCCCACAATGATCCTGCACATCCTAATCAATTCAATCTCAGAGTCTATTTTGCTCGAATCCATGCACAATCACCAAATTCATCAGATTTCCCCAACTGCCCTTTCATTCTTATGCACAGAGAAAACAGAGACTCATTACAACCCAGAAATGTAAGAGGAGGCACATACCTCTTGAGAAAACCATGGCTATGGCTACCCATCACAAGAATATCGGCTCCCAACTTGCAAGCAGCTTCACACAACCTCTGCTTGACCTCACCCACTAACACCTCTGTTTCTGCCTTCACCTGTATTTCAGTATTTTGGTTATTAAAACTGTTATTATTATCCAAAGTGAATCATTTGCACTAGATTTTGTAAAACATGAGCAATACTCACATCGTTGTCTCTGCAGATACAGAGAGCTCGCTTAAAAATCTTTTGGGTAGTCCTGAATGCATCCATCTCCAGAAGATTTACAACGTCATCACTCAATATGTACGCTGTGATTTCACACCATAAGAACAACTAAACATCAGATTGAATATTTTATATATATAGCTGTATATATAATTATACTGTGTGTATATATATACCAGGGCCAGCAGCAAAGCAAGTATCAGGTTGGATATGAACAAGAATCAATTTGCAAGGCTGTTGTTGGGTGCTATCTCCATGTGGGTATTGTGCAGGCAAGAGATATTTACAAGCCCATGACAGTGCTCTCATACTTTCTTCGGATTCATCCACAGCCACCACAATACTCCTGCATTTCTCTTTCATTTTGTTTTCAGTGGAAATGGTCCTATATACAGACTCTACTCTAGCCTTGGGGGAATTCCTACAAAACTAGGAGTCCAAAAATTGAGAAGGGTTTGCAGATATATATGCACCTCCCCTTAGCTCGTGGAAGCTTATGGTTGGTTACTTTAATGGATGACCCATCCTTCTTTTTTTAATCAGTGATCATCACACCAATCAATGCATTCATTGTATCACAGAGACTTTTGGACTTATACTTTATCATGATCCATGTTCCTTTATTTTACCCTGCCATGATGTTCATGTTTTGGAGTGACTTTAATTGGCTGCAAAATTTCAAGGGTGCTTTCTGTCAATATTCCACTGTTCTAGTAAGTGTATTCTACTATCTGTCAAAATCATCATAATTTTGTTGAAGCCCTTCTGTTCCTTTCCTGTTTGAGAGAATGGCACATAAAATTGACATTATAAATCCTTTGATATAATAAAAATGGAAATTTGAAATTGTCAATCTTTTTCCTCTTGTACTGATTCACACAATGTAGCCCTAATGCTATTCAGGCCATTAAACCCTACCTGAGAATATTCTAGTTACAGAGACTTTATCAAGCAATAATGTCGTGCTGCCAACCAACTCTTCAAATTATTCAAACTTTATTCAACTACCTGAGGGGCCAAATATAGACTCAACAACCTTAGCCCATCCCATATTACATATGTGCTGTAAGATGCCATGCATGAGCTGCTAATAATATTAGGCCAAGTGGTTGCAGTCTTTATGGCAATTATTCTATCATGGCATGGGCCTATCCTCAATCACATCGACATTACTTCTGAGTATTCTGTCTGTATTTGAAAAGAAATGATTCTATTCCAAATTGAAAGCAGTCACCCACCAATGGCCAATATGAAAGCAACGCTATTAAAAATACATTGATTAATTCAAAAGAAGAATCACTGGTGAATATGATTCTTCATTCTAAAGTCTTGATGATGGATTTCAGTTGGGATTCGAAACGTCAACACATGTTCCTCAATACTGTGGATAATCCAGGAAGCTTCTTAAAAAATGATCACCACAAGAGTTTAAAAACCAAAATGATCTTCTTAATTACAGTGTCATATAACGACATGAGAGATTGTGGATTTTTTTGGAAAATTCAAATTTAATTAATAGATGTTATTGGTTATGTCTTTAAATTTCAAAGATGAAAGGGAGCCAAGTTTTTAACATTATTGGTTATTTCTTTATTTCTTTAAATTTCAAAGATGAAAGAAGTCAAGTTTCTAACTTTTATTGATTGCTTATGTGACAAGTTATAATTTAATTGAAATAATTTGTGAGTGAAATGTAGAAATTTAGAAGGTCTAGGAAATTTAGAAGTTCTAAATCATTATAAATAAAGTTTAGCCATCAACATTGAAAAATTATAAGAGTTTTCATTTATTGATGTGGTCATGTGACAAGTTATAACTTATTTGAAATGATTTGTGAGTGAAAGGTAGAAATTTAGAAGGTAAGAGTCATAAGAGTTTTTATTTATTGATGTGGCCATGTGACAAGTTATAATTTATTTGAAATAATTTGTAGGTGAAAGGTAGAAATTTTGAAGGTTTAGGTCATTATGAATAAAGTTTAGCCATCAACTTTGAAGAGTCGTAATAGTAGGTAATTCTTAGGTCTTGAAATTAGTTTTAAGTTTTTCTTTATTTCTTTATTCAAACAATGTGCGGGTTAAAGGGAGAGATTTAGAAGGTCAAGGTCGTCATGAACAATGCCTAGTCATCAACTTTGAAGAGCAATGAGAATAGGTAACCCTTAGATCTTGAAACTAGTTTCAAGTTTGTCTTTGTTTGCAATGAGAATAGGTAACCCTTAGACCTTGAAACTAGTTTCAAGTTTGTCTTTGTTTGCAATGAGAATAGGTAACCCTTAGATCTTGAAACTAGTTTTACGTTTGTCTTTGTTTCTGTATTTGTTACTAAAATAATGATTGTTTTGGTTTTTTATTAGCTTGTGTACAACTTTATTAATCTTCCCATTGATTTGACCAAATTCACATTTCCCCTGCATATAAATTTGTGTTTGTTCTTCTCTTTATCTAGTTTGTATTCCCTTACATTATATGTGTTAGATACGTAATCTTTGTGGATTGAGGTAAATTGAAAATATTCTTATAAATATTAATGTACAAGGAATGTGAAGAGCCCTGGGTAGATAGGAAGAGTCATTGAGACCTCTTAAAAGATGAAACCAAAGATCACTTGTACTTTTATTTATGGTATTTATAGTGGATCACTTTAATAAAATTCATGCAGTGTGGAGTCAATCAATCATGCTACTAGTGATATCAAAGTAGGCTATTTTAACTCTATTATAGTGTAGTTTAACATTTCTACCTTTTGGATTTTTTAGCCAAAATCCAAGGATACAATTTTTTGTTAGGTTATAGTTTTTTTGTTGTTGTTAAAAACACATTATTGAATGCATGAATCAATTGAGCTCCCTAAAAACGTAGGGAACACTAGTATTATGCAGATTTCACAACTTAACCTGGTGATTCCAGCAAATCCTTGCCCGATTTTGGGCAAAAGTGACTTGAAAATACATTGGCAAAAGGGCCAAAACTTAGAAGAGTATGATTGAAGAAATGTACCCTAATAGTAATATCAATGTCAGCTATTTTAACTCCATAATTCTCTCACATGTGTAAAAATGGCCCCATTTGATGTTAGATATGAGGTATTTCTTGTTTTCTTTCTCTAACATCTTTCTAACTAATTTAATTCTATATCCCATAGAAATTTCTTAAAATTATAAGTTTATATTATAGAATTAAAATATCTAAAAAAATCAAAACTCTAAAATACATTAATGGATTCATTTGAAGGCCTTAGAGCTCTTTTGTGAAGAGGTTGGGATGAAAGTAAACGTTAACAAAACCAAGATCGTGATCTTCTCCTTGAAGAGGAAAAAGAAGCAGGTTAATTTTATTTTTGAGGGGAAACCCTTGGAAATTGTGGAAGAATACAAGTATCTAGGAATTATTTTTCACAACAGACTCAATTGGGAGACATGTAGAGCTAAAAGGATTCAAAGGGGATGGAGAGTCTCTTACCTTCTACAAAACAGATGCAGGAAAGCGGAATTATGGGAATGAAAGACCAAGAAAACTCTTTTTGGGTTGTTGGTTACACCAGTTGTACTCTATGGATATGAAGTTTGGGCGAGTAGTATGTTAGACCACAAGTGGAGGCAATTAGAAAGAATTTAAAAGCACTTAATTACTAATAATTTCAAAGTCAAATCGACGGTTCTTGATGAGATCTTGCTAGGTGACGTTGGTTTATCTTTGATGGAGGTTGAGGCAGTTTTTTGCTTGTTAAGTTACTTAGAAAATGTTGAAGGCATGGATGAGCATCACTAGCCTAAAATAGTTGTCACAAAGGAGTTAACGAGGAGGAAGAAATCTTGGGGGAAACAAAATGACAATTGGTTGGGTAAGTGGGGCATTAAGTGGCAAGATTGTCCTAACTTAAAGGGGAAGTTTAAAAATGGATGCTTGAAAAATTCAGGACCACCATGTGGGTTTAACAAATTGTTCGAAAAAAATATCTTTAAGTTAAAGATTTCAACCCGACATTGTCCCATGATGAGAAGATATATTTGGGTGCCAAAACCATGGGAAAGGCTAGATTATTAATAACACAGTTGAGGACTGGGTCTCATCATCTTAGATGTGAAACAAGTAGATGGACAACGCCAAAAGAAGAGTGCGAAGAAAGAAACTGCATATTTTGTAGGAAATGAGAGGTTGAAATAGAATGGCGCTACATCATAGATTTTCCGGCTTATGAGGATATCCGTAATCAGTTTAAAAGCATTATGAAGGTGGATTGTTTGAACAAGTTGTTCGAGGAAGCGAGACTTATCAAAACTGTGAGCTTCTTGGTCAAGATTCATGACAAGAGAGTAGACTTGGAAAAAAGTTTGAAATTGTGATGGGCTAGAGTCCTAGGTCCCTTAGACTGCTTGGTCTCGTGAACTTCATTAAAATCCCTTCATTCATTCTTTATTCAATATATTTATATTATAAATTATTTTGCCAAATAAAAATAATATACCAAAAATTATCAAATTTAAGAAAAACTAAAATTAGACTCAACCCAAATAGCCAACCAAAACGCAATAACGACATTATGTCATTCTGCATTTCCTTACAAAGGGCTAACAGAACGCACATGACAGGCAGCCTGGGGACGGTTCATGAGATCGATTTCTATAGGCTTAAAAAATGAAAAAGCGAACATGTACAGCAACAAAACTTCCATATATTACCAAAAAGATGTCTTTTCCAGAGGAGACAATTAAAACTCAGTCATCCGGATCTCACTGTTTCAAATTCAATTATAAGAGCTTGGATGGGATGGGATACACCAAAAAGTATAACCCGTGTCGCAGCCATAGCCACTCCTCATAATTGACTGGTTTAAATGAAATTGGGTGCAACCTACAACAAGATCTAGCATTTATTTTTGAGAAGTACAAAGACTCGTCGTGAATAGTCAAATCTACAATCTGAAAAGAAAGATGATAAATGATAAATTTAAAGGATAGAACAACAATTAGGGCATTATTATATTTGCAATCTACAACGTAATGATGTATGGAGTTAAACGCAGGAACAATCAAGCCCGCGTGCTTAAAGTGAAGGTAATAATGCATGATGGAGTTAAATATTGAAAACAGGAACAATCAAGTCCACAAGCTGAAAGTAAAGTAAAGGAAAGATGAAACTTTGCATAAAAGTGAGAGATGAAAGAATTATGATTTCTAAATGAATGGTTGAGTATTTTCATAAAAATAGAAAATATTTTCATTAAAAAAAAAAGAAGTTAAGTGTTAATAATTTAGATAAAATTGTTAAGTAGAAAGAAAGATATTATGTCAAAATTATTAAATATATATATATATATATATATATATATATATATATATATATATATATATATTTTATGATGAATTAATAACTTGTTGGATCAGATCTTTTGGTTGTCACTGCAATACCAAGAGTATATTTAATAGTCTTCAAGTTAAATATATTGATAACTTATGACTTAATAAAACTCGTGAAATGTGGATTAATTGGTTTATGCGGGGTTTAGTTCTCATGGGGAGGGATTCTCATGGGGAGGGATTAAGGATGGAAGCCATCTTTTGGGGAATTAAACTATCCCAAGGGGCATCCAAATCATTATGTCATTCAACATTGGGATTGGCCCCGACTTAGTTTCAACCTATTTCAAAAAAAAGTAAAATAAAAAATTATGACTTAGTAAGAGCCAATATGTCTGCTAACAATTAAATAACTACAAATTAGATACTATTATTATTATAAAAGAAATGTAAGTAAACTTAAAATTAGATATTATTATTATTATAAAAGCAATATAAATAATTGTATGAAAATTTGAATATTTGAATATTTATATTTAATTATTTTGTCTTTTCAAAATTAAAATAAATTTAAACTACCCTCGATCGGGTGCGTGCAGGGGGATTGTCCCAGTTGGGACTCACGATAAGTATGATATGATGGACATTGAAGAGGGAAGGTGGTTGTGGCAAGAGTGTTGTGTGTGTGACAAAGGTGAGGTGATGCGAGGAGATGCGGGAGAGAGCAAGGTCAGCAACAAGGCATGCCAAGCATTAATCAACCAGGTAGTGGAGGTAATTGTTTGTTTGATGCATGCAATTTCGCTGTGAAGTGTTGAGGTTTCGGGCATTTAGGTCTAGGGGCCGCGCTCTTCTCCTACAGCAAGGGCCAATGAAAGGTTCTATTTGTGGACGAGTCCTGGTGGAAGCTCCAAGGCGACAGTGTTAGGGTATGTTTGGTCTCTTCCCTTTAACCATTGCCAGAGAAATGCTAAAAATATGAATGTTGCTCGTAGGATTAGTATTATCTCCTGTAAATGGATGAACGTGAGACTCGATGCAATTTTCCTGTTAAAAGGAAATTTGGTTGCTTCTAATGTTTCCAAGCCAGCCTCAGTTCTGTATGGAATTTTATTGCTTCGAATGGTAATGGTTAGCATAGGATGGACTTATCGTTTTTGTGGGAGGGGTATCCTTCATGTTCGGCATGTCTGGTTTTACATTTGAGTGAATTAGTTACCAACTAGGATATAGGATGTTGTTTATGGTTCACTATTACTTTGAATTCTGATATTGGTTTTGGCCTAAGGAGCAGGTGGGTACTTCATTCCATGGAAGGAAACTGGCCCATCATGGGTGGTCTCGTTTCAACGTGGTGCTAAAGCAGACATGCTTGCGGTGGGAGAGGAAGTCCATTAGCAAGGGGACGCTAGGTTATGTTGTGTTTATTTTCCAATTGAACCTAATTTTCTATGCTCAATTTTTTTGTTCTATGTTAATGTATCAAGTGTCAGAAGGTTGAGAAGCTGCCCAGTCCTCGAGTCATGGGCTTCTGGTCTGGTGATGTGGCTCAGTGGGGTTTCGTGAATATGGCCCGACCAACTGTAGTGAAAAAAAAAGAGACATATGGGAGTAGGCGCAGCCATAAATAAAAGCCTCAGGAGGGAAGAGGAGGCTCCTCCTCACAGACGCCTACACAGGCAGGAAGGAAATCGCAGAACCAACATATTAATGTCATGGCCCATGCTTATGTTACTGGCACTCCAACCCAGATGATACAAATGATTACTCGTTGGGAGGAAGACTTCAACCAATGTGCAAAACAATAAATTCAGGAGGAGGATTGGGGGTTGCTAGTATCGGACCCCGGTAGCAATTGTGGCAGACTTATGCAGCAAAAACAAACAATACATCTCTACAGGATGATTAGGAACATAGTGGCCGAGGAAATTATGAATTCAACTTGTTTCATTAGAACCGATCCAGGACTTCAGGAAATCCAGAAGGATTTCCAACTTTTCCAATTTCAAATTAAGTAGAAATTTTTTAGCATGGGTCATATTGAACAACACATCAAGTGGTTTCCTAAGTCAGATATTTTGGGATCCAGTGCAAAGGATTCAACTCCAGTGGAGTCCTCAAAGGACTAGTTTTAGATGCTTTCCTTTATTGTTTTTGTTAATTTATTATGTTGTATATGTCGTTAAGTATAACTGATGTTAATGGGTTAAGAGTGATATGGGTTTCAAACATTCAAGTCTGTAAGGCTGAGTTTGATAAACTAAAGAGCTTCAGATTTTAGATGGCATATTATGCTTTCTAATGGCCAATAGACCCGGTTTCCCAACTAGGCGGGTTGAGGCCACAAAATTTCTATTCTAGCTATAACATATTTTTATGATGAATGAATGAAAGGTCCTACTAAGATTACAAAAGAATAAATTAAACTAATTAATTGAAAAAATAAATTTAATAAATGACTTAATTGGAAAACATTGTGAAGAGATAGGTGTTATAATGGGTAATTCCAACCTTCAAGGATGATGGAATTATCATTTTCATTTTGACTATGCACTTTGTCTAAAGGATGGAATCATCATTTTCATGGAGTCTAGGCACCTTGTACTTTAAAATTTTAACAATAGAACTCTAACATTTATAATTTTGAGATTTTATTATTATAATATATACTTATATAAGGGACATATTCAATATGGGAAGCCTTCCCGGGGTTATTTTAATTATTTATATTTAGTATTGGATAAAATCATATTTAATTTTATTTTTAATAACATGTCATCCAAAGAAAACTTCACCATATATTGCAAAGGAACACCTGCAACAAAAAAACAGAGGTAAGCCTCTCATCTGAAGCCCAAGAGAGAAATGTGAAAATGCCAAAAACTAGTCTAAAAGAACCATACATCTAAAACAATATAGTTAGACAAAGACTGCCTGCATAGACAGAGAGAGACAAAATAACGAGGAGTCGAGAGAGTATATGAACAAGGGAGGCCTATAAAAAAACTCAGCAAAAAGTATAGGCCATCAAAAAGAAACCAAATCCCCTGATCCGAGAGGGAAACCACTGTATAGGAACTCATAATAAATAATCCCAGGCGAGACAGTGACTCCTCTTTTATAAAATTGACCATCCAGCTCATTCTGCTCCTGGTAAATGTGAAAAAAGAGATAGAGGTGAAGCAGGCCTTCAAGGAAGCAATTTTATCAAGCCAATGGAGAAGAGATGGAACAGAGAGAGAGTGATGCCCCAATTCCCAGTCTATAACAACCTTTGAATCCCCCGCAATAAGGATCCCATCCACCATAAGCGACGAGACACAACACAAAACTCCCCATAAAGCCAACACCTTAGCTCGGATGTTGGTTACATGCCCACCAGACTAGAAAAAGTGGAAAGACCTAGAGGGACTTATGTCGATGACGAGATTACAACCGCACATAACATTCACTGAGGTTCCGTCGAAGAAACCAATAGGAAATATATTGTCAAGTGGCTTATGGGTCGAGTAGTGTCTGCTACTACTAGACCTCTTATGGCAAATCTCCATAAAATAAGTCCATATTTCAATGGAGGAAACTCGCAAATCCAGAATGGAATTCTCGAAAATACTGACTACAGTAGATACCCTAAAAAAAGTAAATCAAGAGAGATTTGAAATCCCAGTGGCAAGAGGGTCAGCAATTGAGGCAAGAAAATATAGAGGATTGATTCAAATGCGGGGAGATCTGGAGGAAAGAAGAAATATCCTCCCAGCTAAAAATGGTGAAAAGCAATGACAAGAATCGGTGGGAAATGTCCTCATTTTCCATTATATTGTTGGTGCTTACCCCTACTATGAGTTGTGCATGAGTTAATACATACATCTCCACATTTGAATTTCCTACCATTACCATTATGGTGTTCAACTCGAGGAGAATATTTAGGCGAGGGGGATTTAGCCAATTGACTATTTTTTGGCCATTTTCATAATATAGTTTAAATAAAATGGGAATATATATATATATATATATATATATATATATATATATATATATATATATATATATATATATTTCCATTTTATTTAAATTTTACCTACTTTTTACATAGATAATATTAAATTGATAATGTTCGTTAAACATTTACCAATTTTAATAATAAATTACATGTTTTTTAATTGAGTATTCACCTACATTCTATATATATTATTTTTCGAACCTGAATAGTCACCTAAAATAATATACATAGGTATATTATTTGAATCCTTATAAAATATCATGCTCATCCACTCAAGTATGATGGCATGCAACCCCATTAATTTCTCATAACGTTTTCCTTTTGGTGTGGTCCCTCTGGCATAGAGTCTCCAAGTTTTCTATTTTTCTAGGAATATTTTATGTGGCATGCTAGATTTTTTTCTATGTTTCCTTCCTCCTCCACTATTTTTCCCCTTTCGGTGTCCCTTTTCTCACTATGCACCTCTCTCTAGTTCTCTAGTCTTGTTTTATGTTTCTTTTGTTGTTTCCATGGTGCATCATCAAGCCCATTGTCTCAAAGGGGGTGGTGGTTGTGGCTCACCATGGGGGTCTAGGGATTGACTACGAGAAAAGTCCTTGACTTTAATTTATAGGGAACAAATCCCTCTAAAAAATTGAGAAAAATGGCAAGGCAGAATCGGATTTGGTAAGTGAACACAATTGTGTGTCTGACTTTCAGGTTTTTGAAATAAGAGAAACATGAGTGTTGAACGCAAGGCACACCCATGATACAAAAAATTATTAAATTTATGTAAGTGATCTCTATTAGTGTATGAAGGCACTCCTAAGTTGATTCATGTTGAATGAGAATGGTGTTAGTGTTTAAATACTCATGGTATTGGATGACATGGTGTTGCAACTAAAGGATCTTAACAACAGGTTGATGTTCATAGTGGAGAGTGCATCTTGAGGCCCTCTAACAAGTTTCCCCAACCCTGTGGAATCTATGCCAATCGAGGTAGATGCCTCCAATTCCTCTTAGCTCACTTGTGTTTTCCTATTTAATGTTAATTTTGTTTAGTAACGAGCACATGAAGGTCAGAAGCCATTGTTTATATGGTGTTGAGATTCAACAAGAAGATCCTAGTGAAAATTATGCACCTACAGTAGGATGGAGCCTTAGGCTATTTTTAGGTGGAGATCTATTTATAGATGCATGAGAAAATTCTATTTATAGATGAGGTCTATTTATAGATACATGAAAAAATTCTATTTATAGATGTATGTGCGAGTTCTATTTATAGATCGCATGTCTATTTATAGATGCATGTTGGCTATTATTATCCCTTAATATTAGTTGGACAATAACCAATAAACTATTCTCATTGAGCACTTGGAAATAGTTAACTGAAGTGGAAAATCAGTTAGCTATAGGAAATTCGAGTTCATAGGTTGGCTGGTGGGACATGCAAGTGGACTTAGTTGTAACTGAGTGATTCGAAGTTGTAACAGAATTGAATGTGTAGTTATGTGAGTTGTAAAGTAGTTTAACTCAGCGAAGTGAGTTAAAATCAGTTGTGCTAGTTGTAACTGAAGATACACTAGTGAGAGATCAGTGAATTAATTATTAATTAATTCAAAATCAGTGGTCTTACATGCAAGTGAAGATTTATTACTGTTAACTACATGCATGTCAGATCCAATGGAGACCTAGTTGAGATGTAGGTGAAAGGGATGGTTTGACTATCATTTGTGACATTAGTGGGTGCACTCATGCAACCACACACACATTGGATGTGCCCATGAGGATTGCGCAGTCAAGGAAAGAAGGATTCCATTCATTCAGTGATTGCTATCATTTGGGATTGCGCAGTGGAGGCAGGTTGTCTGGAGGTTGTAAATTGGCACATGAATTTGTCAATTTTTCCATGACAGTGTGAGACAATTGTGCATTGTACTGAGAGCTCTTGGATTAGAGCTTTGTATGAGATTTTTTCATGATCCATGATATATACATAATATATGATAGTGGAGTCTTTTAGCTTTATGCTTTCCCAGTAAAAACATCTATGTTATGTGTGATTGATCTTTCTTCATGTTATTGCAATTGGCAATTGTGTTTTAAATTCCGCAAATATTTTTTGTAGAAGCGATTTTGTATTTAACAGTGGCATATAATTGTTAGATCAGGAGAATCCAGAAAATACATAATTTGTATTAAAATTTCTACATGGTATCGGAGCACAAAATATTTCAAATTTGAAGCAGGAGCTGAGTTTGTTGGTGGAAAGAATTCGAATGCAAAAAGATTTTCTTGGTGCTACAGTTGAGTAAACATCGAAATGGCTTTCAATGGCTTGCGACTAGAGTATGCACTCGAGGGCACCTTGAACTACATTGATTGGAAGGACAGGATGGATGCAGTGCTCGAAGATAATGGCTTGAAGGAATTCATTGGCAATGATGTTCCTAAGGCCACTTCGACCGATGCTGCATTACTTGATGCATGGAAAAAGAAAGTAGCAAAAGTGAGGAGGATTATGTTGGAAGGTGTACGAGACCACAATGTCTCAAGCCTTCATGGGAAAGCCACATCATATGCTATGTGGAAGGCTTTGACGGATCTTTTCCAAAGTAGCAGTGAACATAGGAAATTGGCACTCAAAGATAAACTCAGAAAGATCAAGATGCAAAAGGATGACAACATTCCAAAGTATCTCACGAAGTTTGTCCAATGTCGAGATGAACTGGGGAGTGTGGGAATAACTATTGTTGATGATGATTTCGTGAGCTTGGCTCTCTTGGGACTTCCTAAGAGTTGGAACAGTTATGAAGACTCTGTCAACAGACAAGAAAAATTGCTGGATTGGGAACGACTGTGGTCGGATCTGGTGCAGGAAGAGTTCAGACGGAACACCAGAGATGGCTCTTCATAAAAGCATGATAATGAAGAAGATTATGCTTTGGCTTCCAAGGCAAGGAAGGGGAATGGGAAGAAATTCCATTCTAAATCTTAGTCTAAAGGCAAGAAGCTAGATTTTTTCAAGACAAATTGTTTTCACTGTCACGAACATGGGCATCTCGCTACTGATGTTCACAGAAGAAGAAGAGAACAAGAAGGTTATTGGAGCTGCATCTGGTGAGGCCCTTGCCTCGCAATTTAAACTTTACTTCTCTTTTATTGCATGCATGGTGTCAAGTGCATTGGGATCGATGTGGTATTTGGATAGTGGTGCTTCCTTCCAGATGACGGGAGATAAGGAGTTTTTCAATGACGTGGAGGAGAAAGATCTCCAAATGCATATAGATATGGGTGAAGATGGACGACACAGTGCCACTGGCATTGGTACCATTACATTTTAGAGGAATTAAAGTAAACCATATCAATTGAAATATGTTATGCATGTTCCAGGTCTGAAGAAAAACTTGGTCTCAGTCGCAATGTTGGAGGACAGAGGCTATGACGTTGTTTTCAGTGATGGAAAATATTTCCTGTGACATAAAAAATGGGTCAAGACAAGAGGATAGGGATTCGAGTTAATAATCCCTACAAGATGGAGGTAGATGGCTGCACTGCCATGATTGGAAAGGTGGAAAAAGTGGTGAGCCAGGATGAGGGAAAATGATGGCACAGGAGATTGGGCCATCTTCATCATGGAGCCTTGAAAGTCACGCAACAAATATCTATTGAACTTCCAATGGGAACGCTTGCTCATTTAGATCAGTACAAGGGTTGCACCATGGGGAAGTATGTAAAGTCCACCTTTCATGAAAAGGAGAACCGCGCTTCGGTGATCCTGGAGAGAGTTCACACAGACGTGTGTGGACCATTCTTGGTTGCTTCAACGGAAAAACATAAGTATTGTGTTATTTTTGTTGATGAATTTTATTGTAAATGCTAAACCTTGTTCATGCAAAAGAAGCATCAAACATTCTCAAATTTTTGTGAGTTTAAGGCATTGGTGGAGAAAGAGTCAGGGAAGCAAGTGAAGGCTTTGAGGAGCGATAATGGTGGATAATACATCTCTAACGAATTCAAAGACTTCTGCAGCAAAGAAGGAATCAAATAGAACTCATAGCACCTCATAACCCACATCAAAATGGGGTCGCAAAGAGGAAGAACAGAACGATCGTGGGTGCAACACGAGTGATGTTGCATGATCAGGGCCTACCAATGCATTTGTGGGCAGAAGCATGCAACACTACAGTTTATGTGCAAAACCATTGTCCTCATAGAGTACTTGGTATGAGTACACCTGAAGAAGCTTTCACTTGTAAGAAACGAATGTTTCACACTTTAAGATTTTTGGCTCATCTGTTTATGTGCATGTGACCAAGAATGCTAGGATGAAACTAGAGCCAATTGCTAAAGTTGGGATATTTGTGGGGTACACAGAAACACCCCCTAATTATCATGTGTATTTTCCTAATAGTAAGATGAATTTTATGCGACAGGATATAAAATTCGAAGAGGGGAAAGCCATGCAATTGTCGCTTGAGAGGGAGCTAGACTTGCATGCGGAGGAGGAACTGTTGGTTCCCAAAGATGAGTCTCTAGATGTGGATCAACCACAGGAGTAGGTTCATGGAGTGGAGGAGTCCACTCACATAGAGCCAAACATCAAAATTGGTAGAAGGCTTACCACAGAAGCTGATAGGTTGAGACTTGATGCTGCGCAAAATGTAGGAGCCCCTACTTCATAGCATAGACAAAGATAATCTCTTCACTGATTTACTAGATACATGGCTCTCATGAGAAAATTTATTGTGACTGAGCCATATTCCTTTCAGGAAGTAGTGCAGAAGCCCACATGGGTAGATGTAATGGTGGAGGAGTATGACTCCATTGTAAAAAAAAGTGCTTGGGAAATTATTCCAAGGTCGGTTGATAAATCAGTGGTAGGTTCAAGATGGATCTACAAGGTAAAGCAAGTTGTTGATGGGAGTGTTGAGAAATACAAGGCCATATTTGTGGCCCGAGGCTTCTCACAGATTGAGGGGATTGATTATGAAGAAACCTTTGCACCTGTCACAAGGTATTCTTCCATAAGGACCATCCTTGCTCTCTCAGCGCAGATGGGATGGCGCATTCATCAGATGGATGTGAAGATTGTGTTTCTCAATGGGATCATTGAGGAAGAGGTGTACATAGAGCATCCTGGAGGATTTGAGATCTTCAGCATCGAGTCGCATGTGTTCCGACTCAAAAGAGCATTGTATGGGTTGAAGCAATCACCCAATGCTTAGTAAACTTGGATAGATAGCTATTTCACCGAACTGAGATTCACCAAAAGTGAGGCGGATGCAAACCTATACCAAATTGTGGTGGAGGGTAAGATTTTAACCATTGTTCTTTATGACGACGATTTAATATTGATTGGTGATGAGCATACGATACACTTATGCAAGGAGGACCTTGCAAGGGAGTTCGAGATGAAGGATATGTGCCTCCTTCATTATTTCTTTGGATTGGAAATATGGCAGTGAGATAGTGAATGTTGTGGTGTTTTTGGTGCACGTATTTACAAAATCACACCAGTTTAATGGGTGTGGTTTTTCCCTTTAAAATATTGGTAACAGGTAGAAATAAGTGGAGTTAATGAGCATACTACATATAAAAAAAATCATGCAAATGTAATCTAAAAACTAAACATAAATAAACAGAATCTCTAATGAGTCAAATGACACAATAATGCAAACGGTGGCTCTAGGCCCCTCTTATTGAGCGCTGGTAGAAAGGGGAAGAATACTTAACCTTCTTAACAAAGGGCCCCTAGACAATGGTTCTAGGTCCCGATGCAAGGATGTTGTTCATTCCAAGCCTCGCCTTGGTGTTGTCTCTCTCTCTCTCTACTGTGTGGACTGAGCTTGTTGAATGGCCAACAAGTGGTCCCCTCTGTTTGCAGCTCCGGGTCACACGCTGCTGGTATTGCTTGGGAAATTATGACCAACATAACAATTTGATCACCAATTCTTCATCTCATGGTGGCTTTATATAGGGGATTTCAAATCCTCCTTCCCTCCCTTGGTACATTGTGGATGGTGACCCAAGGGAGAGGTATGATTCCTTTGTGTGCTCCAAATATTCCATTGTGTGCTCACATAGTGTCTAAGGAGGTGTTGGTGGCTTCAAGTAAGGAGTAACTTGTCCTTTGCTTTATGTGGTCCCGGATAGTGACATTTTTCCACTCGTAGGAATGCGTGCTTATCGGGCCAAAAGGCGTGGAGAAGGCGCTCTTCTCGAAGGATAATGTGTTCAATCAGCATTTAAGACTAGTTCAAATTTGATTTCCTTTAAATCTTTGATATTTTTAAATACTTTCCATATCTTGTAATTTCTTCCAGCCCTGTAAATCCTTTGGCTTAACATTAATTAATGTCATCTTCCACTATACGATTTTCTAGTGTTAACAATTCCCCCCTAATGGTTGAGGTCTAGGACTATATAGCCAAAGTACATTACAGTTTCTTTTCTGTATCTTGCGTAGAGAGAGAGAGAGAGAGAGATCTGCATGAAGCCTTGGTTTTGAACACACCCTGCACCGTTTCCAAGAATTACCAAGTCTAAGGGATCCCTGCAAGCAAATACAATTTACAGTTCATATACAAAATTTCAACGAGGAGGGCATGTCCCATGCTTGTGATGTTGTGGCTAGTTAAACAAAATTGACAAATGTATATTATGTCATGCCACTACTATGGTAGTTGTTAGGGTCCCATGATTTGGCTGACTGGAAAGCCAAGTGATAAGGTAACATCAAACCAATCTTTGGAGCCCAAGGACCTAGCCTTCCTGGACTCAGAGAAGGCTTTCTCTATTTGTGTAAGGGATATCTATGTGTTTTGCTTCTTATGTTTCTGATTATAGGCTAGTTGTGAAGTAGGTTTTTAGTTTTTCTTTTAGGTTTTTGAGGGAGGAACTGATCAAAGACTAAGATAGAAAAAAATATTGTCAGATCAACTGGGCTATGGGGTTGAAAAGGTCGAGAAAGCTTCATATGGTGATACAAGGTATGTTGAAGGGCCGATTTGATCAAGGTAAAATGGATCTTAAGGTAAAATGAAGTGAGATGGACACTAAATTTGTGAAGAACAAAGGCTTTCAAACATAAATAGTTCAATAGATGACATAAACATGGTAGGGCTAACCATTAATCATGATGAATGTAACTACAAACTGATAAATGCATAGAAATAAACATTCAAGCAATACATAGAGATATATGACTCTCTAACTTTAGAAAATTTCTATCAGACTTTGTGGAAAGACAATTAAGAAAAACAAATAACTCAAATCACTATGAGGAAACGTCTAGACATAGTATTTCAAGCTATCGAGCACTTTGAAGTAAGATTGCAGAGTTTTAGGCAAAGTGCAAGATCAGTACAAGACCTCCTTGGTTCAGCTAGGACAATCAAACAATCAAAGAAAGGTTTCAGAGGTGGAGCTATGACTAGCCATGAGTAAGCAGGGCATACCGTGAATCATACTTCGCATGCATAAAACCATAAATGAAACAAGCAAACAATTTCTTCAGTAATCAAAGAGCAATCAAGGATTCTTTGATATGAATAAGAAGGAAGAAAACATAGAAGCTATAATGAAACATGAAACTTGAGGTGCCTCCAAGGGCATGTCTCAAATATATTCTCTACTATCTTATAGCAAGCAAGAGCATGAAATATGTATGAAAACTAAGAAGCATAACAGAGAGGGACACTATACCATTTTACCAAGTCAAGGAATCCAACAGCAGTCCTCTTTCATCATCCAAAAACACTCAAGAAACTATCCAATGCATGAGACAAGTGTTTCTTCCAAGCTTGTATAACCATATATTGCTCTATATCATCAAGTTCAACCTTGTTTACAATGAAGTCTCTTAGAATATATAGGCCAAGATGAAGGAGAACCTCCTAGTGCAACTAGCAAGCTCATTGGCCCATCAAAAGTATTTGATTTTGTCCTTGAGGCTTTGAAAAGCCCAAGGCACAAAATATCTATAAAAATATCATAAAAATGCTAAAAAGGGAAATTAAATTGACTTTTCCTAACTGACAATGGCCAAAAAAGGCTAAACGCACATTAGGAAAAGCCACTTCAGAAAATTGCTTTTTTTATAAAAATACTTCAGAAATATATCAGCAGAAAATCCCCTGTCTTGTGGGCAACTTTTTGAGGCCTTCTTGAAGTCAAAACGAGGCCTATGACAGCTCGTTGGAAAGCTCTAGATGTCTAGTTTTTGAAAATACTTTTTTTTCTACAAACTAATCACTGAAAGCCTGTGAAAAACTGACTTGTGTAGAAAAATCCAGAAAATAGCCTTTGCTGATATGCGGGGCAGATTGTTGAAAAAGTGATTGTTTTTTGCCACTTTGAGAGACCAAATCATCTTCAATTGATCTGAAATTTGCTGAGTAGATGCCCATGAAAATATTGCATCCAATGATACCATTTTCATCCTTTTAGGATGCTTCAAACAAAAATGGTGATGCCCATGATTTTTAGCAAAAAGCCCAAAAATGTCAAAAAACCAAAACTTGTCGAATTTTGCCCAATTTTGGTGAGCATGACCCTCATGGGTTTTCAAAAGCATGTTGAGAAGCGGAAGCCAAAATTTGAAGCCTTGATATGTCTTTCTTCATTTTTGGTGTCGGGTGCCTCTTTTGAGCCTCCTTGAACTTTTCTTGTGTGGCCTTCAATTTCTGTTGAGTGAATTGATTAAGCTTCTTATAGTGTCCGGTCATTTTTCTTTGAAGGTCCAAATCTCTATTGGCCTTTTCCAACTTCTCCAAGTGTCCATTAACCCTTTCAAGCCATGCTTCTCTATTTTTTTCTATCTCTTGGGTGAATAAATTAGTAAGAGGAAAAGATTGGAAAAGGGAAGCCTCTTCGTCTTTTTGTTTCTCCAAAGCTCTTCTGAGTCCCATGGTCCTTGGCCTCTTTCTCCTTGGCTGATCTTCTTCTTCACTATCATTGAACTCGCCTATGAGTTCTTCCAACTTAATTTGCGCTTTGGAGGCCTCTTTTTGATACTTGATAGCCCGTGTCTCATACACCGCCATGTGGACACTCATCTACTTGTTTTGTGTTTGCAAAAAATGAATGAGGTTTTTAGACCTCTCTAGATCCGCTCTTAGATCATGAATTTGTTCTTCTCTATTTATCAAGAGAGACTCTAGGATTCTGGCCTCATTGTTGCTGTCATCACTGCTTATCTGAATTATGTCAAAGTCCCTCTCTTTCTCATGGCTCCATTCTTCCTTCTCCTTTCCCTTGCTTTGGGTGGCCTTCTTGGTCTTCCTCCTCTTTGGTAATTCAACAATGGATTGCTTGGGAAACTTCCCTTTGCTTCAGAGGGCTCTAGTAACATTTGGAGTTATAGTTTGAGGCACTTTCTTTCTTGATGTTCGGGGCTTTGTCACCTTTGGAGAAGAAAACATGGCCCCTTGCCTAGGAGAGGCAACTAGCACATGCTCTATTTGGTCTTCGCCCTTACTATTCCCCTCATCATCCTTGCCACTATTTTGACCTTATTCATTAATGCTTTGACTGTCACCTTGCATTTCTCTTTGAAGGTTGTCCTTTTCACTTTTGTCCTTGCTTTCTTCAGGATTTTTAGGTTCTGTATCCTCAATGTTTTGTGTTTCATCCTCATCACGTTTGCTGCTATGAGGGCTACCAATATCCTCCTCTTTGTGGCTGATGTGTTCCTCATCAAACTATTTTATTTCTTCATCATTTCCCTCTTCATTGTTTTGCTCTTCTTCATGGTGCTCTTCTTCATCACTTTGCTGCCTTTCATCACTGAGTTTTTCTTCACTTTTCTCCTCTTCACTTTGCTTCCTTTGACTTGTATCCTCTTCACTATTTTGCTCTTTGTCACTATGCTACTTTTCCTCACTGTGCTCCTCTTCATCATTGTGTTGCTCTTCCTCACTATGTTGTTCTTCCTCACTATGCTCTTCTTCTTGATCAATCATGGGAGATTTTGGCTTCTTAGGAGTGGGTTTACTAGAAGAAGGAGAAAGAGGATGAATGGAAGGTGAAGGATATGCATGGGATGAAGAAGTAGTGGTGAAATCGAGATGTGAAATGAAAGTGTCCCAGAAAATTCCCTTCTTCTCAAGTTGGTGGAGAATGACAATCTTGATAAGGGAATGATGGAAAAGACAAGTTGGCTGCTAAGAAGAAGGTCTCTTTTGAACAATGGAAGCCATCTTTTCAATACTTCTATGGAGGTAAAAGGGGAGGTTTAGCAATTGGGTCCTTGTGAAGTGCATGAGTAGTCGGACATGGTAGGCATAAACTCGAGAAAATCTTCCCTCGCATGTGAAATATTTCATGATTATCTTCATGAGGGGAGCATAGCTGGTCAACAAATATGAAAAAGGAAAAATGGATGGCCATGCATCCCGATGCTCTGGTTTCAAAAAGGGTTTGTATTGTTCTGAGTCTAGGTAGCTCTGCTTAAACCATTTTTCTCCGACATATGGAATTTTGGTAGCTCTGGAAATGGATCTAGGAGAAAGCTTGAAGTCTAAGCCTACTAGCTAAACATGTTTCCCTTGCAGTCTTAAAGAAAATAGATGTGTCAAGGGAATATAACTTTTCACCTCCTGAACCCTTTGACAAAACTCTAAACATTCAATTTCATGAAAGTTAAAAAGTACTGAAGGATGGGCATTTACTTCCTCAGTTGAAAAAGGTTCATACCTTTTGTGAGGGTCACTTCTGCTATCTTTCCTGGGAGGCATTTTTCTTTGGATACTGTTTGCTGGCTGACCAAGACAGGCTGATTTCAAATGGTCTCTGAAATAGTTTCCCAACACCACACCTTTTCCTCCTTGCAAGTCACTGTGCTTCTTTGATGCTAGCAAACAAGTAGTTGTCAAATGATAACCAAAAACACTTTATCACTGTATTTGGGAAAAGATTTTGAAAAGATGTGTTTTGTGGTTCTTTGTTGAAGAATGATTTATTTTGTTTTGGCACAAAAAATCCTCCCCTCAAGCACTTTCCCTTTGCTATTCACTACCCTTTAAAAAGTAAACAAGATATCTTTCGACTGACTTGAAGACCTTCAAAACAGACTCTGCTTTTTTGGATTCTGGGGGCTGCAAAAAATATCACTATCTCACAACACAGAAAGGACCTCTTTAAATTGACCAAGCCTTCATCTTCTAATCACTGGTTCCCTCTTTGATTTAGCAGACAAGGTTTGTTCTTTGTTAACACTGTTAGGACACCTCTTCAAGCAAATCTGAGACCTCTTCACAACACAAGAAAACCTCCTTCCATTTTGACAAAAGCTTTATCTTTTTTACCATTGTCTAGATGATTTTTTAGACTCATTTGAGACCTCTACAACTTTGTATTTCTTTCTAGTAACTGTGGGCAGTCTTAGCTATTTTTATAGCACAACAAAGAGCTTTCAAATGAGCATCAAACCTCCCTCCTTTCCCTTTTTTCTTTTACTATCCATGATAAAAGATACCCTTTTTCAATTTGAAAAACAACCTATTTCCTTTAATCACTGTGTATCTCTGTGTTTTTTAGATGATTAAGTTCTTTCAAAATCATTTTTTCTTCTTTGGGAAAACACAACAAAAACACCCCTTTTTAACCCCAAAATTTATTAAGGAGAGGAAAAATACCTTGAAGATAGTTTCGTGGACTTTGTTGATCGTTAGAGCAGCTTTTAAAAGTGTTTTTGGAAACCTTTTGGGTGAGCGGGCTGTTTGCAACAGAGAGCGCCACACAAAGGAAGCTGTCTGGTCATTTTCAGGCACTCGGTGACCGAAGACACAGGTGCGCCACGCGTCGCTACGGCCACGTCGCGCCTCCGTTCAACTTCTTTGTTTGGGCGCTCACAGGCGCGCCGCACAGGGTTTGAGCACCAAAAACTTGAAATTTTCCTTGAAAATGTTTTCTCCCTTCATTGTGCAACTAAAAGATGATTGCTTCATGGTTTGAAATTTGCATAATGGGCCTCTTGAACAGTCTCTTCCGCCTTTTAAAATTCAAATGAGCTCAAATACCTTTGTGGTTACTTTGTAAGGGTTTGGATGTTTTTTTTTTGAAAAGGTTTATGTCATGTAAAAATATAAATCACTACCCTTAGTATATGTCACTTCTTAAAATACCATAAAGCCCTCTATTCGAACAAGTCTCATAAAAACAATGTTGTGGCCAGCTTCTTTCTGAAAACCCTCATATCTATGACTTTTTCGAAGTAAAGAGGCCTCCTAAAAAACAAGACCTTTTTCACTGCCTCTTCATTAAGGAAATAAACATGTCACTGTTTTTCCATTCTGTCCTTCAAAAGGAACACTGCTCAAGAACCATATCCAAGACTGCTAATGCATCCTTTGCCTATCTTTTGGAAGGAGATGATTGACAAATTCTAGAAATTACTTTGAAAATTCAACTCTCTTGGTGTTTGATGATTGATTATGCCCATTGTTGAAGTTTGTCAAACACTGTTAGGTACCTTATATTGACATTTCCTTTGACTGTGGATCAACCCTTATTTGCACTCACCAAGATTTTACCTGCATCTGTTCATCAAGGAGATGGTCTTTGAGCACCCTTAATGCAATCATATAAACAACAGAGTTTGTTCTGATGTACATTAAAGGGTGTTTTATGTGACTGTGGTATGTTTTATTTCTTTGAATGTTGTCTTGAACTTGAATCATTGTGTCATACCCTTTCTGTCATTTTGATGAGCTTGTTCCAAGTTTTGGACATTCTAGCCTCTGGTTAGTCTTCGAAGGAGGCCTTTATAGATATAAGAGAAGAGACTTCCCTTGACACCATTCTATCACTGCTTTGATGATGTCACCAATGGCTTCAAACCATGAACCTTCAATTTCTTCCCACTGAATTTCAATTATGTCCTTTAAACAGTGAACTCATTTAAACACTATTTGAAACACTATTGCTATATCAGTTGTTTCATCCTTTTGGAGGAAGTGGTGTAAAGAAGTTTTTACGTCATTTGAAACATTGTTAGTATCGTGCTCTTTGAATGAGGCTATACCTCTGTTCCTGACCCTCTGCTTTTAAATGAAGGAGGCCCTTATCATGTTCCTAACCATCTGCTTTTAAATGAAGGAGGTCAACATAATATTCCCAAACCATCTGCTCTTTATACTGGAGGAGGTTTACAACATGTGACTCAACCATCTGCTCTTGCTTGGAGGAGGTTAACACAGTCATGAAATTTCATCCCTTTCTCAAACTATGTAATCTTTCCTTGTAATACATATCTCTGCTTGGTATATCACAATAAGTAATAAAGTGAAAATTTGACAATATTCTATAAGAGGCATGTTCTGAGATATGTATCCTGTGGTCAAAAAATCTTTGTGAATATTTTAAACCAGGAGCCACATGACTTGTATTTGTAGATTATTTGCTAGCTAGTCATTACTTACTAACCTTTCTTGACTATGTTTGCAGAGGCTTATTTAATTTTCTCTCTGACTAGTATTCTTATCCCATGCTCAAGACAACATGAGAAGCAGATGTCTTCTTATGTTTAGCTTGACAATGTCTTCTGAAATACTTGTACATCTCTACTTTTGAAAAAGACACTGAAACACTGTAGATCAACATTATATTAGTTTGGCTTTTGAAACATGTACTACTAAGACATCAAGACCTTTTAGTGGCGTAACCTATGGGTGTATCAAGATTTGTTTTTTGCAGATTAAACACTAATTCAGGGTTGGCTGGTATTGAGCAAAAGATTTTGGCTCAGGATGTTTTTTGCCAAGGAAGGGATTCCCTAAAGAGCCACTACCTAACTTAGGGGAGATCTTTGACATATTTTGAGTATTTTCTTTGGGTAGGATTAGATCTCAAAATGAAATGTGACTAGAGGTAAGGTGGTTGACATTTTATCAACACTTGGATAATAAATGACCTGGGGATGAGGGTAAATGACAACAGATAACTTTTAGCTTATGATAGCTCATGGATAGGATTATATGACCGAAACTGGATAGGACTGGAAAACTAGGTTTTTTCTCATCATAGGCTGACTGGAAAAGGTAGGAGGAAAAAAATTGTTTAGGGGTGTTTTCTAGTTGTCAGTTTGGACAAATTCGAGATCAGCGTCTAGAAAACTTGGCTTTAAAAACTAGTCATCATTAGCAGGTGAAAAATACTAATGACTAATAGTAGTGATGTTGGCGGTTGTTGACGACGACTGCTGACGCCCTCAGGGGCTTTTTTTCTTTGACGATAGGTGGAATGTGGTACCCATATGTGTAAAATTAGTATGGCATATAGCTGCCCAATGTACGCATAGGTGCTAGCTGGGACCTTCCCATGTAAGCATTGTTGACAGAGACGCTTATGGAGGCACGAGTATTCGACGGATATGATCAAAGTACAATGGTTGTAAGGTATGAAACCATATTAACATGAAAGATTTTGTCATAGTCGAATGTCAGGAGGATTGATGACATCTATGGACAATGATGTCTCCCACAGTGCCACCCGAGGATACCCCTTTTCACGGGGAGGGGTAATCCAAGGTACCACTTCCTTTTTGGAAAAGAGGTGTCAAGGTCGACAAAAAGGAAGCCTCAACCGAACCATGGGTTGCCAACTTGAGGGGTCAAGGACATGGATGTGATGGGTTTAACATAGGCATGTTGGAAAGTGGCGACTGAAAACTAATGATGGGAATTTAGTGGCCCAAAGTCGGAGTATACTTAAGCAGCTTGGTGACATTCATAGCTATTTCTGGAGGGGAAAATCCATGGAGTCGGTAGGACTTCCAGGGCGGGTGTAAACCAGCTATAAATGTCATGATGGTGCATGCGTGGGGGTGAAATATTTTGACCAAGGGTGTTCAAGGACTTCTTCCATTGGGGAAAAGATGAAATGCGAGGGTGAGGGGACGAAGTGAACCATTTGCAGTCTTTGTACACTTACCAAAAGAATAAAATAATAGGGTTTGGTTTGTACAAAACACAGAGACGGGTACCCCAAAACATAAAAGTGTTTGATCACTAATGTTGTGAGGAAGGTGTTTTTCTGGGGGTGGGGGTCCTATTGGCTAGTCTCATGTGCGGGGTTGATGAAGTGGATGAAAAATTATCACAGATGGGATTATGCTGGTGGAGGTATGGTGGGCCAAATGCGAGGCGTAGTGGTGTGCTCTTGATCTGTTTTGTACAACTTGGTCATCCGGGAAGGGGGTTTTAGTTTGTATGGTAAACTTTACCTTATGCATGATGAATGGATCGGCATGAGGTGCTTCCCACACTGAAGTGGTATGGCCATGCCATCACTTATGTTTGTGATATATGGTTTACCGTGGGTGATGAGCGCCATGGAGGAGAGGCTCTACTGACCAACGCAAATTTTTATCACGTGCAGGGTGAGGTGATGATAAACATGGTCAGATATGAGGAACCTATGGTTTATTTATGATGGAGAAATGATTTCAGGATATGCAAAGCTCTCTGGGACTCTATCATGCTGGGGGTAGCATGATACCTGCTCTGGAACTTTCAGGAGATAACAATGTGGACATTTTGCGGGCTTTTCCTGCAAAAAAAACTACCTCAAGTGAAAGCATCTTCTTCTTATCAAATATTATTGAAAGGCATGAGATTTAAAAAGAAGATGAGAGAGGGCATACCTATCGGTGCTGAAAAAATATTTTTCCTGGAGAGCGAATGTGTGGCATTGCTTCTGTTCATCATGGGGTGTTTATTATGGTGCAACTTATAGTTCGGAGAATGGACCTTCTGATCTCTCATTATGTCCCTCCAAATTTTTTGAAAAGGGCAATAAATAGGTGAATATGGCCCCGATTCAATTCATTTGTACTTGCTGAGTTTTGAGAGGTTAGAGGACTCTATGAAGCATTTCTTGTCGTTGCGGTAAGCCAGAGCACCAGGGACTAGCGATACTATGCCGAGGTAACCTCCATGACATCTTGCATTTTATTTTTTATAGTTTGATGGTGCCGGGGTCCATACAGACTAGGTTTGTATAGATTCTGGGTGACTTTTGCTCTAGATTGCGCAGGCGATCTAGGCAAAAGCGTGCCTTCTTTGTGCACGATTGTGGAAGACAGGCACACGAGATCGCTCTATTCTCCAATTTTAGCGTGCCTTAGGCGCGCCTGTGTAAAATACAAGAACGCTTAGTGCGCTTAGTGCGTGCCTGTCAGAGGGACAGGCTCACAAAGGCTGAGGTGACAAAAATTGATTTATTTTGCCTATTTTTGGTTTTTGCTCTATAATGATGGGTTCCTGTGTTGATAATAGGTCATTGTGGAGGGAGCAGGACTGGCCTGAGATCCGAACCGCTTTAGATGCTGATGCTGGGGCTCGCCGTCAGTTGGCATTATGGGGCATTCTGAAGTTTGTTGAGAATGAGTTTCTTCGGTCATAGGACTGATTACTACGATACATTATTCAGCACTGGCACAGGAGGCGTAATATGTTCGTGTTGCAGGGTACGAACCTAATCATTCGTCTTGAGATGGATATATATTTTGTGACTGGGTTGCTGCCTCAGGGGGAGGCCCTGAGATGTCCACTCTCTGCTGGGTGAGTGGACCTGGAGAGGTTTAGAGGATGTCACTGTGGTGGGGCGCCTCTTACGGAGGGATGTATCAAAATTGCATCAGTTATAGATGTGGTAGAGCGATATGCTCTAGCAGTGATCGTACGATTGGCGGGGTTGGTTGCTCCGCATCAGGCGTCTGGCCCGTAGGTTGGAATTTTGTGCCAGTTGATATCCATGCATTTTTTTTGACTTTACCCACTTTTGTTTTGATGGGATGGTGTCGCAGTTGAACAAGGTCCAACATGGATCTAAGTCATTTGCGTACGCCAGCATCTTGTGCACCATCATGTATGAGAGGGTGGTGCTGTTGAGGCTGGTAGTGGCTGTGCCTACTGAGGGGCCACGGGAGCCACATATGAGGAGGTGGTCTCCAGTGATGTCACGAGGTAGTGGTGGCATGGTGGGGCATTACTGGAATGCCATGACAGAGGCCTAGTTTGAGGCCAACCTGTAGATGTTCTTGCCATACCCGTATGTGGGAATGGACTTCCAGGGTGACCTAGACATGGGTGTCCCTTTTGGTTATGTTTGGGGACATGCAGGTATGTGTTATATTTTTTTTGCATTTGTTTGAGTATGTATGTACTTATGTGTTTTTCTAGTGACACTAACATCATTTTGGTTACTCATGCAGATGTTGGCGAGGTGGGTCACCCCGTGGCTCGACTGGTGGGCCACGATCCTTCGCAACGACCTTGGGGTGGTCAAGGAGGAGGTGATGTAGGTGGTGTTGGTGGTCCTGCTGGTGGTACTAGCCCTTCTGGGGAGGGTAGCAGCTCAGCTGTTGGAGAGGTTGCGGTCGAGCGAGCTTGTGCTGATGCGGCAGAGGTGCGTATTGCAGAACTGATAGCTCAGGTGACTAATCTTGAGGACTTCGGGGGTCGAGTGGACCGCTTGACCTAGGGGATGATTACTCGAGGTTTCATGGATGACTTCAAGGAGGTTTGGTTAGAGACAATGATGTCCCGTGAGAGGGACTATCGACCCACTCTACGTCGGGTGGCGATCGCAATTGTAACGAAAACTCCAGTGGTGGTACCGGGAGTGGTGGTGGGTCTAGGTGCCCATCTTGAGGGTGGCACCCCCCCTAGAGTAGTTTTGTACACAGGAAAAGCACCCGTTATGAGGATTCTTCCCTTATTTTTGATGAATTTTATATCTTTGGGCTAGAAATTGGGCCAACGACACTATTTTTGTACTCAGGTATACATATTTTGATATATATATATATATGAGAGATATTTTTTACGTCTCTTCATGATGTATCACCTATTTCGGTTTTTGTATTTTGTTATGCTGATGGATATCTATATTTTTGGTTTTATGTATGATGGTTTATTTGAGATGAATTCCAGTCTAGGATATTGTTAGCTATGCCATCAGCTGTTTGGTTTTGACTCCTTGGTACATGTGTAAATGTGATATAATCAAATTATCTGCTTAATCTTTTGGCATGCAAATATTTTCTAAACATATGTGTATCTCTTGTTTCAAATGTTTGGTTTAGCTGTGATACTAATAACTGGGAATTGAGGTAGACATGCATATGGCGAATGCCTTGATGGAGGGTGTCGCACATAAGTCCGATGATGATGTCATATTCTGCATGATTTTTTGTTTTTGAACCAATACACACACCGTTTGAACACAGTAGTGATCAGTCAGGGTGGTAAATGACCCAGGCAGCTGCGGCTAAATTTTGAGACCATCTTGATGCTCCATCAACAAATCCAAAATAGGGTTTGTTTTGGTGATCCATGGTGATACGTTGAGCACTTTTAAATAAGTATTTGGGTAAAAAATATTTGGTGGTTGGGTTTTTATGTACTTTCACTCTATGGCAAGGGTCATCTGGGACCTTATGGGTAGAATTTCTTGAGGTAAAGGCCGTTGACGGGGTTATTGAGGCAAGTCCTGTCCAGTTCTATCAAGATGTATGCCCCCTATTGGAGGCAATGTTTAATGATGTAGGGTCCTTTCCACAAGGTTTCGAACATTCCTGGCCCTAAGGCCTCTTTTGCAACATCATAGCAGAGGTCTAATTCTCCCTCGATGAACGAGCGATGGGTGATGTGGCATTCGAATGATGATTTTACCCTTTTCTTTTAGGCCTCATTGTGTTGTAGCGATTGTCATCAATTTTCTTTGACAAGCTCTAATTGTACTAGGCACTAATCTAGAGGTTGTGTGTCATTGAGGAGTTCGATGGTGGCATGCAAATTTGGGATCTTGCAGAAATCTATGCAAAAGCGCAAGGTACCTTGATCTTTTGCGAAATGAATTAGATGGAAATCTGGGAGGGGGAGGCAACAGTAATCCTATCGCTAGCATGTGCTGATACAAATCATATATGGTGGATTGTGTCATCGACATTTTGTGAGGGAAGAATATTTGTAATGGGAATCTGTATGAGTGCAAGGTTGGGTTCCCCGCTAGGATGGTCGATTTCTGGTAGGTGGAAATTTTGTTTACCGCAGAGGTGCCTGAATGTTTCCATTAGCAGGCACAACTCTAGTGTGTGATTTTGGCCAGTGCAGATGGTGCATGGTATCACTAAGCCAACAGAGTAGATAGTGTGAGATTCTATGCTACTCGTTGTTCCTAATGTGGATGCTCGGAAAGGGTCTGGCATAGAAGATGTTGTCTTCTGCTTCCATTTTCGTATTGCTAGCTTAGGTGTGCCTACCTCTTTGGTGGAGTGTAGAGTCAACGCAGCTCGTGTGACTCTCGGCTTAGGGAGGTGTACACACTTAAACATACAGTGAAAGTGTGAAAAAATTCGGAAATACATGCGTGTGATCTTCTCTTGGTTGGAGAGAAGTTTTTGAGGGAGAGAAGAGACTATGCAAAGACTGTTTGCAAGGGGTTTCAGTTCTCTGCATTGGTTTATTCAGTGATTGTTCATATCACATAGGCCACATGTTACCCTAGGCTTGGACGAGGTTACACTTTGTTGGTGTGGTGTCTTATCTTGCTTGTTACACCATTGCAGGGGTGGGGACATTCATCTGTCGATGTACTTTTTATGCCATTCCCGGAGTTCGTCTTGTCTCTTCTCTATGGCATTAATCATGTCGATGGTGGGATGAATTTGCGAGGGATAAGTACAGTGTAGCTCATAATGATTTCCCTAACATATAAGGAAAAATAGCCTTGATATGAAGGTTCTGTTGAGTTCTATTTGAGGTATGATGGGGAACCAACGCCGGAAAGCTACTAAATCAGGGCAATGGACAACTACATGATCTGTCATTTTACATAACGTACATGCTGGTTGTCCTTGTGAAGAGTGGTTGGGGGTAACTAGGGGTTTCCGCGTGGGCCATTATTCAGCCGTCGAGAACATGATGGATGTTCTCATCTCATCTTCTTTGGTCATGGAGCTGCCTTTGGACTTAAAATCCATATCATCTTCTTGGGGTAGGCAGACTATGGGTGAGCGAAGGCTAGCGAGGGCTAGCCAGAATCGAGGTATGTAGTGACAATTATCCAAAAGGTGATTGTCACTGCATAACAAAAATGTGAATTGTGCTGCCCGTAGTCCCACATAATAAACCCTTTCGATTGGATACCATCTGTGGATGTGCTCCAGGGCCGCGCACTCTTCGAGGAAGTGACCATGTTCATTGCATAATGTACAACATATAATGGGCACAATTGGTGGTCTTTCTACAATCCTTCATTCCTCATGTAAGTATATGATGGTATGAGGTTCATTACCGACAGACTAGATGGAGGGATCCTATTGATAGGATCGCTCAATCACATGTAAGGCATCCCTATACTGTGGTAACTCTGGCCAATGGTGGGTATAGTGCCCTAGTTGCTGCAGAGAGCGCATGCATGATTGATATGCAGCTCTTTGCCTTTAACTTTGGTGGTAGGTTCCTTTTTATGGAAACGTGGCGTCGAGATGTCTGTTTCGGAGCCAAGTAGTGGTTTTAATTCATCCAGCTCTAGACATATATGGGTAGGATGACCTATTATGTCACATATGTCGCAAACTAGTGATTCTCGATGAATGGTGGGGGTTTCCATCTTCTTTCCTCTCTTCTCAGTTTTCTTAGTGGTGATCATCGGTTTTTCAATGGGAATTTTTTTTGCAGGGGTGGTCTCAACTGTTTCTTGGATGGGTAAGGGCTCCTCAGGACTGAGGGGCTTCAACCTTGTGGCAGTAATGTGGGTGGCTCCTGTTTTGGAAGGGGGGAAGAGGTACCAAACTGGGAATTCCAACGATATGTTGGGTAATACCAGTGTTTCCAAAACCTATTGGGAGACGAATCCAGCTGGGGGATAGAGGAAAGGGGTTTGGGAGGCGGCGTAGGCTAGAGAGGATACTGTGGTCGATGCCTCGGTGTCGTTACTACTTGAGTCCGTGTCTTGAATAGCCTCGGTGCTTGACGTGGACATCATGCATATCGGAGCTCCTGTGACATCGGGTGATGCCTTAGAGATAATAAGAGGATCTCCTAGGAATGATCCTAGAACGGACAATGGTTTGAATTGGCTAGGGCCATATTCTTGGTATCATGAAAGACCATCTGAGGCTGTATCTATATAGGGTAGAAATACATCCATGTTGGTTAGAGGATGCTTCTTTCTATGTGTCATCTGGTCTACATTATTGATGCGGTCCTTTTGGGGGAACATCATTATGCAGAAGACGGAGGAGGCTATGGAAGACGTGGCATTTATATAACTCTATCCTAGGAGTATATTGTAGTGCAAGTGAGCATCCAAGACTTCAATGTCTATGTGGACCATCTTTCCAGCTAAACATATCGAGACATTTTGGTAGAGGCCGACGGGGGCCGAGGGACGACCTTCATATGCTCGAAACGTGATGACTGAGGGTTTTAGTTCGGGAGAACCTAACTTCTGCCAAATTTTTTTTGACATGATGCATGTGGATGCACCCTTATCTATGACACATCGATGGATGGTGATATTCTACACTAATACTGGTATCTGGAAGGTGACCATGGAAGGAAGCCAGGGGGTGGCTTTGTCTAAGTCAAAAGCTATCAGGCGTGTATCAACAGGGTCGATAAAGCCTAATGCAGAAAGTAAGGCTTTCCGTTGTTTTGGGCATGATTGCAAGACTTCCAAAGCTGACATGGTAGTGGGATATTGTGCTAAATCTTCCACGATGCTATAATTATGGGCCACTTTGGAGTAGTTTCCTGCTCACCTATTAGGTCCCTTTGTTATCTTTGGAAATGGTCCTATAGGCATCTTTGAAATGGTCAAAGGTGTAGTTGGCGCACTGGTACTTGTCCCTGATGTATTGGTGTCTGGTGGGGTGTCGTAGTTGCGATTCCATGTCTGGAAAAACATCTCTTCTCCAGTCATGTAGATTTCATGGTTTCTTTTCCCGGAATCGTCTGTATTTTTCTGGTGAGTTTTTACTGTCCCTTGGTTGGGGAAAGGTTCTTGCATCAAAGCTGGTTGCTAGGAAGATCCTCCTTGTCCTCGGTTAATTTGTAGCTTTTTTAGCTCAGGGAGTTCGGGACAGTGGTGAGTATAGTGCCCGTACTCACCACATATCAAACATGAATGATTTGTTCAAAGAGGTGGCCTTTTTCTCTGCCGTTGGGCATTTCTTGGCTCCTGGTTCTGATTGCAGTTAAAGTTACCTCCAGCCTGGGATCGTGGTGGGTGCTGCTGGTTGCTGCCCCCCTGTCCAGGGTTCCCTATTGGCTTGTTTTTGGATTTTTTCCTTACCATGTTAGGAGGGTAGTTCTCCTGGTTATATTGGTGTGGTTGATTTTGGGACAGCTGCACAAAGTTCACCTGTGCATTGTTTTGCATAGGTGGGTCGTGTGCGGGGGATTGAGCATAACGCGGTCCCTAGTTTGCACCTGACTGTTGGAGGGGAGTTCTTCCTTCAGTGTTTATTTTTGCGTACTGATTCCCCTGAGTCAGAGGATAATCCTCCCTGGTGGTATGCTTGTGCCCTATCAATCAAAATTTGCTGTGGCATATGATGACTTTGAAAAACGGGTTAAGGCACATTTTGGGTAGAACTATATGTGTAACCAGGGTTTTGGCTGTTACTGCCTAGGTAACCCTAGGTGATTGACCCAATTAGCCCATTTGCAGAGTTCGACACGCCTGGCACTTCTTGATAAGTTTGTAGGTGCGAGGCATTAAGCAAGATGTTATAAATGTATCCTAACTGCGTATAATCAGCTCAAGATTTTGGGATTTTCTGATTGCGTCCTCTTCGGATGTGGGATTATGCTCTGCCACATTCTTTGAAATCTATGCCATAAGAGTTTTCAAGAACAAGTCTAAGAGGACGCAATCTTCAAGTTTAGTTTTACATAAACTATGACGCCACCTCCATTCATGGAGATGGTCCGAGATATGGACGGCGGGGGTTTGTCTAAAATGAGTCAGTAATTCCATTTCAGAATCATGGTGAATGGGTAACTGAAAATATGTTAGGAAGGCGGTAGAAAGGACGCTAAAGGTTCCATGTGAAGCTAAGGGTTTCTCCACGTACCATTTTGCGGCCACTCGAGTGAGAGTGGATTGAAATTATCTCAATCGAATAGTGTCATCAATGATATTATTCGATGAGCACCACAGGTGAAAGGTCATGACATGATTACCTGGGTATTATACTTGCTTGCCTTCGAACTTTGGTATATCTGAAGGGAGCTTTGTGGGCATGAGAGGCCATGTAGGATCGTGTGCGATGGGGTCATTCATTAGCTTGGTTAAATTGGGTAGATTCAACGAAGCTAAGAAAGGTGACTGAGAGGTTGATTCCATTGCTATGTGTGAAGACACAAAGTTTTGGTTAGAACAGCTAGCTTCCTGAATGGGACACATTCCTCTGCCCCCTTATGGTTATGGGAGGAGTGGTATGTGGTGTGGTCTTGGGAGACTGACTAGGGTTCCCAACTACGGCTACCCTAATAAAGGAAAAACCAATGGAGATGGAAGTGTTCCGTCTTTGACGCCTGAATGGCGAAAGACTCGGAACCTCTCCCATTAATGGGGGGAGGTCCAAAAGATGCTTAGATTGATGAGGTTCCATTGGGACCTATCAAGCGTCGCCGAGATTTTGGAAAACTTTAAGAGGATAGAGTCAATGATCAAAGAAAAATTCCTGTCAAATACATAAAACAAAGTGAAAAATAAAATAGATTTCCCTTTAAATTAATCTATGTGATCAAACAATAAAAAAAGTGGTTTTTGTTTGTTTGCGTATGATACTCAAAATCCTAGAATACCTATGCATCCTCACACACTCAAAAGTAACTGGGCCATTTGTTAGTATGAATCCTTCGTCGAAGTGTACGAAAAAGGACCACTTTAGCTACGCATAACTAATAGCCCTAACAACAAAAGTGGCTGCCAATATCTTCAGATCTGCAATTGGTTAGACAAGAAAATAGCTGCAAAATACCAGATCTATATATGGAAAGACATTAAGCAGTAAAATAAAGGGTTTGCTCCATGCATCCAACAGACAAGACAAGAACACGATTTTTTGAAAGAATTTTATGTTACAGGGCACCTGGGAGGAAAACAAGAAGGTGTATCCAGCTCTCCTCAATGGGATGGGTTCTTTGTAGTCCTCAGCACTTCAGATCTAAGCTTTCTCTCTCTTGTAGGTGTAGAAAACCCAATGCAGAAAATAGAGCTCAATGGGAGCAAATGGTAGAAATGAGACCAAGTGTATAGATCTAGAGTGATCTAATAGGCAACAAAAGGTGAAGAATGATGGGGAAAACCCTCCTATTTATAACAAAATATTGGGTCATTATAGATCTTGGTGCATGATTAAAATAATGTTAATCAAATCTAGATCCACCTCTATGGAATATTTTATTATTATTTGTTGGAGGGAAAGGGTGTTTGACTTGGGTCGAATCCCTTGATTAGTGAAGAATAAATAAATAAATGATTTATTTATCTTTTTAAGGAAGTGGTTGGGATATAATCAAATAAATAATGATTTATTTAATTAATGGTGGTTGATTTGGTCATATTTAACAAGGAATATTATTTAAATAATTATTCTAGAAAATAATAAGATAACTATGGGTTTATCTCATTAATTTCTTTGTTTTTGGGTTAAACATGACTGGGAATAATAATTAAATTATGGTTTAATTAATTATTCCTTTTGGGGTTTCCTAATTAACATAGTGAAAGCAGTTTTACTTGGGGTAAAACTGGTCTTACATGGTGTACTTGGGTCCATCTAATGATGAAAGGTTAGATGACCAAAAAATGGTGTAACACCTATGCATCCTCACACACTCAAAAGTAACTGGGCCTTGAGAATATTTCTTGCGAGTGCTGCACAACGTCTCGTAAGAGCTGGTGACACCCCTAGTCAGCTAAAGAGAATCCACCAAGGTAAGGGTAGAGGGTCTGGCACTTGCCTGCACCTTCAACTATAGGGTAAAGGTTGCCCTAGTTTTTGGCCACTAAGAACCATCATCCCATGTGAGCGTTCAAGTCTTGGGCTTCTTGGTAATTATCTAACAGTACCGAGTATCAGCCAGGTCAGGTAGCCCCAACTGATACCGCACGCATTGCGCCTAAGCCTAACCCCCTCTAAAACAGGTCTCTGTCGCACTCGAGTTTTCTTTGCCGTGGGCTGATAGGTGGATTTAAAGCTCCCTAAATACACAAATTCTATGTTTCAATATGAAGTATGATCAAAGAGGCTTATTTTATGCCTATCCCCTTGATCCTAACTTAAGCTATAAATTATTTTTTGGCCCCTGTGGGGATAATTTAGTGAGTTTGGTTAAGTTAGTTTTAGGTGTTTTTCTTTGCTTACTGGGTGAGTGTGTGTGAGAATAAAGTGGACAAGAACATAGTTTTAATGTGTGGATATCATTGATCCTTTACAAAATCCCTTATTTAAACTATGTTGATTGTTCCTGGCTCAAATGGAAAACATGTGCGGATAATGGTCCGCTTTCAAATTTTCCTAGTTAATCTATGTGACTAACTATAGGGAGATGGCGAATTGTGAATATGGAGCGTTCATATACTTACCTAGGGTCACCGGAGGGTGCAAAGGTAGCAGAGATTACTTGCTCTTATATAAACAATTCAATCCTAGTCCCGCAATTCCTAGTGCAAAAATTGAACTAAACTAAAAACTTTTACACTAGAACAAAGAAAACTAGCTATGTATGGGTGGTCTTGGGCCACTTACTTGGACTAGTTATCTAGGTGTGACTACCAAAATTTGCAAAACATAAATTTTTCGGAATGCAAGTTACTTTGCCCCCTACTTAAGCTATGTGAAGATTTTGCAAAAATCAACTTGAAGTAAAACTGACACTAAGCCTACAGAAAGCAGCTAAAAGTGAGTTTTAACAAGCTGTAGGGTACCACAACTAGTGTTGGCAGATGCATTAGGGGCTGCCAAGCACCTTACAAGTAGAAAAAGATAGAATTTAGGGAGAAATTTCTCATTCTATAAATTGCGCACAAAAGGCTGAGACATGTGTGCTTCCTGTGCGTGGGTCAGCACTGAACGCGCACCCTGCGCATCTGTGAGGAAGAAACGCGTGCAAATTCCTGCGAGTAAAAAAAAAAATTAGGAGTTTCTCTTCTTCAGTCTATCACTCAGGGTGAATCTAGGGACTGCAAGAGAGATCAGAGGACTATACCTCCACTCCACAGCATAGACAGAGGTCTCCCGCAAAAGAAGGCACAACCACATAAACTTGGTAATAAAACGTTAGTGGAGTCACCAATCTTGTTATGGTGTTTTTGGCGCACATATGTATGAAATCACGCCAGTTTAAGGGGTGTGGTTTTCCCCTTTAAACTATTGGTAACATGAAAAAAGAAGTGGAGTTAATGAGCATACTACATATAAAATTAAGCATGCAAATGTAATCTAAAAACTAAACTAAAACTAAACATAAATAAATAGAAGCTCTAACGAGTCAAACAACACAATAATGCAAACGATGGCTCTAGGCTCCTCTTATTGAGCGCTGGTAGAAAGGGGCAGAATACTCAACCCTCTTGCCAAAGGGCACCTAGACAATGGTTCTAGGTCCCGATGCAAGGATGTTGTTCATTCCAAGCCTCGCCTCGATGCAGTCTCCCACTCTCTCTCTACTGTGTGGACTGAGCTTGTTGGATAGGAAACAAGTGGGTCTCCTCTTTTTGCAGCTCTGAGTCACACACTACTGGTATTTCTTGGGAAATTATGGCCAGCATAACAATGTGATCACCAATTCTTCATATCATGGTGGCTTTATATAGGGGATTTCAAATCCTCCTTCCCTCCCTTGGTAAATTATGGATGGTGACCCAAGGGAGAGGTATGATTCCTTTGTGTGCTCCTAGTATTCCATTGTGTGCTCACATAGTGTCTAAGGAGGTGTTGGTGGTTGTCCTTAGGTGGCTTCAAGTAAGGAGTAACTTTTCCTTTGCTTTATGTGGTCCCGGATAGTGACATTTCATCACTCTCAGGAATGCGCACTTATCAGGCCAAAAGTCGAGTAGAAGGCACTATTCTCGAAGGATAATGCACGCAACCAACATTTAAGACTAGTTCAAATTTGATTTCCTTTAAACCTTTGATATTTTTAAATAGTTTCTGGATCCTGTAATGTCTTCCAGCCCTGTAAATCCTTTGGCTTGACATTAATTAATGTCATATTCTGCTATACGATTTTCCAGTGTTAACAGTGAACTTTTTGTGTCTCAAGGCAAGTATGCAAGGGAGATATTGGGTAATTTTCACATGGAGGGTTGCAAACCCATGGATACTCCTCTTCTAGGAAACTAGAGGAAAGAGGATGCTACATCTGGAGAGGTAGTGGATGCTACTCTCTATCGACATTTAGTGGGTTTGTTAATGTATCTAGTGAACACAAGATTGGACATTTGCTATGTGGTTAACCAGCTAATTCAAACGATTATTAAGCCTACCGAGATATTTTGGAAGGCGGGAAAGCAAGTCTTGAGATACCTGAGGGGCACATCTAAGTATGGCTTATGGTATAGACAGATGGATGAGGTGAAGTTTCATGGCTTCACGGATGCAGATTGGGCAGGAAACCCAACAGACAGAAAGCGCACATCAAGGGGGGATCTTTAGTATTGGATCTACATCTATTTCTTGGTACAACAGGAAACAGAGATATGTGGCACTTAGTTAAATGGAAGCGGAATACATGGTAATGAGTCAAGCTACATGTGAGGCTATCTGGATGAGAAATATCTTGGTTGGTTTATTTGGTTCTAATTTATATCTAACAGTGATTCATTGTGATAATCAGAGTTGCAATAAACTCTCAATTAATCCTGTGTTTCATGATAGATCTAATCATATAGATATTCGGTATCATCATATTAGAGATTGTGTGCAGAAGAAGATTATGTTGCTTCAGTAAAATTCTACGGAAGATCAGGATGCAGACATTCTGATGAAGGAACTCACTAGGATCAAATTTGAATACTATAGAGACAAGAACGGGGTGAAGGATAGTCCCTTTCTTGTTGAGAGGGAGCGTTGAGATTCAACAAAAAGATCCTAGTGAAAATTATGCACCTACACTAGGATGGAGCCTCAAGTTATTTTTAGGTGGAGGTCTATTTATAGATGCATGAGAAAATTCTATTTATAGATGAGGTCTATTTATAGATGCATGAGAAAATTATATTTATATATGAAGTCTATTTATACATGTATGTTCGAGTTCTATTTATAGATCACATGTCTATTTAAAGATGCATGTCGGCTATTATTATCCCTTAATATTAGTTGGAAAATAAACAATAATCTATTCTCAATGAGTTACACTTGGAAATAGTTAACTGAAGTGGAAAATTAGTTAGCTATGGGAAATTCAAGTTGAGAGGTTGGTTAGTGGGACATGCAAGTGGACTTAGTTGTCACTGAGTGATTCGAAGTTGTAACAAATTTGGATATGTAGTTATATGAGTTGTAAATTAGTTTAACTCAGTTAAGTGAGTTAAAATCAGTTGTGCTAGTTGTAATTGAAGATACACTAGTGAGAGATCAGTGAATTAATTATTAATTAATTCACAATCAGTGGTATCACATGCAACCGAATATTTACTACTGTTAACTACATGCATGTCAAATCTAGTGGAGACTGTTAGGTCCCTATATTACTAGTATAGTCCCTTATTTTTGTTAGTGTAACCCCCTGATTGTTATTATTGTACCCCTGTAACCCCCATATTGTTATTATTGTGCCCTTAAATTCTTATTGTTAAGTCGGCTTGGATTACATTGTGGCCCCACTAAGATTACATTGTGGCCCCATGGACTCCTATATATAGAAAGGAGGTTTTGTAATTTGTATCATCCAAGAATTTTTCATTCATGTAATGTATTGGAGGTTTACCCCTTGAAGTGGCTTATTTCTAAGGCATTGATATCTCTTTTCTTCTATTTTTGGAGATGGTTTCACAACATTTGGTATAAGAGCTTTGGATTCTAGGGTTTCACTGCTCCAAACATCTCATCGTTGAATTTTTGCTATAATTTTTTTTCTATGAAGGTTCAGAAGCTGCAATTTTTAGAGTGCAAAGCCGAAATCTGGAGGAACATCTTCGCAAAATTTCAGAGCTTGGTTCACAATATTTTCGGAGATATGATTTGTTGAAGTTAGGGCTTTTTGCAAGCTCCTGAATTTCACTTAAAAAGGTCATCTTGGAATTTTCGCTATAAATTTTTTTTCTACGAAGGTTCAGAAGCTGAAATTTTTATAGAGAGAATCTGAAAGCTTGAGGTACATTTTCACAAAATTGTAGAGCTTGGTTCACAATATTTTTGGAGATATGATTTGTGGAAGTTAGGTCTTTTTCAGGCTCCCGAATTTCATATCAAAAAGGTGATCGTGGAAAAATATTCATAAATCTCTCTTTGAGAATCGGATTTGAATTTTGTAAAAAGTGATTAGAAGTACACGGACTGTAGTTTCCTATCTATAAATTTCAGAGCCAAAGGAGCAAAAAATGACACGTGGCAAGTCGTACAATTTTGCTCTACTGAACTGGTCCATAATTAGGTCCTTGTGGGAGATTGGACATAACGTTGTCTTGAAGAATCCAAATCAAGTCAGACCTATGGAATTTGAAAGAAGCGTCAAACGACTACTACAGGGCCGAATTTTAGATATTGAGGATTTGCAAGTATATAGATAAGTCAATTTCAATATCGAGCTCCTCAAAAGCAAGTAAAAGGTCTGTATTTTTTTTTTTTCCAAATTGCATAAGTCTTGTTTGAAGAATCAAGTTGAATTGATTCCAAGGTAATATTGTAGAATATATTTTAGCATTGGGTTCTGTAATGCCTCCTAAAAATAATTCAACACCCATTAATCCTTTAGAAGGCTCTACTATGACTCATGAAGAAAAATAATGGCAACATGCCATATCAAATTTACAAGAGCAAGTGCAACAAATTTCGCTCTTGCAAAGAGCAACAAAAAATGACATGGAAGTTTTGAAGAAAGGCATGGAAACTAAGATGCATGGTTTGAAGAAATGCATGGAATATAAGATGGATGGTTTAAAGAATGGCATGAAAGCTAAGATAGATGGCATGGAAGCTGGCATGGAATCTAAGATGGATGACATGGAAGCTACAATTGATGAAAAAATGGAAAACACGAAGAATGATCTAAAAGCAGACATGGAAGGTTTGACAAAGTTGATACAACAAATGTTTGATAATGGTGAAAATATAGTAGAGGAAACTCATGATGAGAACAAAATAAATGTTAATCGTGATTTCATAAACTCTAATGTTGGCGGGAAGAACCACCATATTCCAAAAATGGATATGAGGAAGTTTGATGGAAATGATCTTGTAACATGGATACTATAGATGGAGCAATATTTTGATCTCAATAATGTGCACAACACACAAAAGGTACACATTGCAACTTTACATTTAGAACAAAATACATTTGTATGGTATCGATGGCTTTGCTCCTGTAAAAAAATGGTCACTTGGTCAATTTTTACGGAGGAAATGATAGCACATTATGAGTACACAAAGAGCAACACCTTCTTTAGCCAATTGATAAATCTCAAACAAAAGGGTTTAGTGGGGGAGCACATTGAGGACTTACAAAAATTGAATATAAGGGTAACTGATATTCTAGATGAACACAGGATTGATCTCTTCATAGGTACTTTAAAGGATAACATCCAACATAAAGTTTGTGTTTTGGAACCTGATTCATTGGAGAAGGCATTCAGTTTGGCAAGAAAAATTGAATGTAAAATTATGGCGACAAGGAAGCCTACCACTCACTTCTATAAAGAGGGAAGTGTTGCTACTCCTAGATTTCCACAACCTACAAGGTTGACACCACAACAATTGGATGAAAAAATAGCAAAAGGGCTTTGCTACAGTTGTGATAGAAAATACACTAAAGGTCATAAGTGTGTTGAGAAGAAATTATTTTACATAGATTATGAAGAGGAAGAAGAAAATGAAAAAGAAGAGGATATACACTAGGAACCAACCCTAAAAGAGGAAGAAATGAGTCTGACCCTATCGTGTAATGCATTGGCAGGAGTTACCACTCCTCAAACTCTCAAGATAGAAGGACATATGAAGAAGAAAAAGGTAATAGTGTTGATTGATTCAGGTAGTACCCATAATTTTATTCATTGTAAGGTAGCCAAGGAATTGAATTGTTTCCTATACCCAACACCATAATGTCAAGTGATGGTTGAAAATGGAGGAACTATAAATTTCTCTGGAAAATTCCATAATATCAAGCTAACCATGGGGGAATATGTATTGAATAGTCCAATGCTTTCCCTTCCTATGGGAGGTGCTGATGTTGTACTAGGAGTACAATGGTTACAATCTTTGGGGACAATAGATTTTAATTTTCAAGAACTTTTCTTGAAAATTTTTTTAGAAGGAAAGGAAGTTGAATTACAGGGTATTGCAAGGAAGTCGGGAAAAATAATAAGCTCTAATGTCATGACAAATCTTCTAAAGAAAGAACAATGAGGCGTAATTGCACAATTATGCTCACTAGAAGTTCCAAAATCAAAATCATCTATTTCTGCAGATCTCCAAAAAGTATTGGACAATCATTCCAAGGTTTTTTAAAGTCCCAAAGGACTCCCACCTATTCGTGATCATGATCATGCTATTCGTTTGATTCTAGGAAGTGTTCCTCCAAACATCAAGCCTTATAGATATCCTTATGTCCAAAAGAGCTAAATTGAACGTATGACTGCAGAAATGTTAGAGGATGGTATAATTCAACCTATTCAAAGTTCTTTCTCTATTCCTGTAGTATTGGTACACAAGAAGGATGGATCATGGCACATGTGTCCAGATTATAGGGAGCTAAATAAGCTCACCATTAAAGATAAATTTCACATTCCTATGATTGATGAATTATTGGATGAATTATATGGAGAAATTTATTTTACGAAGTTGGATCTTCATTTAGGATATCATCAAATTAGAATGAAGACTGAAGATATTCCGAAAATAGCATTTCGAACTCATGAGGGTCATTATGAATTTTTGGTCATGCCTTTTGGCCTTACCAATGCACCTTCTACATTTCAAGGCTTGATGAATTCCATTTTCAAACCCTTAGAAAATTTGTGCTAGTATTTTTTGATGATATACTAATCTACAACAGGTCTTGGAAGGATCACGTTCAACATGTTGACAAGGTGCTCAAACTATTGCAGGAGAAACAATTATATGCAAAAACATCCAAATTTTTCTTTGGAGTACAAGAGGTGGAATATCTGGGTCATATTGTATCTCACGAGGGTGTTAAGGTAGACCCTAACAAAATTAAAGCAATTAAAGAATGGAAAGTCCCCACAACCATAAAGCAGTTGCGAAGATTTATCGGGTTAACAAGGTATTATCACAAGTTTGTTAAGAATTATGGGAGAATCGCAGCACCTCTAACAACATTATTGAAGAAAGATGGATTTTCATGGACCCCTGAAGCAACTAAGGCCTTTGAACATCTTAAAGAGTCAATGTGCCTAGCACCGGTCTTAACTACGCTAGACTTCACAAAAACCTTTATTGTGGAATGTGATGCCTCAGGAAATGGAATTGGTGTTGTTTTAATGCAAGAAGGAAGACCCATTGATTTTGAAAGTCGTCCAATCAAAGGAAAGTATTTACATAAAGCTATTTATGAGAAAGAAATGTTAGCAATACTGCATGCACTAAAGAAATGGTGAACTTACCTAGTGGGAAGACACTTCAAGGTAAAAACTAACCATGATAGTCTTAAACACTTTTTGAAACAAAGAATATCTTCAAAACAACATCAAAAATGGGTCACAAAGATGTTGGGTTATGACTTTGAAATAATCTACAAAAAAGGGAAGCTAAATTTTGTTGCAGATGCACTCTCAAGAAAGAATGAAGAGGTGGAAGCATTGCTTTGTTCCATTTCTATTATCCAACCAGATTGGATAACCAAAGCAAGGGATGAATGGAAGAAGGACAAAGAAGTGTGGACACTCACTCAAAATTTGCAGCAAGATCCTAGTACATTTGATACATTTAGTTGGAAAAATGATTCCTTATGGTACAAGGTTCACTTATATCTTTGTAATAATTCCCAACTACAACAAAAGATTCTTTTGGAATTTCACACTTCTCCTTTAGGAGGACACTCTGGATTTTTAAAAACTTACCATAGGGTGAAGAAAGAATTTTTTTGGGATGGCCTTAAATCTGATATTCAAAATTTGGTGGCAGAATGTTTGATTTTCCAGTAGTATAAAGTTGAGACAATTAAGACCCCAGGTCTTCTACAACCTTTATCCATTCCAAGTCTGGGAGAAGATTTCAATGGATTTTATCACAGGTTTACCTAAGTCCAAAGGAAATAGTGTCATCATGGTGGTAGTTGATAGACTTACCAAGTATGCACAATTTTGTGCATTATATCATCCATTTAAAGAAAGTACAGTTGCTACTACATTTATGGACACAATTCAAAAGCTACCTGGAAACCCAAGGGTTATTGTGAGCGACAGAGATCCCATTTTTACTGGAAATTTTTGGACAGAGTTATTTTCTTATTTGGGTACTCAATTAGCTCATAGCTCATCTTATCATCCTCAATCTGATGGTCAAACTGAGATAGTAAATAAATGCTTGGAAGGATATCTTCGTTGTTTTGTATCTGATAAACAAACACAATGGGTCAAGTGGTTACCTCTCACTGAATGGTGGTATAACACTTCCTTCCATATTGCAGCAAAAATGACCCCATTTTTGGCACTTTATGGATATCATCCACCGTCCCTCACATCATATTTAAGAGAAAATTCAAAGGTTCAAGTAGTGGAAGATCACATCGAGCATCAACAAGAAGTTCTCCAACTCTTAAAGGATAACCTGAATTTGGCACAAAATCGAATGAAACAACAGGCAGATCAACATCGCAGCGAGAGAAGTTTTGATGCAGGAGATTGGGTATTTTTACGGCTACAACCATATAAACAAATGTCCCTCAAGCAAGCTAAGAAGGATAATAAATTATCGCCAAAGTACTATGGTCCTTACAAGGTGTTGCAAAAGATTGTTACTATGGCATACAAATTGGAGCTTCCTGCTTCTTCGCGAGTGCATCCAGTTTTCCATGTTTCATGCTTAAAGAAGGTTATAGGTGAAAATATTCCAATTCAAACAATATTGCCAGAACTTGATGAGGAAGGAAAAATCATATTGGAACCTGAAGCGGTCATGGAAACAAGAACTCGACAACTACGGAATCGATCAATTTCAGAGTATCTCATCAAGTGGAAGAACTTACCCATTGAAGATTCTACATGGGAAGATGAGAATTTTATACAGAAGCACCCATAGCTACTCAAGCGTTGAGGAAAACACTTTTTTGAAGGAGAGGGGCATGTTAGGTCCCTATATTACTAGTATAGTCCCTTATTGTTGTTAGTGTAACCCCCTTATTGTTATTATTGTACCCTTGTAACCCCCATATTCTTATTATTGTGCCCTTAAATTATTATTGTTAGGTCGGCTAGGATTACATTGTGGCCCCATGGACTCCTATATATAGAAAGGAGGTTTTTTAATTTGTATCATCCAATAATTTTTCATTCATGTAATGTATTGGAGGTTTCCCCCTCAAAGTGGCTTATTGCTAAGGCATTGATATCTCTTTTCTTCTATTTTTGGAGCTGGTTTCACAACATTATGCACCTACACTAGCATGGAGCCTCAGGTTATTTTTAGGTGGAGGTCTATTTATAGATGCATGAGCAAATTATATTTATAGATGAGGTCTATTTATAGATGCATGAGCAAATTATATTTATATATCAAGTCTATTTATAGATGTATGTGCGAGTTCTATTTATAGATCACATCTCTATTTAAAGATGCATGTCGACTATTATTATCCCTTAATATTAGTTGGAAAATAAACAATAATCTATTCTCAATGAGCACTTGGAAATAGTTAATTGAAGTGGAAAATCAGTTAGCTATGGGAAATTCGAGTTGAGAGGTTGGTTAGTGGGACATGCAAGTGGACTTAGTTGTAACTGAGTGATTCAAAGTTGTGACAGATTTGGATGTGTAGTTATGTGAGTTGTAAAGTAGTTTAACTCAGTTAAGTGAGTTAAATTCAATTGTGCTAGTTGTAATTGAAGATACACTAGTGAGAGATCAGTGAATTAATTATTAATTAATTCAAAATTAGTGGTATCACATGAAACTGAAGATTTACTATTGTTAACTACATGCATGTCAGATCCAGTGGAGATCCAGTTGAGATGTAGTTGAAAGGGACAGTTTGACTATCAGTTGTAACATTAGTGGGTGCACTCATGCAACCACAGACACATTGGATGTGCCCATGAGGATTATGCAGTCAAGTCAAGCAAGATTCCATTCTTTCAGGGATTTCTATCAGCTAGGATTGTGTCGTGGAGGCAGGCTGTCTAGAGGCAGTAAATTGGCACATGGATTTGTCAATTTTTGTATGACAATGTGAGACAATTGTACATTTTATTGAGAAATCTTGGATAAGAGCTTTGTATGAGATTGTTTCATGATCCATGATATGTACATAATATATGATAGTGGGGTTTTTTAGCTTTATTTTTTCCCGATAAAAGCATCTGTGTTATGTGTGATTGATCTTTCTTCATGATATTGCAATTGGTGATTGTGTTTTAAATTCCACAAAGATTTTTTGTAGAGGTTATTCTATATTTAATAGTGGCATATAATTGTTAGATCATGAGAATCCAGGCAATACATAACTTCTATTAAAATTTCTACATATGGAACTCATAGAGCCGTTGGGAAAATATAGTATCATGGGGGCTTCACTGGGGGAGCAATACCATAACATGTGCATTCGTATTGGGGTATATATACTGAGGAAAAAACGACATACTATATTGAGCATATAATAGTGGGTAAAGGGTTTTTATATCGGAAGGTTTAAAAAATGGTGCTCAAAGTTAATGAAAAAATATAAAGGGGTATAAAAAAATTTAATGAAAAAATAGATACCTACAATATTTAGTGAAAGTAGGGGTTTATTAAATTGGGAAGGTGTATTGGGTTTGTATTATTAGGGGGTTAAATACTGTGATTTTTAGAGGTATTTTCCAATATGTATTCAAATTATGGCTATTGTTTAGTATACCATGAATGCATGCGTTATGTCAGAGGTTCATTGAGTGAAGCCCCCGTGTACAATATACTTTATCAGTTGTGATTAATCTTATTTCTAGTTTATGTCTACAAATGAATAGTCTCATGCTTTATCAGTGGTCTAGTTTCACATGCGGTAAGTTGTTGACAAGCAAAAACTGATGATATATGTAACTTTTGATTACTAATATAAAACCTTAACTGACCTCTCTCTCTCTCTCTCTATATATATATATATATAAAATTCTAAAAACATAAATAAAATAATTAAATTGAATCTGTTGGTGCCCCGTGATTTGCAATATTAGCAAGAACAACTCTGTAGGGAACCACATTAGACTACTTTGGAGTCCAAGGACCTAGCCTTCCTGGACTCAAATAGGGCTCTCTCTATGTTCGTGATGAAAATGATTTATCTTTATGCTTATGTTTTCTGATTTTAGGCTAGCTATGAAGTTCTATGTAATATTCCAGAATGGAAATAGAAGCAATACAAGACATAATAATGTAAAAAAAAATGATTCAATATGCATCCATCATTTTATTAAGATATCAGCAACAATATACAAAAATATCTTAAGGGTCAAGCCACTCAAGCAATAAGAACAAGCCTCCAATGATCAGAACAATCAACACATGAGTTGATGCTACTGTATAAAATGCCGGAAAGCAGTGACATCATTTTCTATATTATTTTAGCTGCTGTTGTAAACATACATAAATGAAATATGACTGATATATACAAAATAAATTCCCAGAAAAGAAGATGTGGGCTCTAATACATGATTTCTAGCCAACCCAGAAAAGATTGCTAGAAATACCAGGAAATATACAATGTGACAAATAACCCTGGGGTTAATATGCCACTGAATAATGGAACTCAATAGAATGAGGCTATGACAGATCTGAAATGATGATGTCCTCCTCCAATTATATTTCTAAATACAAGGTTGATCCCTCTACTCAGAAATAAACCCTCCTGATGAGCTCAATGAACCCTCCCAGCAACTGCCTCTGAAAATAACGCAGATCTGGTTTATAACTGTACTGTGAGGGATGGTAGATGGTTGGTATGATGCCAAAAATTTAGAAATATGCCCATGAGCCCTCCTTGCTGATCCTACAATAGATAGGCTTCCTCTCCATTGAAAAACAAGCCCAGAAATGGCTCTATGTGATCCTCCTTTGCTGCACCTTGCAACACAACCCAACTCTAAACAGAAAATACGTTGTAGATGAAGACTGAAGCTTGGATAGAATTCTAGATGTGTGAAATGAAAGATTAGGACTCTCCCAAGAAGCCTCTTAAGGAAAGAGATGGAATTCCTGAACATGAATACCTTGTGCTAAACAACACCAGCGATCTTAGCTAAACAACTGAAGAGAGAAAAAGTCTAAAAAAACATATCAAAATATGATTCATAAGCTAACCCCATATGGCTCCATTCTCTTCCTTATAAACAATGTGAGCCTTCTCACCTTGGGTCCCACTCATTAGGGTTTCCACCATCACACAATCAATCTCCCTCCAAAACTGCATTGTCCCATCATTAAAGCCACTCCTCCATAACATCATTGTTTGATTTGGTCAAAGATGACCTCTTCAACTTGCTCTAGCCCTTTTCACACCTAAGGGTCTTCAATCCAGCTTTTTTATAGCTATCTAAACTACTCCACATTCATATTGGTTGTCTTAATTGATGGTTCACTCCCTCCATTCCATCTTAGCTGACTTGGTCAAACTTGACCTTGTCTTCATGTATTAGCCCTTGTTCACACATGAGGGTGTTTGATCTAGCTATGAATATGATCCATTTTCACATTAAGAGGGATTTTATTGCTGCTAAAAAGATTCATGGGCCTCCTTACTCATTTATTCATCTAACTACAAGTGAAGAACAAAATTAATATCCCAATTAGCTGCATGCTAATTTAGGAATATTACAGTCCTCCCCTCCCAAATGTTTCTTGTCCTCAAGCAACTGCAAGGATAGAACTAAAGAGCCTCCTCTCCTCCTTTAGCATCCTCATATGATAAAATCCTCCAAGGAACAAGATGTTGTCTCATCAATACATCTCCTAGTTTCCCCTCCCAAATGTGCAAGTTAGCTTTTGGTGACCATCCCAAATAGCTATCATCATGTAGAAGTAAAAAACCCATGGAGGAAACAATGTGCTATATAGAGGCATTCTTGAGGCATGAGATATGATTTATATTTGGATCTATCATCCCCATGTGAATCTCCCATCCCCAAGCTATCATCCATACAAAATGAGCCACCCTCCAAAATGGTAACTCATAGAAAATCTCCTCCACCTTGGGCTCCTGCAATCTGGGTGGGCTAAATAACTAAACATGGTAGAAAAAATAGCCTACCCCACACTATCTCTCTCTCCACTTAAAATAAGTGTAGAGTAGCTGCTGATCTTGGGCTGCAATAATGTTTCCCTCAAGTAGCAAGAAGAAGATTGGATCTTCAAAGATCCCCTCCATAGAATCATGAATCATGTTGGCCCAATCCATCCCATACAAAGATAATGGTACACCACCACCATATGGTATCCAAATCATAAATATGTTGAAGGTTATGTGCAATCTTGGATAATCCCAATGGTTTTTCTAGTCGATATAATGCAGTCTTTCCAATTGCTGTTTGAGAACATCATGTGGCAAGTTGTCCTTCAACAAATTGCTAGTTGTGTATGTTTGCTCATCTACTATGAGGTAGTAAATAGCATTATATATCAGCTAAGAATGATAAGAATAAAAACACACTTGCCCAAAGTCATGTAGAGAAGGGTTATCTCCATCATAAGTGTTGGTCCTAGAATGACCATGAAACCCAAAAATAATCTTGCCCTCTTGTGGTGCAATGCATTGTACATAGATGGTGAGGTACTAAAAATACTCAATGAAATGATCAATAAGTACATAAATACATTTCTTACCATGCATAGTAAGTAGGCTGAAAGTGAGGTCCATGGATGAGTCCTCCCATGAGAATATTCTCATTAAAGTTTGCAAAGTGAAGGGATGCATACTCCCCTTGGAACACTCCATCAATAGAAACATACTCCCAAGTGACAGTGCTATTGGCCTTAGTGATAAGGCTCTTGTCACTCCATGACTTCCTTCTTTGACATGCCATATGCCAAAGTCATCCACCATCATGCTGATATGTGTGGAAATCTCCTTCCCATGTGGAAGTACCTCCTTATCCTCCAATGTTGAAGGGTGGCCTCTTTGCACTTTTATTGTGCCATCCCTTTCTCCAGAAATATCATGCCAAGTATAGTAAAAAAATTGCCCATACTCTCCCAAGAGTAGCAAAAGCAACAATAACTCTTGCTACTCCCTCACACCTCCATAATACAAATCATGAGGTGAATATATGATCATTGACATGAGAATTTCATATCAACATAATGCACCCAAAATATTTGATGCCATATGATGCAAGTGTCCTGCCAAGTTTCCTCCACCAACATACCCCTTGAAGAAGGATATGTCACATGATGGCCAAACTCTTTCAAGAGTAGCCAACGTAGCCATGCCTCCTGCTACCCTGTATCATAAATATGCAAGTGGCTCACCAACCTCTTGCTCACCATCCACACCCATTCATCCACATGTGGGTGTCTCCCACCATGCTCCATCTTGGTGCTCCTCCAATAAAGGATACCATCCTCCCTAATCAGATTTCTACCTTTGCATTTCATGGTATGTTGAAATGCAACCTCTTGGAGATCTCCCAGAGAAGACCCCACACTAATTACCATATTGAATCCATAAGGATCCAAGTATGCTGAAGGAAAAACCTCCTCATAGGCATGTACAATGCTCATCCCAATAGATCCATCACAATGATGAAAGACAAAGTGGCTCTCATTGATCATCTGATCATCCAATGTCACACAAGTGTAATAGTCATCAGAATGCTCTAATAATAACAAGGCCCCCAACTCATCACTACTGCTCAATGACAACATTGTTGGTCTCCTCAATGGTGTATTTGTTGTCTCATGCTCAAGCTCAATGCTGAACATATAGTTTTGCATTGGATTGTTTAGGACAAAGCTCATCATATCCTCAAAAAATCCACACCCCAACCCCAAGTGTTTTGTGTAGCTCAATAATGACACACTAGGATGATTTTTTATCCCCTCCTTGAACAACTCAAGGCTGCATAGTGCAGTGAAAGTTTGCTGCTCAAAATCAGCAATATGTTTTGACCCTTGGTCATGCAATATGTTTTGACACTTGGTCATACAATGGCATATTACCACAACCCTCCATAAGATTTTCTGAAATAACAGAAATTGGAAACTTATGCATACCTTGGTGAAGCTTGGGACCATCTTGTATGGCTATAAGGGTCCCTTCCACCAATGTGTTGCCTCCCCCAACTACTGAGGATGATGGCTGCTCCTCCATAGTTGTGTCAACGCTGGTACAAGTCTCCTCAAGTGATGGTGAGGGATCCTCCCCCTCTGATTTATTCTTGTCAAATATTTTGGTCATCCTTTGAGTGAAATTTGCAAAAGCAGTCACTCTTGCATGACTCAAATGGCTGAACCACCAAATTTTTGCTTCACCCTCAAGGTGCAACGCTACAATCTCAACATCCTCTCTCTCTACCACTGGATGTAGTAGGAAGAATGCATCTAGCTTCATCACCCAAGCCCTTGCTGTACATGTGGATGATCCATCAAAAGTATACAATAGAAATCTATTTCCCTTTATTCTCCTATTGTTGCAAGGCCTCCTTTCTTCTTCAAGCTGAATAAATTGTGTAAGAGTTAGAGTCTCCTTGAAATCTCTAGGTTGAGACTTATATTATACAAGGTATCCACTCAGGATCTCATGTTCCAAGTGCCCTCCATCTCCATGCCTCTTGTATTCTTCCTCAAAAGGATAGGGCATAGTGTATTGCTTTGGAGCTCTTTGCAACACTGGTTCTTTCTTATGAAAATAGGAGGTACATGGACCTTCCTCTTCTTGAAACCCTCTAGAGGTTTCATTGCATCCTTTCTCTTTCATCTACTTAACCTACTTGGAGAGGTTCTTCCTAGATCTAAAAAGTGATGAGATTAAGCTCATTCCTTCCACCATTTTAGATCTCTTCTACTTCTCTTCTTCTTCTCATAGCATAATGGCTGAAGACTCACAGGCTGAGCCAAGATTATGCTCTGATACCACTGTAATATTCCAGAATGGAAATAGCATTAATACAATACATAATAATGTAAAACACACCAATTAAATATGCATCCATCATTTTATTAAGATATCAACAACAATATAAAAAAATATCTTAAGGGTCAAGCCACTCAAGCAATAAGAACAAGCCTCCAATGATCAGAACAATCAGCACATGAGTTGCTGCTACTCTATAGAATGCTAGAAAGCAGTGACAACACTGGATATGTCAGTGTAGCTGCTACCGTAAACATACATAAATGAAATTTGGCTGATAGATACAAAATAAATGCCCATAAAAGAAGATGTGGGCTATAATACATGATTTCTAGCTAACTCGGAAAATATTGCTAGAAATACCAGGAGATATACAATGTGACAAATAAACCTGGGGTTAATATACCATTGAAAACTGGAATTGAATAGAATGAGGCTATGAAAGGTTTGAAATGATTATTTCCTCCTCCAATGATATTTATAAACAGAAGGCTGATTCCTCTACTCAGAAATAGACCCTCCCGATGAGCTCAATGAACCCTCCTAGCAACTGCCTCTGAAAATAACAAAAATCTGGTTTGTAACTCTGTTGTGAGGGATGGTAGATGGTTGGCCTGATGCCAAAAGTGTATAAATATGCCCAGGAGCCCTTATTTCTGATCCTCCAATGGATAGGCTTCCTCTCCACTGAAAAACAAGCCCAGAAATGGCTCTATGCGAGCCTCCTTTGCTGCACCCTACAACACAACCTAGCTCTAAACAGAAATTGTGCTGTAGCTGAAGAATGAAGCTTGGCCAGAATTCTAGATATGTGGAATGAAAGATCAGGACTCTCCCAAGAGGCCTCTCAAGGAAAGAGATGGAATTCCTAAACAAGAATACCTTGTGCTAAACAACACTAGCAATCTTAGTTAAACAACTAAAGAGAGCAAAAGTCTAAACAGAACTATCAAAATATGATTCATAAGCTAACCCCAAATGGCTGCCATCCTCTTTGTTATAAACAATGTGAGCCTTCTCACCTTGGGTCCCACTCATTAGGGTTTTCACCATCACACAATCAATCTCCCTCCAAAACTGCGATGTCCCATCATTAAAGCCACTCTTCCATAACAACGTTGTTTGATTTGGTCAAAGTTGACCTCTTCAACCTACTCCAGCCCTTTTCACACCTAAGGGTCTTCAATATAGCTTTTGTATAGCTGTCTAAAATACTCCACTTTCATATTGGCTGTCTTAATTGATGGTTCACTCCCTCCAATCCATCTTAGTTGACTTGGTCAAACTTGACCTTGTCTTCATGTATTAGCCCTTGTTCACACATGAGGGTGTTTTATCTAGCTATGAATATGATCCCTTTTCACATTAAGAGGGATTTTATTGCTGCTAAAAATATTCATGGGCCTCCTTACCCATTTATTCATCTAACTACAAGTTAAGAAAAAAATTAATATTCCAATTAGCTGCATGTTAATTTAGGAATATTACATTCTAGGACTTGTTTGTTTTGTTTTGATTGCTTAATTTACTGTATGATTAATTGATTGAGTGTTTCAGTTGAATAGATATACTATGGGAAGCATTAATCCATTGGGATATGGAGTCATAAAAGGATTTGATTTTTCATCAACTCTGCAAGGGTTTTCATAGGGCAAGCTAACTATATCAAGTGGATCTTTTATATTAGATGGAATATGAAATGACAGTAAGTTGTGAAATCAGTAAAACTAAAGGGAAATTAAGAATCCTTTAACCATACTTCAAAAAGAAAAGTATTTTGGGTAATTGTTTAAGAAGAACCAAAGGATAGGGAAAACCATAGACTTCTTTGGCCAGACTCTACTAAGTAAACCTTGAGACAACAATCCATCAATCCTAGAGAGAAAGACACCCCCGAATTATCTAGTTATTACTTTCAGACAAAGAAAACATTTAAGATAAAAGACAGTGAAATTAAAAAGAAATTAAGAATTCTTTAATCAAACTTCTAAAAAGACCTTCGAAGCAACAGTTTAAGACAAACCAAAGGACATGGCAAACCATAAACTTATTTGGATGGAATCTACTGAGTAAACTTCAAAAAATGCCTTGAAATGAACATTTCAAGCCAAACCAAAGGACAGGGAAAACCATAAACTTCTTTGGCTGGACTCTACTGAGTAAATTTCAAGGCAACAAGCTAGGTGGAACTAAAGAGCAGAACAACCCTGAATTCTCTAATCAGACCTTACAGAAGAAAACATTAAGATGAAAGAAACAGACAGAATTAAGGTGCCAAGACAACATGTCTTAATCTAAAATTTTTGTTCTTTTATCAAAGAAATGGTGGATAATATGAAAAATAGGAGAACACCAATGACAAAGAAGGATAACATCAGCATTAACATAACTCAAGAATCCTACGAACGTGGTTGTATTACTGATGTCCAAAACAGTTACATTACTCTAGTGCAATAACCTTTGCAGCTCAGAGTCTGATCAAATCCAGCCTAGCAACCAATCCTCTAATCAAGCAAGCAACCTACCAACACTAAAAATGAATAATACATGTAGTATTTATCTGCAAAATGAGGAGGTTTCCCTAACATAGGGTGACATATTTTTATTTATTATAGAGTTAATGTAATCTTGACCTTTGAGAGCATGCAAGGCCTAAGGTAAAGTATCTGTGACTGACTCATTGTAATAATAAATTTAACTTAGCTGCTGAGCTACCTTTAGGATACTTTGACTTTTAAGGCTTTTCATTAACTTTACAATAATTATTGAGTAGCTGGGAAATATATATGATTGTTTCAATAACTGTAGCTGCTTTTATTGAAGTGAAATGAGGTTGTAGGTGGAAAAATATGTTTTGAAGGAGTAATTGTTGTTTTTCCTTGCCATTCAGATCTGCCTTCTTTGCTAGTTTGCCTTTGATTTATTCTTTAAACCCTGATTTGGATTTTAACTCAGATTTAACTTTTCCTTAAATCTGCTTCCTATCTTCACTATGTTCATTATCATTAACTTTTGACTGATCTTTTACAATTTTTATTCATCTCTTCCTTTTGATTTAACCTTGGCCTTTCTGTGTTTTGCCTTTAACTCTATCTTCTAATCCTGCTTTCATCGTTAACCTATGATTTAAAACTCTTTAATCCCTTTTTTCCTTGACCATTTGATGACTATGTTCTTCATTTTCCATTATTTCTGCGCAGCCACTGTGTGAACCTCTTTGTTTTATCCTACTTGTTGAAGAATATTCTGCTGCTCCTGAAGTGTTCGTATGACCATCAATGGTCATGTTTTAATCCTGCGCTTCCGATCCCTTTAATGAACAAAAATTCTGGATCGTCATCCAGAGGGCCTGTTTAAAACAATTTTTTGGACTTTATAATGCAATTATCTCATTCATACATTGACTACTTGCACATTTAGAAATAATTGTTAATTAAAATCCTATGCTGTGGGTTTTCTGCATTTTTTTGGACTTTCCAGGTTTTTTGGAGTATTTGTAGAGGTTTTATGGTGGCTCGAGGGCTTATTGTATTAGCACAAGGCTTTCAGAATATTGGAACGGAGTTGGTGGTTTTGGGTTTATGGTGGGAGGAGGTAAGTGGTTTTATCACACAAGATGGAGGCGGTAAATAGTATTGGTAGAGGGTGTGTGATGCCATTAAGGGGATGCCACGTGGTGGATGGGATGAGTGCATATACCACCCATATCGCAAGGCTCGGGTTTTGTTAACCCTTGGGTATGCGGGGGTGCGATACGACGCGTGGGCCATTGGATTAGGGGGGAGTTGATCCAACGATGGTCGGGTGTAATGGATTGGTGGGCTAGTTTGAAAGGTGGGTCTGGGAGGTATACAAAGCGGAGGGTTTAATACATGGTAGGGGCTAGGGTATATAACAAAGCAGCGGGGTTTATTATATATGAGGGGTCAAGTAGAATAGGTAGGGCTTATTCTTAAAGAGTGGGACCCGAAACAATAAATTTTTAGTTTAAAACAATGTTAAAAGGGTTTTTTTACATTGTTTTAATGGAAATAAGGGAAAATGATGAAGGGGAGGGGGTTTTGTGGGGAAAATGGGGGTTTTAGGCTAGGGACAAGGGTAAAATGGGGAATCAAGGCCAATCATGAAATTTTCAGAGCTTGAGGGTATTGAACAAGGTCGAAATGAGATATAGTGAAATTTTTTTAAAGAAGATAATGAAGGCAGTGAGATTTCTGAAAATAGAATGATGATAAAGGAATGATATTTTCAACTGATAGTGAAAAACCCATAACTATTTAGTCAGACTGTAGAAATATAAGAGACTAACAGTGGCTCCAGCTGGGGAGGGTGGCTCCTTCACGAGGTGTCAAGAACCTTAGAGTCAGATCTATGGTCTTCGTAGATCAGTGCCTTGTTTTCACTTGGCTGATTTCTCATTTTGGTAATTTTTGATTTCTTGCAACTCAAACTCTACCTACCCATCACCCTAGTCTAAAATTTTTTCGTCATTTGGGTGCATTTAGACTGGCAAACCCTTGACATCAATTTTCTTTTGAAAGCAAAACTATCTATGTCTACCCTTATACTTCTAAAGGCTTAGGTTAGACTGATGAGATATTTATTCTCTACCTAATCTACTTATCTATCAAGATTAAACATTTTGACAGATTTTCATTCACTAGCTAACAACATGAAATTTAAAACATGATTTACTCAAGATTAAATAGTTTGGTCATTATGTATTATGGCATTTTGGACAAGCTGCACACAAATTTTATTTTGCAAAAAATTAAAACTAAAACTAAGGGCTTTGATTTGAAATTTGTCATTTATCCCTTTCTTCTCTTTTTTGGTTTAGATTTTAGACTTGGGAACCAATATCTTTTTCCTATCTACTGATAAGCCAAGTTTATACAGTTTGGAAAATCTTCATTTTCTATCCTATTAGCAAAAAATCAAAATTTGTTCCATCATGATTAGGCTGTATGATTGAACAAGACTTCCTTTTCAAAAGTAGTGGCATTTGGACTTGCACACTTTCATAAATTCTATTTTTTGGTATGGGGCTTTCCCTTTTCTCTTTTTATCTGTCCTCTTTTATTCTTTTCTTTCTTTCTTTTTGTAACAATTTTTTCTGAAGTTTTTGTTTAAGAAATATTATGTACAATGAATAAAACTTTAAACTGAGAAATTTTTTTAGGTGAAGTAATTCTTGAGCATCCTGCCATTGACAGGACTTCCAAATAATTATGTTCCATCCATTTCTTGTAGAAAAAATGCATTGTTACCTCTTGTGGAATGGATGATGTATGGACCTTTCCATAGATTGTCAAATTTTCCATTCTTGCCTTTGTCCTCTCTTCTTGAATCCCACTTTAGCACTTTGTCTCCAATGCTGAAATCATTTGCCTTGGCCCTTTTGTCAAAAAGATTTTTAATGTTTTCTTGTACTTGTTGTGTCATGTTGTACACTTCTTCTCTGGTTTGCTGCAGCTGGACAATTTGGTTTATTCTCCTTTTCATATCATTTTCTTCATACTGTACTTCTTGAATGAGCTTCGTTACTAGAACTCCCAAGCTTGATGGGAAGAATACATCTTCTCCATACACTAGCTGATAGGGTGACATACCAATTGAATTCTTGTTTGTTAATCTGTCTGCCCATAATGCATGTACTATTTTGCCATGCCATGATTTCTTGTTTTTCTCCAACAACTTTTTGATGATGTTTACGAAGATTTTTTTTTAGGATTCAGCCAACCCATTACCTTGAGGGTCATCAGATGTAGAATTTCCCAATGTAATCTGATATTTGTAGCAAAATTCCACCATTTTCTTGGATCTAAAAGCAGCAGCATTTTCAGTAATGATTTTTCTAGGACATCCAAATCTAGATAAAATATGGGTTTTAAGGAACTTGATAATCACTGATTCTATGGAAGTTCTGGAAGGAATGGCTTCTATCCACTTTGTAAAATAGTCAGTTGTAGTAAGGATCCAATTATGTTGGGTAGAGGAGGCAGGGTTGATTTCTCCAATGAAATCAAGACCCCATTGTTGAAAAGGAGCTTCTATAGAGATTGGTTGTGACGGCAAAGGAAAATGTTTCCTTTTACCCTAAAAATTTTGTCATTTATGACAGGAAACTACCATTTTGTGGATGCCTTGAAAGAGGGTAGTCCAGTAATAATCAGCTCTTAGAATTTTATTAATAGTTGTTTTCCAATAGAGATGGCCTCCACATTCTCCTTCATGAAAATTATGCATAATCCTATCTGCATATTCTTTAGGCAAACATTTAAGCAATATACCACCAACATTTTTTCAATATAAAACTTTGTCTAAAATACAAAAATTCACAGCCTTTAACTTCAATAATCTGGCCTTTGTTTTGGACAAACCAGGAGGAACATTTAGGTTAAAAATCACATACAATATATCATCATACCAAGATGAGTTCAGAAATGGTTCCTTAATAGGTGGAATCGCTAGCTCCTCTCGTCCATCCAATGAGTGAATCATATTGATATCCAGTGCTTGAAAATTTGTTTTAGCCATGAGTTTAGCCAGTCCTTGTCCCTTGATTAGCTTGGTGGGCTTGATTTCAAAATTATATTCTAAGATGAAAACAATCCACTTACCTCTTTTACCATTAGGATCTTGTGTAAGTATCTCTTTAACCACTGTGTGAGGCACAAATCCAATGATGTGCGAATGCAAGATATAAACTCTGAAATCCTTCAATTCCTTGATTAAGGAAAAAATTTGTTTTTCCATTATATTATATTTTAGAGGTGCATCTCTAAGTGCCTCGCTGGAAAATGCTATGGGATGCTCCTGTCCTTTTATATTTATCTGAAATAAGACAACAACAATTATGTGTTCTGATGCAAAGGAGAAAATGAAGAAATATTTGGTGAAGTCAGGGCTGATTAGAATCGGTGTTTGAGTAAGAGCCTTCTTCAACAAATAAAAATATTGGTTTGTTTCTATGGTCCACTTGACTCATGTTTATATTTTTAGCATATTAGTGATGTTTCTTAGGAGTTCTCAAGGTTTCGTATGAACCTTCTTAAGAAATTTATTTTTCCAATGAAAGATTGCAACTCTTTGATGTTTCTTGGATGGTTGATTTGAAATATTCCCTCAATCCTTTTTGGGTCAATCTTGATCCCTTCTTTAGATATGATGTGGCCTAAAAGTTTCCCTTCTTGAAGGCCAAAAAAAGTTTTCTTGGGATTTAAAGACAGGCCATACTTTCTGCACATTTTAAAGACCTTTCTTAGGCGAGCTAGGTGTTCTTCATTAGTTTTGGAATATAATGTTTTTTCATCAATAAATATCACAATGAAGTAGCCTATTTCTTTAGAAAAATCAATGTCCATGGCTCTTTGAAAATTTTCCCCAACATTCATTAACCCAAAAGGAATTTTAACATACATGAAGGTGCCCCAGGGTGTGGTGAAAGCTATCTTGTGTTGATCATCTGGATGTACCAGCACCTGATTGTACCCTCAAAAGCCATCATGTAGAGATATTCTTTTGGAGCCTACTACCCTTTGCAATATGGGATCCATTTTTGGTAAAGGGTAGTTGTCCTTCAGGGAGGCTTTATTTAATATCTGAAGTCTATGCATAGCCTAATTTCCCATGTCTTCTTCCTCACAGATACAAGATTTGACACCCATTTTGAGTATCTAAGAGAGTTTATTATCCCAGCATCATACATTTTCTTGATTTCATTCTCAATGAGTGGGATTTGTACATGATTTATTCTGGGTAATCTTTGTTTAAAGGGCTTCTGGTTTTCTTTGAGAGGGATCTTGTGCTGGATGATCTTGGTATTATATGACTTTAAATCTTCATAGCTCTAAGCAAACACATCAGTAAATTCTTTGAAAAACTTAGTATATTTTTGTTTTATATGTGTTGGCAGTGTTTTGGACAATTTTATCATTTTGGGCTCTTGTTCACTGTCTATATTTCGTTCTTCTACTTTAGCTTCAATGGAATCCACCTTTGGATTCTTAGAAACATCATTGAAATCAAAAAGTTCTTCAAGAGGAACCAGTCCCTTTGGCAAAGTATCATCTATGGAATGCATCACTTAAAAATCTTCTTTTTATGAGTCTGTACACAATTCTGTCTCATGTGGGTGTTCTTTTTCTAACATATTTATATCAACCTAATCAGGAGGCTCTTCTTTGTAAGTTTGTTCTTCAGCGGAGAAATATTCTTCATGATCTGAATCTGAATTTGGAATTTCAAACTCATTTCTAGACTATAGGAAGTCTTCAATCTGTTTATCACCTTCAAAAACTTGCCATATTTTATATTTTCAGGGACTGCTTATCTGTACTTGACTTGCACTATATATTGTTTTTTATGATAAGGTTTTTGACGAGTACTAGCTGCAAATGGTAGACCATTGGCAAGGATGTTTTGATTTCTTGGGACAAAGGTAAGATCATATTCCTTGAATTTTTTTAAGAGGTCAAGGGCATCATTCCTATATGCTCTTAATATAGTATGCTTAGATGAATATTCTCCCTTAATTTTGCTAATGACTAGCTCATAATCCCCATGGACATAAATCCTTTTTGCTCCTAGTTTCTTGAGTAGTTTTAGCCCTAGGAGGAGTGCCTCATATTCTTCTATGCTATTTTTACATTGAAAGTTCAGCTTGTATGAGTGGCCTTCTACATGGTTATTCTCAGTGGTGTGCATCCAAACACCTTCTCCTTAACCAATTTTACCATAGGAACCATCAAAGCTCATGCTCCAAAGAGGTTCAATTTCAGATTTATCATTATGTTGGTCATTGTGGCTGCCACTATGTTTTCCATTATGTTGTTCATTCTCTATTTGGGCTAACTGTTATGACTGTTCCTCCTCTTTTTCCTCTTATTTTTCAGTTGTTTGCTCATTTTCTTCCACTTTTTCATTAATGTTTTCATCATTATAAATGAATCAAGGTCTGTGTGAATAGAATAAAGAGGGGATTTATCGGGCTTTTCTTGACTACTAACCATGTATCTCACATGAGTCTCCATATATAGTCTTCTTGGTTGACTAAAGACAGGTATGGTAGTATAGGTCATGTCCATTTGGAGGGTGCCTTGAATTTTAGTTCCCCATGAGCGTGAAAGGAGCATGCCATATTTAGGGGGAATGTCAGCCACTACAATATCCATTACTAGGCTCTTGGCTAGTATTTGTGCCAGATTAACACAAAGATATTTGATTAGGCCCAGAAATTTAACTCTACTGGAATCAAAAGAGTATAAATCTTTGTATGGTCTAGTTATCGCAAGGCCCAGTCTTTCCATAAATACTTTTGGCATGAGGTTATGTGAAGCTCCTGAATCTAACATGGCATTGTGGAGGATTTTATCATGAATGTTTAAACTAACATAAAATGGAGGAACACCTCCCTCTTGAAGTTTTCCCTCTACTTATAGCCCAAACAAAAGTTCAGGTCTGTCATCATTTAAATTTACAGAATCAACACTCTCTCCTATGTTTAAAGCTTTCAAAACTTGGGATCTATATACATCTTTGGTAGCTAATTTAGTAAGAGGTATGGAGATTTTTATCTTGGCAATTTTATTCTAAATATTGAAAGGTGTCTGTGCTTTTAGTAGATTTAAATCAGTTTTATCAGACACTGTTTTGACAGCAATTTCAGCTTGCTGATTTTTATTTGGAGTCTTAGTTAAAATAATTTTGTTAGGGATACTAGATGGATTACTAGTGCTGGTTTTGTCACCACTATGTTGGCTGTTTTTTTTCTCTATTTTTATCAGAACTTTTAACCAAACCTTTTAAAGTTTCCATTGTCTTTTTAGGATTAGTTTCAGGGATCTTCCTAGCATAAATTTATGGGTTGTTTCTCTTGGGAGTGTCTTGGGTTTTCTTGCTTCTGAGGTTATATTGCCTATGCACTTCCATGATGGTATTTTCAAAGCCTTGCTTATAATTTTCGGATTCTAGGATTTCTTCCTCATTTGGTGCAAATATTCCTTGTTCTTCCTCAGCGAGGAAAACAATATTCTCATTAGTAACTCCCATTAGATTGATGTGACTTTCCTTTGTTTCTTCAATCACCCCCTCATCCTCATCAACATAGTTTTCTTCGAAAGGAGGCCTAATTTTCTGATCAGGACCTCTTTGTCTTATTTGAGGGGGATTTCTTGTAAGGTTTTGGTTTTGGTTCTAGTTTTGATTTCTGTTTTGAGGAGTTATTTGGTTTTCCATAGGGTAAGATCTCTCATTCATGTTTATTCTATCCATAATCCTCTCCATGGTTCTAACAAGGTTATAAATCTTAGTATCAGATGATGAAGGTGCAGATTCTTCCCTATGGCAATCAGATTTTCCTCTACACTCACTACACCCATCTGCATATCTTCTAATGTAAGAGGGTCTCTTTCTCTGAGTTGGTAAGCCATTTCTGGGTCGAACCCATCTGGAAATTTCATTAGAGCTATACCTTGTGGAGGTTTCATGTGAGTAGGGAGGGCATTATATACACTATTGAACCTAGTGAAGTACTCTTAGACACCCTCTCCAATGTTTATCTTAATGTTTTCGTACTCTGATAGGATTTGGAGAGGGTTCTTCTTGACTTCCCATTTGTTTAAGAATAATTGATGAAAAGCAGGGAGGTCATGTATACTATTAGGGGTTAGGCCTTTAAATCATTTTCTTGCTTCCCCCCATAAGCTTTGAGAAAACATTCTTATTTTAGCAGTTTCATCATTTATTTCTTGTTTGTCAAAATAATCATTCATTATATCCACATGTTGTTCAGTAGTAGTAGAAATAATTACATCATATAAAGGAATATTGAACTAATAGTCCTATGGTAGAACAACTAAAGGAAATGGTAGAACTAATGTGGCATACCATGTTGCCATGGTTGGTAGTTGGGGAAACAAAGGAGGGTAAATAAGTGGAGGGTTTACAAAAGGAGGTAAAGGGTTAAATGGAGGAAGGTGAAAAATGGGTGTATGAATGGGGGTTGAAGTTAGTACAACAGGATTCTATTCTAAGATGGATGGGTCTAAAACTATCTAGGTTATCCAACTTTGAGATCTAGTCCTAAACAAGCTTTGTTCTAGGGGTGAGTCACAGAGGATATTCTGCAATTTTTTAAGGTTTTCAGGTAGGGAACTTGCTTTGTAAATTGGTCTGCTACCAGTTGGATTTTTAGATCTAGGATATTTCCTTAGGATTCTCTCAGGGTTGTCAACTATTGCAGGAGGGTTTGGGTCAGGATGGGATCTGGTACAAATTATTCTAGAAGCCATAATTTAGACCCAAAATTTTAGAGAGGTTAAAAGTTTGTATAACAGTTTGAAAAACAAACCAATTGTGAAAGGAATAATTAATCCACAAAGTATTCTTGGCTAGGTTCTGTTGAGGTTTAATGATATGAGGATTTCTCAATAATTTCCCTAGTAGAGTATGTAGAAAACCAGTGGAGTAAGCAAGCCTATTGAAAACTAGTGGAGTCACCAAGTGGATGATTTTTAACTATCTTTAGGCTGGCTATTGTCCACCATCAACATCCAGATACCATTCCTAGCTAACAGTTGATTCATCTAATTTTAAAATAAGGGTTTTCTGAGTTCTTGAGGTAATATTAAGTTGTTTAATAACTCGGATCCCTAGTATGGTCGCCACTATGTTGGCTCGTCGTGATTTGCAAGATTTGAAAGAAAAAATTTGTAGGGAACCACATCACACCACTTTGGAGTCCAAGGACCTAGCCTTCATGGACTCAGAGACGGCTCTCTCTATGTTTGTGATGAAAATTATTTATCTTTATACTTATGTTTTCTGATTTTAGGCTAGTTATGAAGTTCTAGGACTTGTTTGTTTTGTTTTGATTGGTTAATTGATTGTATGATTAATTGATTGAGTGTTTCAGTTGAATAGATAAACTATGGGAAGAATTAATCCATTGGGCTATGGAGTCATAAAAGGATTTAATTGTTCATCAACTCTACAAGGGTTTTCATAGGGCAAGCTAACTATATTAAGTGGATCTTTTAGACTAGATGGAATATGAAATGACAGTTGTGAAATCAGTAAAACTAAAGGGAAATTAAGAATCCTTTAACCATAATTCAACAAGAAAAGCCTTTTGGCTAACTATTTAAGAAGAACAAAAGGACAGGGCAAACCATAGACTTCTTTGGTTAGAATCTACTAAGTAAACCTTGAGACAAAAATCTAGCAATCCTAGAGATCAGGACACCCCTGAATTCTCTAGTTATTACTTTCGAACAAAGAAAACATTTAAGATAAAAGTTAGTTAAATTAAAGAGCGGTTAAGAATTCTTTAATCAAAATTCTAAACAGACTTTTGAAGCAACATTGTAAGAAAAACCAAAGGACAGGGAAAACCATAAACTTCTTTGGCTGGACTCTACTATGTAAACTTAAAAGAAGGCCTTGAAAGTAACATTTCAAGCCAAACCAAAGGACAGGGAAAACCATAAACTTCTTTGGCTGGACTCTACTGAGTAAATTTCAAGGAAACAAGCTAGGTGCAACTAAAGAGTAGGACGACCCTGAATTCTCTAACCAGTCCTTATAGAATAAAACATTAAGATGAAAGAAACAGATAGAATTAAGGTGCCAAGACAACATGTCTTAATCTAAATTTTATGTTCTTTTATCAAAGAAATGATGGACAATATGAAAAATAGGAGAACAACAATGACAAATAAGGATAACATCACCATCAACATAGCTCAAGAATTCTGTGAACGTGCTTGTATTACTGATGTCCAAAATAGTTACATTACTCTAGTGCAATAACCTTTATAGCTCAGAGTCTGATCAAATCCAGCCTGGCAACCAATCCTCTAATCAAGCAACCAACCAACCAACACTAAAAATGAATAATACATGCAGTATTTATTTTAAAAATGAGGAGGTTGCCCGAACCTAGGGTGACATATTTGTATTTATTACAGAGTTAATGTAATCCTAACCTTTGAGACCATGCAGGGCCTAAGGAAAAATATCTGTGACTGACTCACTATAACAGTAACTTTTAACTTAACTGTTGAGATAGCTTTAGGATACTTTTGACTTTCAAGGCTTTTCATTAAATTTACAATAACTGTTGAGTACCTCGGAAATATCTCTGACTGTTTCAATAATGGTAGCTGCTTTTATTGAAGTGAAATGAGGCTATAGGTGGTAAAATATGTTTTTAAGGAGTAATTGTTGTTTTACCTTGTCATTCAGATATGCCTTCTTTGCTAGTTTGCCTTTGATTTATTCTTTAAACCCTTATTTGGATTTTAACTCAGATTTACCTTTTCCTTAATTCTACTTCTTGTCTTCATTTTTTTCGTTATCATTAACTTTTGAATGATATTTTATCATTTGTATTCATCAATCTGATTTAAAACTCTTTAATCCCTTTTTTCCTTGACCTTTTGATGACTGTGTTCTTCATTTTCCAGTATTTCTGCGCAGCCACTGTGCGAACCTCTTTGTTTTATTCTACTTGTTGAAGAATCTCCTCCTGCTCCTGGAGTGTTCATATGATCATCAATGGCAATGATCCATTGATGATCATGTTTTAATACTGCGCTTTCAGTCCCTTTAATGAACAAAACTTCTAGATCGTCACCCAGAGGGCCTATTTAAAAAAATGTTTTGGACTTTAGAATGTAATTTTCGCATTCAGACATCGGCTACCTGCACATTTAAAAAAAAATGTTAATTAAAATCCCGCGCTGCGGGTTTTATACATTTGTTTGGGCTTTTCGGGCTTTTTGGAGTATTTACAGAGGTTTCATGGTGGCTCTGGGGCTTATTGTATTAACACAGGGCTTTCAGAATATTCGAATGGAGCTAGTGGTTTTGGGTTTATGGCGAGAGGAGGTAAGTGGTTTTATCGCACAAGATGGAGGTGGTAAACAATATTGGCGGAGGGTGTGTGATGCCATTGAGGGGATGTTGCATGGCGGATGGAACTAGGGAATATACTGCCCATATCGCAAGGTTCAAGTTTTGTTAACCCTCGGGTATGCAGGGGTGTGATACAATGCGTGGGCCATTGGATTATGGGGGAGTTGATCCAATGACGGTCAGGTGTAATGGATTGGCAGGCTAGTTTGAAAGGTGGGTCCTGGAGGTATACGGAGCGGAGAGTTTAATATATGGTGGGGAGCAGGGTATATAAAAAAGCAGCATGGTTTATTATATATGCGGGGTCTGGTAGAATAGGAAAGGCTTATTCTTAAAGGGTGGGACCCGAAACAATAAATTTTTAGTTTAAAACAATGTAAAAATGGTTTTTTTACATTGTTTTAATGGAAATAAGGGAAAATGATGAAGGGGAGGGGGTTTTGTGGGGAAAATGGGGGTTTTAGGCAGGGGACAAGGGTAAAATGGGGAATCAAGGCCAATCATGAAGTTTTTAGAGCTTGAGGGTATTGAACAAGGTCGAAATGAGATATAGTGAAAAAGGTTTATTGAAGATAATGAAGGCAGTGAGATTTCTGAAAATAGAATGATGATCAAGGAATGATATTTTTAGCTGATAATGAAAAAACCATAACTATTTAGTTAGAATGTAGAAATATAGGAGACTAATAGAATCCACATTAAATTGTTGAAAAATGAAGCAATAAATTCTCAATTTGTTTTTTCCTTGATTAAATTGAGAAAATTTGAATTTCCACATCAACAGGCAACTTGGATGATATTAACTTGAGTGACATGGCTTGTGTCACACAATTTACTAAGTAAATTCGAGTTGGAGGAGTTAGAGTTTAGTTCAACATGTCTGATTTCTAATTTATAGTGATCAAGGTAAGTTATCTATGTTTGTTTTCAGTTAAACTAGTTTCAACTATTGGAAGAACTAGTGGAGGGTCAAGTTGTGTAGCAGGACTTTAGTCAAACTCAGTGATCATCTAGTTAACTGATCAATCATCCCAAGATAGCTAGTGCTTATAGAGAATTTAAGTTACCTAGTTGAGATGGATATTCCAAGGCATTGTAACATTAGTTGTAGACTAGTTATGACTGTGCAGGTGTTGCATGCAGTCAGATGATTGTCTTAAGGAATTGCACAATTAAGTTTGAAGAATTTCCTAAATAATAGGGGCCTAATTCCTCAAGGAATGATGCAAGGAAATAGGAACCCAAGCCAAGGAATAATTTTACTAAGTTTAAGTCAGAGGCCTTCAATGAGCAAAGAGATAGGTTGTGTGCTTTTAGGGTGAGCTCAGTTAAGCAAATAAATTGTAATACATCTCTATTCATTTTATTAATGAAAGAGACATTTGGGTTTTTTAGCAAATTGTTTTCCCAAGATACAAATACTTGTTGCATGTGTGTTATTTCTTCGTGCATGTCTAAAATTTTTGTTCTAAATTGTGAATTAATGTCCATAGAGCAGTAGAGTAGGTTTTTTGTCTTGTGATTTTGATTAAAACTTCATGAGAATTTGCAAATATAAAGAAAAAAATTTCTACATGCTGTCATAGCAGGATTCACATTAGAGAAGAAATTTAGAAGTTGTTTCTGAGAGGTTCTAATTTGAAGATCAATTTTTCATGATATCTTCAGAACTATGAAGATGTCTTTCAATGGACTAAGTCAAGAGTATGCCTTAGAAGGAACCTCTATTTTTTTTTGCATGGAAGGATCACATGGAGGTGGTATTGGATGAAAATGGTTTTCTAGAATACATCAAGTCAAATGTTACACAACCACCTAAATCTGATGCCCATAACTATGCTCAGTGGAAGAAATATGTAGCCAAAGTGGGGAGAATCATATCGGAGGGAGTACAGGATCATATTATCTCAAATATCCATGGAAAGGAAAAAAAATTCATGACGTGGAAAGAACTGACAGAATTGTTCGAGAATAATAATGACCACAAGATGATAGCACTTAAGGATAAAATTTGAAGTATCAAGATGCAAAAGAATGACACAATTCCATAGTATATGAGAAGATTCACACAATGTTGTGATGAACTTGGAGGTGTAGGTTTTAATCTCCCTAAACAATACTTGGTAAGCCTAGCTCTTCTGGGCCTTCCCAAGAGTTGGCACAACTATCAAGATTTGGTGAATGGGAGGGAGAGACTATCGAATTGGGAGAACTTATGGTTCGATTTGGTATAGGAGGAAATAAGGTGGAATACCAAAGATAGGACTTCATCCAATGACAAGAATGAAGAAAAAATTACATTGGATGGAAAGGAAAAGAAGGGAAAAGGGGAGAAATCCAAATCCAAACCAGAATACAGTGAAGGGGGGAAAAATAAAGATTTTTCAAAAAATTAAATGCTTCCATTATCGTGAATTTAGGGACTATGCCACAAAGTGTCCACACAAGAAGACAAGAAAGAAGGACTCAAGAGGATAAACATGTGAATCCTTGGCTTCACATTTCAAGCTTGAATTTACCCTCATTGCATGCATGACCAACACAATGATGGGGAGTGTTGGCTTGAGGGGTCTTGACCTAAGTTGGGAGTTATCGCACAACCAAAAAAAACTCCAAATACTAGCCCTTTCGACACTGATCTTCTTGCGCAGACCAAAGTCTCACCTGAAGCAGTATGGAGGGGTGTTGGAACCAGGTTCTCGCACCTTGAGGGAGCTTTTTATGTGGTATGTCTAATCAGACTTACTGATGATAATATAACAGATTTTCACAACCATAGTTAACAGTAACATATCTAACCCTTCGATAGATTGTCACATAATACTTTACTATATTTCGCACACATTAGCTAACTATTCTTCATTCATATTTGTTTATCAAAAATCGAATAATTCTCACACACAAGTTCAATTAACCAATTACAGAAGTAAATACGCAACAACAAAACATATTCAGATCTATAGTAAATAACAGATAATCAAGATAGTAAAGCACATAAGAATCTGGTTCTCCAAAAATTCCTTTTTTTTTAAGAGATTTTAAATTTAGTACAATATATCTTCTGCACACACATCAGTAGAGTCCAAACACAACTCAGGACTTATGTCTCCGCACAGACAACCAACAGGAGCCTTTCTACCCAGACAAAAACCTAGACTAACAAACAAACATAATCAATATTTCATTCTTTCATTTCTTCATATCATCATATTATCATCATCTCTATCCTTGCTTGAATCTTACATATTTATATTATCAAAAATTTGCACATACCATGGTCTTAAATCATGGTTTGAGACTCATGGTTTTTCCCTTTAACCCTTTACAATAACTAATGGACTTTCACCTGCCCCAAAGCGCATTTGACCATCTACATGCAGCGCATACAAAAAAACTTGAACAAAATTAACCCAAAAAAAGTAACCCAGGGGGTCATGCTCTAATAGCCCCCCAACACAATCTCGTCACTCATCCTAAGTCACTGCGGGGCAGTCACTTTCATATTTTCCTTCAATGCATTGACAAAGCTCTTGATTGGCATGATGACTTCAATGCTCTGCGTGGCGGTGCTATGCACTTCATCTACCAACTTGGTTGTTGTGGGCCCCTCATCTTCTAGGCTGATGCTATGCTAAGTCTGTTGCATGCTTTTGAGGGTGTTTTTGAGGTTCTATGACAGATGAAGGGATTCCCCAGCCCAAGGTTGCATCTACGTATCCAACAACTGCTCACGGTGGCATAGGTCCTCAATATCTATCTGAATGGCCTTGCCCTAATGAATTCTGGAAAGCCTCTGTGTTGTCACCAAGGTTGGCATCACCATTCTGATTTCTATAAACTTCTGCTATTTAAAATAGAGCTCATTCTTTAATTTATCGACCATTGGGTTGTTTTGAACAGACGTCCAAACACCCATGGGTTTGTCTAGAAGTGCACCACATTTAGCCATTGCTGCTGCTACACTATTAGTGTCTACCTTGAATTCGGTTGCACATTGTGCTTGAACCTCCGACGGTGTCTTTGGCTGGAGCTTCATCTACAGATTGACTATCTTCTATTCAAATTCAACAAAAATGGTTTGGAACTCTATGCATAATGCTTTGAGTGTGACGACTAGGATTTTTAGCTTTGTTGTTGGTGTGGGTGAGGCAGGGACAGTGACCTATGGTAGGTCACCACACAAATGATCAATCATGGATTGTAATGCGGCGCATCGATCCTTAGTTGCTCGGCACGCCTCCTATGCATTATGTTGCTCCTTCTGTAGCATTGTGGCTTGCTACTGAGACTCGGTGGTGTCTTGCAAGGCATGGGCCTACTGGTATTGCGACTCATCCATGATCATGGTGTGGATAGCATGGAGTTTTCCTCCAGGTAGCATCTCCAGGTCGATGCTACCCTCTCCACAAGCTTGCACATGAGTACGCAAGGGCGTCGAATCAAATGTAATGGTAGGTCCTGGAACCTGAATTATTCGGCTCTCCAAGGGGTTTGGCAACACCGTGCTGATGGGTTGCGTGCTTGTTTGTCCGATGATAGAAGACGACATGATCGCTTGCTTCACGCTCTCTTGAATCACACTCGCTTGATTTTTTAACTCCCGAAGGCCTGACTGCACACCCTCGATGACCGATTTTTATTGCGCCTCCATATCACTCGAGATGTCCTCAGGGGTAGACTTGACCGTGTTATCAATTTAATTGAGCTCATCTTCGGTGAGGGTGAGGTTCTCTGTTCTTGCGAGCTTGGAACCCTTCCTATTTTTGTGTGGGCCCACAGAGGCCTACGAACCCCTATTTGTTCCTTTGGTTGTCTGGATCGCAAGGGCATCAGTACCTTCACCATATTTCTCCTCAGCTTCCTTATATATATCAATTGTTTCTCCCATCATGGTAGGCTCAGGCTCTATCTCTGTGTCCTTACCTTTTTGTTGAGTGTCCTTGGCTGTGCGCAACTTGGTAGGAGTCTTCAACACGGATGAAGAGGCACCCCTAGTGGTGTGCGGCTCTAACTAGGCGGGCTCCCATTGTGATGTTATCTGCACCAAGTCGTCCTTCGTGACCAGGTATTGGTGGTCATACCATATTCCTTCCACAATTCCCTTCATGTGGATATCTATGTTATGGAACATGGATTTAAAATCTACAATCTAAATTTATTGTTCATAGAGGGTTGGTGACAAACACGAGTTTGAATGAATTGCCTGGAATAAGGTAGAGTCAAACAACACCAAAAAAATCTTGTTCTTCGTGATTTTGGAGGGGATCTTAGATTTACATAAGGTGGCATAGCGCGCGGCTTGGCATAGGTCTGGCTTAATGTCAGATAAATATGTATCCTGCAATTTCCTCCATCTAATTACTGTAATGAGGAGAAAAAACCAAGCATAATAAAAACTCTTTCCTTCTTCTTGGACTTTGCGCACGTTGGCCAAAAATTCGGCGTAGAGGTATTGGGACCAATTAAATTTCATTCCCTTCTCACGTTGCCCAACTAACACAATGACATGGGCTATAGATTCCTTTGGTTAGCACTTCCGCATTACATTGCATGCGAGGATCAACATGCTAATATGGAATGCAGGACCATTAATTTCATGAACTGGGATGCCTCGAGTATTTTTTGAGACCTGAAACTTCTCCTTCACCTCCTCAAAAACTCTGCACCCTTGGATTTTTCCTTCAAAAGTCGTTGCAGGGCCCTCCCCCTGGTCAGACAAGTTGGGGATATGATGTATCATTGCAACATCAATGGGAATCGACCCTCCTAGCCATAGGCAATCATCAAGTATGAGGGCGAGTAGCTGGTGCACACATATGTCATTTATTGGGTTGCACGCGAAGTACGATATGTGCAAGAGGTTTAGAAACCCCTATTTTTGCAGGCCCAAAGCCCAAGACTTCGGTTCAAATATGACGACCCCACCCTCATATGGGATCTTTTCCAGGTACATGGTGGGCACAAGCTCAGGAAATTTCTCCTGGTTTTCTAGGCTCCAGTCGTCCATCTTCAATAGTGGGATCTTCACAAACATATCGCCTGCGACGGGTACGTTTTCTGGGATCAGTGGCATGTTGATATATGACTGAATATTGTCTAAATATTTTGGGATATTTATCAAGGATTTATACGGTGCTAAATACACAGGCAACCACGAGATGAGATCTACTACCTCCACGACATCCTCCTCCATGATTTTTTTCAGGTAATTCAGCCATAGGTTTCTTCTGGTGCTCTGCAACAGTTGATCGAGGCTTCAGGGTCTTCTAGCATGGTGAATTTTGGGACCTTGAGGACTCCCCCTTCTTATATTAAACCAGCGCAAGGGTCTCACTGGCCTGTGCATGGGTCTATTCAGTCGGCGTTGCAGAAGGTGTGGGCTTAGCGGTAGTCATACTTGGTGGAATGAGATGACCCAAACCTCGACAATGCAACTCCTCCTCAAAGATCGGATCAAGGGCAAACACAAGCTTTATACAACACGGGAAATAGAGAGAAAAAATCACAACAAAAAATAGAAAGCAAAGGGAACTAATGTGACCCTTGCGGTCATATTTATAGCGTAGACGCATCTCAAATGGTCTTCTGCTCATTAATGTAGCCCCATAAATACTAAAATGACCCCAAATTTGGCATAATATCCTCATTAAATGCAATTTTAGCCGCTCCTCCAAATGGTAAGAATGTTGTCTTGTCGATATTTATTGTTCCAATGCCTATATTCTGGTGCCTCTATGACCAAGTCAACCTTCTAGTGTAGCTTCTGCGCAATCGTTGCACATGTCTGTGCATTCGCCATCCTTGTTGCGCAGACCCATATTTCTGGCCATAGAGTCATTTGGTGTGCACCGGGAGAGGATCATCCATGTATGGTTTGAATCAACTTCCATTTATATACCTAGGAAGGTATTCTTAGCTTAATGTAGCTAGGCATACCGCACCTCCTTCTGTTATTTCCTTGACAATATGCGGTTCGAGCCAATGCTTTTTTAAATTCCCTAGGTGGCACGCAAATGTTTTTTCATATAAAAAAACCAAACCCTCTTCTCTTCTTTAAAGACCTTATGTCTAATGTGTCTGTCATGCCAAGACTTTTCGCATGCCTTTTGCACCTGCTAATGGAAATCTGCAATGAACCGGTCTTCCTCCAGTGTAACCAACTGCAAAAATATTTCTTCCATAATATCAATCTCAACCATATTAGTGAATGCTACAATGCGCAAACTCAGGACAATATACTCCATCGACATAACAACTTCCTTCCCATACACCATTTTGTATAATGTCTTTCCTGTCAACTTCTTGCATGTGGTTCTATATGCTCAAAGAACAACAAGTATGCACATATCCCAATCATTTCTATTAGCATTGAAATTCTTTCTGGGCGTGGTATCCAATATATTATTAAAATATTCCACCACACCATTTTCTTGTGGGTGATACAGAGTACTCTTCTAGTGATGAATCTAGAATTCTTTAGTCAGAGCTTGGATAGTTTCATTCACAAAGTGTGTACCCCGATCGATCATCAAAATATTGGGGCACCCAAACCGAGTCAATATGTTCTAAAAAATTGAAGTGTGCAGCTGTCTCTGCACTACAATCCTTCACAAGCTTAGCCTCATCCCATTTTGTCACATAGTCTATCACAATGATTATGTAGCACGCACTTGTATTCTTTCCTAGAGGGTCAATAGGTTCGACAAAATCAATGACCCATTTATAAAAATATTGCAAGGGCATCACATCTCTATTCAACGGTATTCCCATCCTTTGAAATACATCACAAGTGTGACAATACTCATGTGCGTCATTATGCACCATGGGCGACCATAATCTAGCTTGTAAAATATTTTGCTCAGTTGCTTTCCCTGCATAGTGACCTATTGCAACCCCTCCATGAGCCTCAGCTAATATATATCGTCTTTCGAATTCCAACACATACCTTCTTAGGACTTCATCCACACACATTTTGTACATTTGACCAACAATCAAAGTAAATTCAGTTGCACGTGTAACCAAATCTTTCTTCTGTTTCAACATATATTCCGTAGGCACACTTCCAGTGGTCAAAAAATGAATAATATCTGCAAAGTGATCATCGAATACTTTGATGGAAAATATTTTCACATCTGGTAAAATGTCTTCCAGGTTGGTCTGACCCAACATTCAGTCTCCCAGGTTTCACAATTACTTCAAATTCATACTCTTGAAATAAAAACAACCATCTCCAGATCTTCCCCCCCAACATAGGTTTGTTGTCTAGGTACTTCAGAGAAAAGTGGTTAGTAAACATATTAAAATGGCCTCCTAACAGATAGTGGCAGAACTTATGTAGCGCATAGACCATAGCCAATACTTCCCTCTCTGTGGTCAAGTAATTACGCTTCGCACTTGACAATTTCCTGGCTCTTGGTTATGCTAAGAAAAATCCTAGCGTGATGCAGGAGGCATCGACATGTACATGGAATTCCTTTGTCTAGTAAAGAAACACCAATATGGCCATAGTGAACATCTTCCCCTTAAGTAATTCAAAGCTCTTATGGCAGTTTGCATCCCAACAAAATGAGGCTTCCTTCTTCAACAACTTCTCCGTGGGTGCAATGATCAGTGTGTAGCCTTGGATGAACTTATAGTAATACCCTGTATGCCCCAAAATTGAGCTCAAATGTTTGACATTTGCTGGAAATTTTTTTGGCTTGAGGGGTCCTGACCCAGTTTCAGAGTTATTGTGCAACCAACAAAACCCTCCAACTACTAGCCCCTTCGGTAGTTATCTGCTTGCGCAGACCAAAGTCTCACCCGAATTAGTATGGGGGGGGTGTTGGAACCAGGTTTTCACACCCTGAGGGAGCTTTTGATGTGGTAGGTATAATTAGTCTTACTGAATATAATATAACAAATTTTCGCAACCACATTTAATGGCAACAGATCTAACCATTCCATATATTTTCATAGAATACTTTACTATATTTGGCACACAATAGCTAATTATACTTCATTTCTATTTATCTAACATTGATTAGTTCTCGCACATAGGTGAAATTAACCAATTATAGAAGCAAATATGCAACAACAGAACATATTTAGATATACAATAAATTATAGATAATCAAGGCAGTCAATCCCATAAGAATCTGGTTCACCAAAAATGGCTTCTTTATTAAGAGATTTTCAATTCAGTACAATCTATCTTTTGCGCAGAAAATAGCTGAGTCCGCACACAACTCAGGACTTAGGTCTCCCTGCACACATCTAGCAGGAGGCTTTCTACCTAGAGAAAAACCCAGACTAAAAAAAAAAACTAATCAAAATTTCATTCATTCATGTCTTCATATCATCATATTATCATCATGTCTATCCTCGCTTGACTCTTACATATTTATATTATAAAAAATGCACACATACCATGGTCTCAAACAATGGTTTGAGACTCATGGTTTTTCCCTTTAACCCTTTACAATTATTAAGGGAATTTGACCCACCCCAAAACCCCTTTGACCATCTGTGCGCAGCGCGTAAAACAAAACTTAAAAAATTAACCCAAAAACATTACCTCAGGGGGTCGTGCCCCAATAGGGAGGGTGTGGTACTTGGACTGAGGTGCATCATTAAACATGATGGGGAATAGACACTTTTTTAGTGACTTGGAGGAGAAAGACTTGTAGATGCAAATTGAGATAGGGGATGTCGGAAGGTACAATGCGACCAAGATTGGTATAGTCACCTTTTAGAGGGAGTCGAGCACCCCCCTTAGGTTCAAGGATGTCATGTTCATTCCAAGCCTAAATAAAAATATTGTCTTTGTTGCAGCTTTGGAAGACCGTGGTTGTGATGTGATATTCATCAAAGGAAAGGAATTCCTGAGACATAATCCATGGGATAGGTGAAGCATATCAAGGATCTTGTCAAGAACATGTACAAGCTAGATGTGGAGGATTTCGTTGCATTAAGAACTAAGGCAGAAAAGGCATAGAGCCATGATGTCGATGAAATTTGGCATAGGTCAAGACTTTTCCATTTACATCATGGTGCTTTGAATTACATGAAACATATAACCACAAGCCTTCCCAAAGGAGCACTTGAGCAGCAGGATGTATGAAAATGATGTACTTCTGGGAAGTAAAAAAAAATTACTTCCATGATCAGGTTATTAAAGAACATGCAATCCTAGAAAGGATCCACTCTGATTTTTGTGGACCTTTCTCTAGTCTCCACTACCAAGCACACATATTTTTTTCATTTTTATTGGTGACTTATCATGGAATTGTTGGATCTTCTTCATGTGAAATAAAGATGAGAAATTCTCCATGTTCGTTGAATTCAAAGCATTAGTTGAGAACGAAACAAGAAATAAGGTGAAGGCTCTTAGGATAGATAATGGAGGTGAGTACGTGTTGAATGATTTAAACAAAAATTGTGCAAAAGAATGGATTTAACGAGAGTTGACAACACCCCACAACCCACAACATAATGGGTTGGATGAGAGAAAGAACCATAGCATTGTGGGAGCAGCAAGGGAGATGTTGCATGGCCAATTCATACCTCTACACTTATGGGCCGAAGCATGCAACACAACATTCTATTTGCAGAACCGAAGTCCTCATTGGATTCTGCGCATAATTACACCAGAGGAGGATTTCTTGGGGAGGAAGTCAGATGGGTCACACTTTAGGATTTTTGGAGCCTCTTTCTATTGCCATGTATCCAAAGATGCAAGGAAGAATATAGAGCCAACAACAGAGTTAGGTATTTTTTTAGGCTACGTTGAAACTCCCAAAAACTACAGTGTGTATTTTTCATCCCTCAGAATGAAATTGGTGCGGAGGGATGTAAAATTTGATGAGGAGAAAGAGATGTAGTACACCCTTGAGAGGGAGCTTTAGATCCCACCAGAAGAGGAGCTCTTAGCTCCAAAGGAAGAATCTTAATAAGTTATCGAGTAGCCAAAAATTGAGGAGAAGAGAGTGGAGACAACCAATCAAGTAGAACCATTCAAAGAAGGTCAGAAAAGGACGAGGGAAGCTAAGATACTTGTGCAGGATGTGAGGGAGAATATAGGTGCCCCTTCAAATTAATGCAGGTAGAGAAGGTCACTAGATTGAGAAGGTCCTAAGACCAGTAGACAAATTAGTTGTGGGTTTGCGATGGATCTTCATGGTATAGCAAGCAGCAGATAGAAGCATAGAAAAGTAAAATGTTATATTTGTGGCCAAGGGGTACGTTCAGATTGAATGGATTGACTATGAGGATACATTTGATCCTGTAGCAAGGTACTCATCCATCAGATAAATTTTTTCTTTGGCTATGAAGATGGGGTGGAAGATCCACCAAATGGATGTGAAAACGACATTCCTCGATGGAGTTATTGAGGAGGAGGTGTACATCGAGCAAATATAAGGATTTGAGACTTTTTATTAGGAGTCTCATGTGTGTAAACTCAAGTGAGCATTGTACAGTCTCAAGCAAGCATCACATGCTTGGTACACCATGATCTATAGTTATCTCATTGGTTTAGTCTTCACCAAAAATGAAGTGGATGCAACACGGATGAAAACCTCTATCATATTTTGGTAGAAGGTAATTTTTTTATTATCATCTTATATGTTGATGATTTTATTTTAACTAGTGATGAAAAATGATAAGATCTTGCAAGGATGACCTTGCAAGAGAGTTTGAAATGAAGGACATGGGTCTCATATTGCAATACTTCCTTGGATTGGAAGTGTGGAAATAAGATGGGGAATTTTTGTCTCTTAGGGAAAGTATGCCAATGAGATACTTAAAAAGTTTCGCTTGGAGAGTTCCAAACCCATGGAGACTCATCTAGCGACCAACTGGAGGAAGTAGGATGCCACTTTAGGTGATGAAGTGGATGCTATTTCTTACTGGTATTTGGTAGGTTCACTCATGTATCTTGTGAAAAAATGACCATATATGTGTTATGCAGTCAACCAGTTGAGCCAAGCCATGGTTTGGCCAACCAAATTATTTTGGAGGGAAACTAGGAATTTTCTACGGTACCTTAGAGGCATTACCCAGTTTGGACTATGGTATATATGAAAAGAGGGAGTGAAGCTATGTGGATTCACATATGAATATTGGGTGGGGATCCCATCAGACTGAAAGAGGAAATTAGGCGAAATTTTTAGTGTTGGGTCCACAACACTTTATTGGTACAACACGAATCAAATATTTGTGGTACTCAGCTCGACAAAAGTAGAATAAATAGTTGCCAGTCAAGAAACATGTGAGGCAATCTGGATGAGAAAGATACTTGTTGGATTGTTTGGTTAGATGATGGGTCCTACTATTATCTACTATGATAATCATAGTTTCATCAAGCTCTCTAAGAATATTATTTTTCATGATCGGTCCAAGCATATATATATCTGGTATCACCATTTATGGGATTGTGTATAGAGACGGATAATGTGGTTTCAGTACAATCCAACAGAGGAAAAATATGCTGAAATTTCAATTAAGGAATTTTCAAGAGATAAGTTTGAGTTCACAGGTGCAAGATAGGGTTAGTTGATAATTCCTTTCTTTCAGAGAGGGGGCGTTGAAAAATGCAACAAGAAATTCTCAATTTTATTTTGCCTTGATTAAATTGAGAAAATTTGAATTTCCACATCAGCAGAGAACTTGGATGATGTTAACTTGAGTGACATGGCTTGTGTCACCCAGTTTACTCAATGATTTTTAGTTGGAAGAGTTAGAGTTCACTTAAGCATGTGTGGTTGCTAATGTGTAGCAATCAAGGTCATTTATCTAAGCTTGTTTTCAGTTAAACTAGTTCCAACTGCTGGAAGAACTAGTGGAGGGTCAAGTTGTGTTGTGGCACTTGATTCAAACTCAGTGATCATCCAATTAACTGTTCAATCATCCAAAAATAGATAATGCATGCAAAGAATTCGAGTTACCCAGTTGAGATGGAGATTCCAAGGTAGTGTAACATCAGTTGTAGACTAGTTCTGAGTGTACATGTGTTGCATGCAGTTAGATGATCAACCTAAGGAATTGTGCAATTCAATTTGAGGAATTTCCCAAATAATATGGGTTTAACTCCTTAAGGAAAAACAGAAAGAAATAGGATCTCAAGCCAAGGAATAAATTGACTAAGTTTGGGTGAGAGGCCTTCACTGAGCAGATAGATAGGTTCTGCACTTGCAAGGTGAGCTCAATTGAGCAAAAAAGTTTCAATACGTCTCTATTCATTTTATTAATGCAAGAGCCATTGGGGTTTTTAGCATATTTCTTTCCCCAGATAAAAATACTTGTTGCATGTGCATTATTGATTTGTTCATGTCTGAAATTTTGATCTAAATTGTGAATTAATGTTCGCATATAAGTAGAGTAGGTTTGTGTCTTGTGATTTTGATTAAAACTTTATGAGAAGTTGCAAATATACAACATAATTTATACATAAATTTTATAGTCTCACTATTATTTAATATATATAATAAATAAAATTCCATAGTATAAAATAAGGATAAAGTATTATATAGAGTTAATCATGACTCAATTATTAATGAGTTCATTATTTCTAGTTTACAAACCTATTGACACGGGTTTAACGCACCCTAGCCAACAAGGGAGAAACAACCCAAGCCATATCTCTTTTGAAATAGCCCTAGTTGTTTGGTGTGGTTATTTTCGATGGGTTCTAAGGCTCCATTAGCATTTGGATTCATCCTTTGTGAAGAATAAACCATGGGAAAACTAATCCTAACCTATACTATCTAACAAATTGCCCTTTTTTGAGAAATTTTTTCATTTTTGGGTTCTTCAACTTTTACGCAGCTTCTGTGAATTTTCATTGTAAATTTCATTTTTCACGGTAAAATAAAAGTTGTGAAAATTTTATTAAGCTTTTCTATTACTTATTTTTTGAAATTTTTTTTATGCGGGATTTGATATGTCAACTTAGCGTTTCTTTAGTGTGTGTTTCTTAACAATCAAAGAATTCATAAATGGAGAATCATGTTATGTATGCTTGATGTATTCATTGAAAATTTGTTTTGAAAATAAAATGTTTACAACAATCAAACCTGGAGATCTGCCTTTGGTTTATCATATTTGTAAAAATAGTGATTACTATCATAGTGCTAGGTGCGTCTTGATCTGCTCCAGCTGCATCTGCTTTTTATGTTTATTAGCAATAATTTTCTATACACTGAGTTATAAACTAAAAATCTAAAAGCTACCCATTACAGCCAACGGACCAATGTAATGCTCCATAATTTTTTAAATTTTTTTTACAATGTATTTTGGGAGATACAAAATTTTGATTTCACTGAATCACGATGACCCTCAAAAATTGTTTGCACTGATTTTATTAGAAAAATAATTAAAATTAATAAACGTTTACGAAATTTCATAAAATTTATATTTCCTGAAAGTAGATTCAATTCTGAAAATGCTTGTCTTGGTTCCGACAGTTAATTAACAAGTTTTCATGGAGTTTAATCAGTCCAAAGTTGCAGAACCGTTTTCAGAGCTTGGCTCTGCGTAATCAGTGACGCGATAGTTCGGCCGAACTATTAGCGACAGTTCGGCCGAACTATGTTTTCCACTTACGGGCCGCTAAAACTAACGGCTTAATAGTTCGGCCGAACTTATTATCAAAAGTTCAGCCGAACTATTGTGTAATTTTCCGTCGGCCGGAATTTTTTGTGGAGCCCCCTACAAAACACATATTTCGCGGTCAATATAAATTGCCGTGAAATGATTCACAATTTTCGCACATTTCGCACTTCATTTCATCTTACAACTTGTTTTGAATTCAAAAATTTTTCTTCAAATTTTGGGGTCAAAAAAATTTTTTGGAAGACATTTTCTGGAGGCGGCGTGATTTTTCTTGGAGGTTCAAAGTTTGAATTTAAAAAACTTTTTTGGAAGACATTTTTGGAGGCGACGTGATTTTTCTTTGAGGTATGTACGTGTTTTGTGTTGAAATAAATCTTTTGAGATTTTTTGTTCAAAAATTTTTCTTTACATTTTAAGATTTAAAGAATTTTTTTGGAAGACATTTCTTGGAGGCGGTGTGATTTTTCTTAGAGATATGTACGTGTTTTGGATTGGATTACGTATTTTTTAGAAAAGATTTTTTTAAATTAAATCTTTTGTGATATTGTTTGTAATTGAGTTATTGTCTAATTTTTTAAAGGAAATTTTTTAAACCTCATACCCTATTATCATGGGAAATCGAAGAACTTTTGTGAGAAAATATGATCGAAAAAGAAAGCCCGAGGAACGTAGAGAAGAGACGAGACAATATCGCAAAAGAAAGTTAGAGGCTCTCTCAAATATTGAAGAGGAAAATCAACCTCAAGCAGAAATTGAAGCAGGTATGTAAATGTAAATATTACATACTCTATTGATATATATTTAAAATTTCCCTAATGTAAAATGTAACGCTTAATTTTTATTTGATAAACTAGTTTGAAAAATATTTTGTTTGATGTACACAGACAGAGATATTCCTCAAAATATTGAAGAAGAAATTCAACCTCAAGCAGAAATTGAAGCAGGTATGTAAATGTAAATATTATGATCTATTGATATATTTTTAAAGTTTTCCCAATGTACAATGTGAAGCTTAATTTTTATTTGATGAACTAGTTTGAAAAATATTTTGTTTAATGTAAACAGACAGAGATACTCCTCAAAATATTGAAGAAGAAAATCAACCTCAAGCCGAAATTGAATCGGGTATGTAAATGTAGATATTATGATCTATTGATATATTTAAAATTTTCCTAATATTTATTGACATATTTATTAATTTAGTTATTTATTGAATATGTACAGATGAAATCACTATCGATAATGAGATGTTAGAAAATGTCGACACTCGCACATATGGAGATAAAAAACCTGACTATTTTATACGATATCGTGTCGAGAAAATTTTGGATATGTTTTTCAAAACTGAGGTGATAGTTCAAGCTCAAATGTTGAAATGTCTCTTATCATCAAGGAAATTAAAAGAAGCGACGACACTATTGGGTATTCGAAAATCAACCAAAGATAAAAAAATGAAAGAAGAGGTTATAAAAAATATGAGTAGTGCTATAGAGTCAATTAGGAGATCTAGAGATAAAAATGTTTCAAATATATGTAGAGGAATACAAATGGCAATGGTTTCACCAAGTACTCAAGAGAATCGTTTGAATCTAGCATCTATGGCACGAGCACTGGGAACCTCGCGAAAAACTCTGCACAAACATCGAAAATTTCGACTGCAAATAGACGTAAATGATGAACTCGCTTGGTGGAGAGCTATTTGTAGGCAACCATACAAAGATAGACTTGGAGAAGATGTTAAAAAAATAATATATGAATATTGGAAGAACAATTCGCGTGTTTCACCGACTGCAAGACATGTGATGCGAAGAAGAATAACACGAAATCAATACGAAGAACATGAAAACATCTCTTGGAAACCACTCAAATAGAGTTATTCAACAAGTTCAAAGAAGAGAATCGTCAAATTCAAGTTTCACTCAGTGCTTTTGTTCAACAAAAACCATGGTATGTAAAACCTATCACCGTACGCGACACTTGTTGTTGCCGTTATCATGTGGAATTTGAGTTATATTATGACACATTCCTTGATTTCGGTAGAACATTATGGAATGATTCACCTCCTCCTTCCATTATCCGTGAATTCATATCTCAAATTCTATGTGAAAGAGAAAGCGATGAACTATTTTACAAAAAGAAATGTGTTGGTGGTAAAAAATGCGATGATTGTGGAAATTTGACTAAATTTCAAAACAAATATCGTATTGATATAAATGATCAATCATTGTCCAACATGTAAGTGAAATGGAAGAGATACGAATATACCAGTACATCGATTCAAGGTGCAGATAGTGTTAAAAGAATCGAATTACGAGAAGACGAAATTTTTCTAATAGACTTTTTGAGAAAGTTTGAAGCAGAAATTTACAAATACACCATGCATTCCCATAAAGCTCGATGGCAAGACTGGCAATTCAAAAAATCTCGTGAAGTTTTTCCACCAGGAACCATTTTGTCAGTGATTGATTTTGCAGAAAACTACACATTTGCTCCACAAAAAGAAATTCAGAGTGAATACTATCACTCTGACCAAGTCTCCATGCTCATTCATATTCTATATAGACATGCTAAACAAAATGTCGATCATATAGAAAGCACGAGTGAAAATCGACATATCATTAAAGAATATCATTTTTATATCAGTGACGATCGTACGCATGATACATGTTTTGTACAACATTGTTTTGGAAAAATTTATGATTCATTGAAAAATCGTGAAATAACATTCAATGAACATTGGATATGGTCAGATGGATGCGCAGGTCAATTCAAATCTGCACAATCATTTTTTTGGTTGTGTCGTCTTCATAAGAAAACCTCCATTAAACATTGTTGGAATTTCTTTGAGACTGGCCATGGAAAAGGAGAACATGACGGTGCGGGAGCATGCATAAAACGAGTACTTCGAAGATATCAAATGAACCACTTTGCACGCCGACTTGCAAACGCTGAAGAAGTTGTTCAATGGTGCAAAAATGCTCTAAGCCATGAGGTTAACCCATCACGAGAAGTGCAAAGGTACATTCAATTTAATTTATATTGGTAATCTAATTTTAAACATTGTACATTTATCATGCAATGATTATTTTTAATTGTATTTTGATATCATATTTACAAATTCTTTCTAATTTTCCATATAAAGGTTTTTCTGGCATATTGGAATCGGAGATGTAAATAGATCAATTGGAAATGAAGTTGGAACAATAAAAGGGACTCGAAAATTGCATTCAATTCAAACAAAATTGTCCACAAATGTGTTTGCATTGGATAAAAGAAAATATTCTTGTTTTTGTGATGTTTGCATAGACAACACAAAATCCAATGACATCTGTGAAAACAAAATGTATGAGAACGATTGGAAACATACAGAGCTAAATACAAAGGGAAAAATGTCTGTTGCAATGATTGAAGAAATGGAATCAGAGGAAACTACAATATCATCCGATGGTGATCGAGTTTCTGATCTTGTTAGAGAAGGTAACAATTGAATTACTTTTTAATAATTTAAAGATTTACAAATTTAAATTTAAATATGCATAATTAAATGTTAAATTTATTTTATTGTGCAGGAGATGTTTTTGCTGTAATTGCACCTATTGACAACGATGAAAATGTGAAGTATTATTTGATGCGTTGCACTGAACAAAAAATGAAATTATTACAAGACTATAATGATCACGGATTTCAATATGACAAAGGGTCTATTATACTGAAAGGTTATTTTTTCAAACAAACTCGTGAAAGTGGAGACTTTGTTTACTTCGAAGACTATGAACCTGATTCCATAAGCTGTCAATATAGTCACTTGGTGTGTGCAGCACGCATAAAGTTGATAGAAGTTCAATCAAAGAAAAAATAAAAAATTAAGAAATGGAAAATGTCAAAATCCGATCATGAACGGATTATTGAGGATGGAATTCCATTAGAATTTTTTTGAGTGAAGTGTCGGGACAACAATTTATTATCTTTTAAACCTTTCAGTACTCAACTAAAAATTGAACTGCTTATGTTATTTGTGGTTTGCAAATGTTACAAATTGTTTGGGTACAAACACGTGCTCTAGTTTCCACTGAAAATAGTTTTTCTATACATGTGCATTGATTAAAAATGTTAAATATGTATTGGATATATATATTCTAGAATGAAATTAATTGTTCTTGTATATTAATTGTTTTTGTATATGTTCTCCGACCATATGGTACAAACTATTTCACTTTATTTTGTAAAGTTAGATTCGGTCCCCATATGGCCTAGCCTCCAAGGGACGAGATAACAAGTGGTTGTCCCCACTTGCCCGAATCTCGACTTTTAAGTACAATTTTAATGTTTATGTCGAGCATCTTACATGATGTCCTAGCCAAAGATAGATTCTCTTTGTTTCAAGTTTCTAGTAAAAGTTGTCACTGAATGCCCCGCTCGAACTCTTGTAGTAAACACCCTACCTCATCTCTCTTGCTCTCCAATATTATTAGGTTTAATTATTATAACACAAAAATCGTTCTAGACATTATCAATAATTTTTTGCGCTTAAAGTAAAATCAATGAACATTATTAATCCAATGTCTTTACAAGTAATGTACCATCATACATGCAATTATATCAAATTATAAATCAACATATACAATGAAATCAATGGGGATTGTCTTGTTGCAAGTAACATAATTTCAATTTACCATATGTGAAAATGTAGGTTGAAACCATCCAAAACTTTAAGTTGTAAATTGAAACCATCCAAAACTTTAAGTTGTAAATTGAAACCATCCAAAACTTTAAGTCTTAAAACCCTTTCGATTATATATTGTGCATCATTAAAACATTTAACATTTAAAGTTCATTAAATATCACATGCAAAATGTAGATTGAAACCATCCAAAACTGGAGTTTTAAAAACTTCACATGCCACATGCCAATTATAATTCAACAATCAAACAAAAACATTTAACAAATTAAATATCACACGCCACACTAAGACGACCACACTAAGAGGATTGGTGCACTTCGTTTGGAAGGAGTCAATATATGTCGTATTGGAGCGATTAGACAGAATTCGAAAATGAAAGAGCTTGAACCAATTCAAGCAGACCCAGGATCGAATTGTTCTATGGAGCTTCATGAGAAGAGATATGTGAAAATCATTGTTAAGCCATGCCAATTATAATTCAACAATGCAACAAAAACATTTAACAAATTAAATATCACACGCCAAAGTCGTTTCAAGTTTTTGGTAAAAGTTGTCGCCGAATGACCTACTAGAATATTATAAATACTCACTTTGTAAGATCATTTGGCATTCGAAAAATTCGAAAGTCTTAGACTGTCAATCAATTTAAAGTATCATTCACCATAGGGAGTGTAAAATATTCAATGTAGGTTGGTGACGATGCTCACTCCTAGATTGAAGCAGCGCCAATGACCAATTCTTTAATGAATTCCAATGCACTAGACCAACGTTGGTTCAACCTACTTGGTTTTTCACGCAAGAAATTCCAAGGATGGACTTTCTAGAAAAACTGTTGAAATTGAAAAGCTTGACATGGAGATACGACAAGGTGAACAAAGACTTCAGGAACTCTTTATGGAAAGGGCTCACTTGAAGGAAATAAGCACCACGTTGCGGGGTAAAGTCAAGAACATGGAAGATAAGAACAAGAGGGACTTTCTTGATCCGAAACCTATTGGTTTGAAGAAAGAAAATGCATGTGTTGGCACACTTGGAAAAGAAGACGCCCACACTAAGAGGATTGGTGCACTTCGTTTGGAAGGAGTCAATATATGTCGTATTGGAGCAATTAGACAGAATTCGAAAAAGAAAGAGCTTGAACCAATTCAAGCAAGCCCAGGATCAAATTGTTATATATGGAGCTTCATGAGAAGAGATGTGAAAAGCACTGCTAAGCCAAGGGCTAGTTCGAAAAACATATTGGAAGAGGAAATGTTGAAGAAGATTGCGAAAGTAAGGCACAAGACAAAGAGGAATGATGATGAAAGTTCCTTGGACTTGAGATTCATGTCTACAACCGTACATGGGAAAAAGTTCTATGCTTTGATAGACATGGGGCTACCCATAGCTTCCTAAGTCGAAAGGCAGCTTCATCTCTTAGAAAGAGGAAGGCTAGCATCGAGAAAGAGTTGAGTGCTTTCAAGGCAGTCAACTCAAGGATAAAAGTAGCACGACTGGTGTCATGAAAAGCACACATGTGAGAGTAGGGTTATGGTTTGGAAAGATAGACTTAAGAGTCATTGACATGGATGATCATTCTATGATGGACCATACCAATGATGGACCGAGACATGAACTCTTAATTCTTGTGATCAATCTTAAACTATTTTATGAAAGATAGATAAGCCATTTAAATATTTAGCTCAAACTCTTGTAGTAAACACCATACCTCAAGTCTCTCTTGCTCTCCAATATTATTAGGTTTAGTTATTATAACACAAAAATCATTCTACATTGTCAATAATTTTTGCGCTTACACTGAAATCAATGAACACTATTAATCCAATGACTTTACAAGTAATGTACCATCATACATGCAATTATATCAAATCAGAAATCAACATATACTACATAATGAAATCAATGCAGATTGTTTTGTTACAAGTAACATTTCAATTTACCACGTGCAAATGTAGGTTCACATTCTATCATTCATGTAGTTTTAAAAACTTCATATACCATTAGAATTATAATTCAACTATCCAACTAAAACATTTAACAATAAATATCACATGCCATGCCAATTATAATTCAACTATCAAACAAAAATATTTAACATTAAATATCAAATGTCAAATGTAATTCAATGACAACATTACTTCACATTCACATGCCAAAAGTACTAAAACCATCCAAAGAAAACTGAAATCAATGAACAAGTTATTAATCCAATGACTTTACAAGTAATGTACCATCATATGTACGCAATTATATCAAATCAGAAATCAACATATATAATGTAATGAAATCCAATGACTTTACAAGTAATGTACCATCATATGTATGCAATTATATCAAATCAGAAATCAACATATATAATGTAATGAAATCAATGGGGATTGTCTTGTTACAAGTAACATTTCAATTTACCACATGTGCAAATGTAGGTTCACATTCCATCATTCAATGAAATCCAATGACTTTACAAGTAATGTACCATCATATGTATGCAATTATATCAAATCAGAAATCAACATATATAATGTAATGAAATCAATGGGGATTGTCTTGTTACAAGTAACATTTCAATTTACCACATGTGCAAATGTAGGTTCACATTCCATCATTCATGTAGTTTTAAAAACTTCAAATGCCATGCCAATTATAATTCAACTATCTAACAAAAACATTTCCAACAAAAATATTTAACATTAAATATCAAATGTCAAATGTAATTCAATGACAACATTACTTCACATTCACATGCCAAAAGTACTAAAACCATCCAAAGAACACTGAAATCAATGAACAAGTTATTAATCCAATGACTTTACAAGTAATGTACCATCATATGTATGAAATTATATCAAATCAGAAATCAACATATATAATGTAATGAAATCCAATGACTTTACAAGTAATGTACCATCATATGTATGCAATTATATCAAATCAGAAATCAACATATATAATGTAATGAAATCAATGGGGATTGTCTTGTTACAAACTTTAACATTTCAATTTACCACATGTGAAAATGTAGGTTCACATTCCATCATTCATGTAGTTTTAAAAACTTCAAATGCCATGCCAATTATAATTCAACTATCTAACAAAAACATTTAACATTAAATATCACATGCCATGCCAATTATAATTCAACTATCTAACAAAAACATTTAAAACATAAAATATCACATGCCATGCCAATTATAATTCAACTATCCAAAAAAACATTTAACATATATGTCCAAAAATATGTCCAAAAAACATATTGTAATAAAATATGTCCAAAAATTGTAAATCTCACTCAAGTATCAAACTGTATCAAGTTTAACAAATTTTAAAACCATCTAAATTTTGAAATAAAATCAAATCTACTGTATGTCTTGTCCATCAAATGGAAGATCTAGCCTCTGGGTCCCGATTGGCTCGCTACCTTGTAAAGGGAAAACCTACATACACAATGTACATGTACTTGAACATTAAAATTTGAAGTTATAAAAATTAACGAGAATATATATATATCTAGAACTTCATGTAAAAAACAAAATATAACAAAAAAATCGCGCAATACCTCGTAAGGTTGCCTCTCCATTTGATTGAAGAGGATCGCGCCATAGAAACATCTCTAGTGGTAACTCGTACAATATACATGTACTGATTAAATATAAATTTATATATATATATATATACGTAAATAATTTATATAAATTAAAAACTTTCAAATGAAAATGCACGTGTGTACATATATATAAACTTATTTGAACAATAATATTAAAAAAAATAACTAAAGACAACTTCTTCAAATGCGTCGGATGTCCCTATCTCCAGTCGCTAAAGTCCTCTGATTAAAAAAATCTTCTATACAAACCTAAATTCAAAAAAATTTTAAATAACTCAAAATATAGATCTCTCTCTCTATATCTCAATTTTTTTATGGAACTTTTTGAGGTAACATAAATTTTGAACTTGTGAAAAATTGTCCATACTTGGTCATCTCCCAATGAAGTAGAAGGTATATCTCCTAAAGAAGAAGAAGGTACCGGATCCCAAAAAACATCGTAGCGAAAATGCGTTATTTGTTAAAACATTTTATCGAATTATATATATACATACATGTACATGTGTGGCAACAATTATTTATTTTAGAGTCACTTAAAAAACACTAACATACATGTGCCAACATATCATGATGGGCAGACCCATCCGCATCGTTTGAGCCGTAGGTCCCGAACGTAATATTAACATTTTCATCACGCATCATGCCTCGAGAACTCGCAAATGGTGTTTTAACATATAATCATACATTTTTGTTAGATTAATGTACACATACAAATAAATGTATACATGTGTACATACACATGTATTTATTACAAATTTTACACATGTATATGTAAATATAATTTCAAATCCTAAGGTCACTAACACATACCGTTCAGTGTCCCTCTTCCTCACGAAAAATTAGGTCTTGCGAGACCATTGCGAAAATTTATTGCGTATGTTCGGAGATCTTCAACATTCATGTTGTAAATCTCCTCATCTCGTATGATAAACAAAATTGGCACGTGCATATTCACGTGTCTCTTTGTCGATTTAAGCCAAGATCGACTCCACTCAATCCGCTATGAACATTTTCGATCATAACATCTCTTGCTTCACGACTTATTTGAGAAGTCGCATCCATCTCTCGATCGCAAGGTTTCGACTCGAGACGGTCGACTCTACCAATGGCGGCTCGGGCGAGGCAACTCCGCATCTCGCTTTGCGCTCTTACGTTGACATAATCGACCTCTCCCCGGGCCAAAAAATTCGAAGGAAGATCATTGTAGTCGGGTTTCATACCCTTGAAAATTCTGCATAAAACATTTGTGCAAAATAAAGAGGAACCTCATCGTTCCATGGAAGCCTTCCAAAAGGCCGCAAGATGTCGACTATACAAATATTTTGCTATGTCTCGGGTGCTTGAAATACTGCACCTTCAACATCTTTTCTTTTTGGCCCTTCCTTATAATTAAACATTGACTTAGCTCGCTCTCTTGAAACTTGTTTTTTTATGTCCTGCCATTTATCGGGACCTATCATCGCTTCTCTTCTCTGTCTCATCACTTCTACAAACGAATCAGTGGTTGGCCCCAAATCTTTGTACACTTTTACCATTTCACTCAATGAATGTGTAACCATCCGTAGGGCTTTGTCTACTCTCGAGAGTAGAGTCAAATCCTCGGGAGATCCGTCTCGCAATTTTGCATAAAGGCTTTGACACCTTTGTAAGGTGCATTCCGCCATGTTCCTTTCCCCATGGTATATTAGTAATCTCAGATCGGATAAGTTGTGCTAGGTTGACAGCCTTCTTCTTCAATGTAGTGCTGCTCACTGCGTCTTTTTTGACCAACGGCTCGAACATTTTGAGCCTCCGCATCAATATATATATATAATTTCATATATTAGAAAAAAACATGTGTAAAAAAAAGTTGTAAAAATTTAATGAAAAAATATTGAAATTGATGGCAACCTTGATGTTATTGGTTAACATCATCTCCAACATGACCTCGCCGAGAACCACTGAGATCCCACAACGACTCACTGCGCGAGAACCGGCGACCTGCTGATTGGCTGGCCTTCGCAGGGAATAAATATCACCCCCTTCCGCACCACGCTACCTCGACCAGGTTGAACCTTTGGCCACGCCTCCATTGATGGAGTAGAAAGCCTTCTCCTCTTGCCTCATAAAAATTAAAATATGAAACTTGTTAACAACTAATTTCACTCACAAAGTTAGTAAAAAAAATCAATTCCATATGTACACACATGTATGTAGATTTAAGATTATATTTAAATACTGTGAACATCCTCCGATCCCGAGACTCCATATGGGATTCGGTTGATCTTCGTCTTTCATCCTCCATGATGTATATCTATTGGTCAACATTCACAAAATAGATTTCAAAAAATCAATACCTCAGAGTAAAATCCAATTTGGGGATGTTAAATCCAATATGTTCTATATTTACCATGTCACGTCATGAGTTCCCCACTTTTACCTTATGTAAAGCATGATTCTAGGATTACTAAAATTTGTACTTGGTTTTTTAAGAATATATCAAATAAAGTTTTTGAGAAGCAAATATGGCTTTTTCCCTTAGAATTTGGCACTTTGAATTTCCTTACCCATATTTCTTGTTAATGATTATAACCTTAAAAATGGCTAATATTGGTTTGTCATCATCATCTAAAAATGACTTGGCACATGAAAATTTACCATGTCCATCATCATCACTTCACACCATCTCATACATGACCCCTTCTCACATATATATATGCATAAATTTTTGAAATGTCATCCTCTCTACCTATCCCATGAATGGATTGTGACAACGAGTGAATAAAATACAATTTATAAGCGTAAGATAGTTTCTAGCTTGTCCTCCTCCATCCGCCCCATAGCTAGTGATTTCTCAATTTTCCACTTCCAACTTTCTATTCTCGAAATTCATTAGCAACTAATTTTATCGATAGCCACACCACTATACATATAATTATCATATTATACACTACTACATTAATGAACTCCTAAGTTGTTTGTTATTGTAAAGTCCAATAACAAACAATGTTAATTGAGTTTAGTAGTGTATATAACAATTTCTTTGACTTCCAAGTGTGTTGTGACTAAATAGTAGAATTAACTACCAAAAATGAATTTCCAAAATAAATTTTTGGAAGAGAAAAAATAGGCAATCATTAGATATGGAGTGCGTGGAGGAGGAAAAACTTATACTGATCATTTCCTTATCAAATTTCCTTTATTCACCTAATGTCACAATCAATCGTGGTCTAGATAGAAGGGATGACCTACCATAAATTCAATCATATAATGTGTAGAAGGGTCATATGTAGATGGTGTGAAACGATGATTACAAACATGATAATTTTTCATAGATACTAGGCCATTTTGAGATGATGATTACAAACTAGTGCTAACCCATTAAAGGTTATAATCATTGGTGCCTAATGTGGGGTTGACAATTTAAATCAAGTTCTGTATCAAAGTACAATTTAGCTCATTTTAGTCATAGGTTAGTTAGAAGAATTAGCTATTGGTTTCTACCTTCAATTTCCTCCGAAAATGAATGTGTACGTGCTTTTGAGAGACATTAGAGACATTAGAGGAACAAGGTCCAAATTTTTGATGAAAATGTGCTATGAAAGTAAAGGGTTTTAAAGGCAAGCATGTACAAGGCATAGTTGAGCCAAAATGTTCTTCAAGAAGGGCCTAATTATTTGGGTCTTGGTTATGGAAAACATGGAAAATGCTCCAAAGCCAAGGAGGCTTGTGAGGTTTCTGTTCATGATGAATGGAACATGTACATAGTTTACCTTAAAGTTGTTGTGTTTTACTGAATATTAAAAAATGAAGAACTTCTATTTAGATCCATTCCGGTAGATTGATCTGCAGGGGCATTTACTAGATATGTCACCTTTCGTAAAAGATGAGATCCGGAGGCTACCTGCCCCTTGCTGAGCTACTCTGCCTATAGAACTTGTAGAAGTAAACACTCAGAGGCATTAACAATATCAAAGAACTAGACATGGGAATGTGTCTCTTTCCCTACGCAAAAAAAATAATTCTTGAGGTACTAGTTAATCTTCATAGACGGGTCATCAAGCAAGTCAATGTGATCATCCCTCCTTCCCTCCCTTCTAAAAATAATTATGTTTTGCGGGTCAAAAAGCCAAAATATGGAGACAATTATCACCAAATCCAACGTACGATTATGCATGATGGAGAATATCTAGCGCTTTCCCTTGTTAGAGAAAGTACATGAGCTCTATTATTTGAGCTAAGAGTCGAGTTGTTTGAAGAGGCATGTTTTTGTCAACTTGTTTGGTTGATGGTTTTGTACACCAATATGTAAGAGTACATGGACATATTCACATGATGTGAATTTTTTTTTCTTTGAAGGAGAAAATGATGTGTTTTCGGTTTGATGGTTTTGTTTGTGACAAGATGTCACAAGATTTTGTGAAGGTCCACTCTTGAGCGAGAGCCTCATGATTACAACCTATCTGTGAGAATCAAATGGGGAGTGCATCCTTATTTTGAAGGAGAAATTTCAATAGGCTTTAGGAAATTTAATTTCAAGTCATTTAATTTCACTAGAAATAATTCGAGAGGTACATGATATGAATAGTATTTAGGAAGAACAATAGTCCCTCATGGAATATGAAGAGAGTAGCCACTTCATTTTGTATATATGCATGATTTGAGTTACTCCTCAAAAAATTTCAAAACATGTGTATTTATTACTCTACCCATCCCGATTTTCATAGGATCCATAGCACATACATTTCTATATGCCCTAGTTGTTGTAAGGCCTAATTATTTCATCACTTTCAAAGGAATTACATCAGCTTTTTTCTCCTAAATCTAGCATATAGTTCCGTAATAATATTTTATTTATTAGTAGGAATATATGAAAATGTTTATGAATTACATTTTTATTCCCTTGATTCATCTTTTATAACTCTATAGGATAATCCTCAAAAGTAGGGTCATCTACACTTCATCAAATTTAAGAACTTCATAACCTCATATCTTTATTTCATATTTGCATAACTTCCACAAATGAGATAGAAACAAGATATTTTCCAAGTGTTGAAGTAAACCAACATTAATTTCATTGTACACTCTTTATATAGGTATGGTTGAATGTTGTACATCTAGTACATAGATCAATTTGTTGTTTTCATTGTTTACTCTTAAAAATTATTTGAAGTGGGAGTGAAGAGTTTGTTTCTTTCTAGGGTTGGCTTACATTTCCTTTAATATGTGATCCATGCCTTTCTCTAATTCATGTTTTTATCTCTTCTATTAATTATATGTTATTCTTTCTATGTATTGTTCTAGTACAAGGGGGTGAAATAATTTCTTATCATTTTCTAAGAGGTGAGGTCGTTTGAATCTCCAATAGTTGTGTTGGTGTGGTGGGAACCATGCTAGGAGTTGGGCATTCCATTGATATGGTCAAGGTACTTAGTGTATGAGGAGAATCCACTTGATGCATGCAGTGATGATGGTATTTGATGAGTAGAGGACACATATAGATGAGATGAGTGTCTTTAACATAGAGCACTCAAGGGCATGCCAAATACTAATTAACACGAGTTCGTGACATAATAAATGGTGGAAGAGGAATCATCAACATATGAGGTTGGTGTAAGTGGTGGTGCTACTATTGAGGCATGATGTATGGTGACCAACACATCTTGATATCGTCGGAGATTGAGACAATGTTGTGTATAATGTTTGTGTTTCACATAAATAGACAAGAGGTCGTTGGTTCTTAAACCCTTATTACGTGATGAGGTGGCAACATCACATGGAGTGGGGAGAAATGGGGGTGCTTAAGGGGTATGAAGGATACTCTTCAACTCATGAAGCATAGGGCATGAATTGGTGGGATGACCTAATGTGTCTCAAAGGGCAATACTGGGGGGACTAACCTTGGGTATTTTTGGTTGAAGGTTCTTTTCTAAAATAAAAATTATAAATAACTATGGAAACTTGCATTAACAAATTATCCTACAAAAATTATTGTAGAAAATTTTCAAAATTGAAATGCAACCTTAAATTCCTTGCATTCTTTCATCAACTTTGTTAATAATTGAATAGTCTACTAGTTGACTATATTACCAACTGCAATGAATATTGTCTTTTCCTAATGTTCATTGTGAAAATGGATCCTCACATTAATGATGATAGGATCTTTTCATCTCTCAAGTTACTAGGTCAAAGCATCCTAATGGGTAAATTAATTGTGAGATAAATTACAAGCATTAAATGTCAATCCGAGGTTCTTATACTTCGAAGTACACTTGCACAATATATGCTAAAGCCAAAATATGGAGACAATTATCACCAAATCCAACGCATGACATGCATGACGGAGAATATCTAGCGCTTTCCCTTGTTAAATATATTAACAAGGGAAAGCGCTAGAGATTCTCCATCATGCATAATCGTACGTCGATGGTTATAGAGTGAAAAAAAACTAAAAGAATCAACTTGTAGGGTCATTTAAATGGGGGGGGTGGAGAATTCCCGGGTCTTTGCAAATTCAAAGTATGGTGCATGTTGCATGAAGCAAGATGTTGAAAGTAGAGTTATGTTAGACACACATAAATGCAACAAATATGGAAATTTGTACATGAGCTCTATTATTTCCTTTAATATGTGATCCATGCCTTTCTCTAATTCATATTTTTATCTCTTCTATTAATTATGTTATTCTTTCTATGTATTGTTCTAGTACAAGGGGTGAAATAATTTCGTATCATTTTCTAAGTGGTGAGGTCGTTTGAATCTCCAATAGTTGTGTTGGTGTGGTGGGAACCATGCTAGGAGTTGGGCATTCCATTGATATGGTCAAGGTACTTAGTGTATGAGGAGCATCCAAAATTAGAGTGATTGGGATCTTGATGAGGGGGATATGTCACTTGATGCATGCAGTGATGATGGTATTTGATGAGTAGAGGACACATATAGATGAGATTAGTGTCTTTAACATAGAGCACTCAAGGGCATGCCAAATACTAATTAACCGAGTTCGTGACATAATAAATGGTGGAAGAGGAATCATCAACATATGAGGTTGGTGTAAGTGGTGGTGCTACTATTGAGGCATGATGTATGGTGACCAACACATCTTGATATCGCTCGGAGATTGAGACAATGTTGTGTATAATGTTTGTGTTTCACATAAATAGACAAGAGGTCGTTGGTTCTTAAACCCTTATTACGTGATGAGGTGGCAACATCACATGATGGAGTGGGGGAGAAATGGGGGGTGCTTAAGGGGTATGAAGGATACCCTTCAACTCATGAAGCATGGGGCATGAATTGGTGGGATGACCTAATGTGTCTCAAAGGGCACACGCGGGACTAACCTTGGGTATTTTTGGTTGAAAGCTCTTTTCTATTAAAAAAAAATTATAAATAACTATGGAAACTTGCATTAACAAATTATCCTACAAAAATTATTGTAGAAAATTTTCAAAATTGAAATGCAACCTTAAATTCCTTTGCATTTTTTTCATCAACTTTGTTAATAATTGAATAGTCTACTAGTTGACTATATTACCAATCTGTAATGAATATTGTCTTTTCCTAATGTTCATTGTGAAAATGGATCCTCATGTTAATGTGATAGGATCTTTTTCATCTCTCAAGTTACTAGGTCAAAGCATCCTAATCGGTAAATAAATTGTGAGATAAATTACTTGCATTAAATGTCAATCCAGGTTCTTATACTTCTGAAGTACACTTGCACAATATATGCTAAGCAATTAACTCTCAATCAAAAATGGAAATGTAGACATAATGTATACACACTTTACATTAAGAAAACGTGTATATGCACATGCTTTTGAAGAAAGAAAGGCATTTAACATGCTTCTTCATTCAAAATAAGTATTTAAAAAAGCCTCTAAAAAAGAAAGGCATTTAGCATGCTTCTTCATTCAAAATAAGTATTTAGAAGGCCCTAGAAATGAGATAAACTATATGAAGTCGTCGGAGAAATTCCAAAGTTTTGGTTCTTAAAGTATCATATCATATCTAACTAACAAAAATCAACGTTTAAGGCTAATACTAAGAGAAAAGAAACGCAAAAAGGAATAAAGTAATAGAGTTCCTCATTAGTGGAGTTTCTAGTTTTGTGATAAAGAATAATACCATATTGACTAGGGTCAAATCAATTGAAAAACATGATAGAGAATAAATCATTGAACTTTTTATGATCCAATTATTTTTTCAAATACACAACAAGGATAAGTTAAATTTAACTTCTACAAACACTACAATGGTTCATACAATTTAGAAAAAGTTAATTAATTGAACCTATAATATGATTTTTATAATTCCTATCTAAACCAAACCAAAATCTATTACTTTCCAACAAACTAATCATTTAGTTAAAATCCTACTATGAAATTGACAATGTTCATATCTTCTATAATAACAACATTTGATATTTAATTTAACAAAATATAAACTACGTGGTAGGTAAGAGGGTTGCTCTTTAGTGGATGAAAATTAATCTTTTGAGGATTGTTCTCACTGTCTTTGTTTTGGGTATTGCTAATGCTTTAATGCTTGCTTATGATTGAAATACATGTTCGGGAGAGTAGGATCTAGGATCTACGTACATGCTTTTGAGAAATTTTTTGATGAAAATGTGCTATGAAAGTAATATCATGAAGCTTTATCATTACACACGAGTCTAAGAGTTCTACTACGAACCAATGGTGTTATGACCACTCATGTTCTAAAGTGGTGATCTAAACCAAGTACTCATGCTTTTATTAAGACTAGTAATCATAGTATTGTTATGAATAATGATAGTGTAATCATAGTGATTTATCTGTGTTTATACTAATGAATGATCATATCTGAATACTAGTATAACAAGTACGAATTTCAACTACATGCACTGAATCCTTTATCAGTATAGGTAATTAAACGGGGGATTACACTCCTTACATTGATAAGTCGTAACTCATAACTATGTTTAAGTAATAATGTTATTCTAGTTAATGGTTATTGTTCTATCATAATCAATGATATCCATATCTCACTCATTACACACTGCTAATCTTGTATCATAGCTAAGCTCTATAATACAGGTAGTTTTATTTCCACACGCCCTGTAATCATTAACCAAGAATCATAGTTGTTTCATAATAAGCACTAGTTAGATAACTAAGAGTTCTCCACTTCTGTCTACGATGCCTATGCCTACTGAGCCTCTGTTCTCTCTGCTGCTCGGCCAACCCAATCAACCGGTCTTGCTTCCAGCAACCCACCGAGTCACTATTGATGCTTAAACGCGGCGGATCAACCAATTCAATAAAAAGCTAGGAATTGGAACCCCAGCGCGAGAGGGGAGCCGTCCTTGCCGCATGGGATGTCGGCTTTGAGGTCTGTGGAAACTACTGAGTATATGTACCTATTACAGTATCTACATAATAAGCGGAGTAACGGGTTATTAATCGCTTAACTAGTAGTAATCAATGGAGTTTTCTCTATGAACCAGTGATAGCTTTCTACACATAGAAAAAATCCGTAATCTCTTATAAGGTATTGATATTGTAAGTACTAATACGATTGACTTTATCATATATAGTTAGCAGTCTGTAAAGGTTTCATCACACTACCGGTATCAATCACACTCTATACGCTTGTTTACATAGGTTTCATATAAATCCGCTTACGTATAAAGCTCAATCCCAAAGAATCAACAAGCTGTTATCATCTTCATGCTTGAGTTCATTATACATAATACGTGAATGGTTACTAGTATTAATCTAAACACATGTGGCAATACTTATACACCCGTATTCGGGATATGAGCATTGAATAACATAAATTGAATAACATCCTGGCCGTAACGTACCCGGCAGATCTTAACGGTGGCGCGTTGAACCTCGACACGACAATCGATCTTAATCGGTGGCGCGTTGAACCTCGACCAACAATCGATCTTAACGGTGGCGCGTTGAACCTCGACCGACGAATCGCGCGGAAATCGCCAGACACAATCAACGACGATAGAAAACAAAAAAGACGCGCGGAAACAATGAAAACAATAGAATCGACAACCTTCGCGGGCAATTTATTTATAAAACGTAGTTCGCGCGAACTTTCAAATGAGTTCTACCGAACTACCATTACGGTTTCCAAACCTCCCGCAAAAAATTCGTCATCGGGCCGTCACAGTCGTTTAGTCATATATTAACGGACTCAAAAGTTCGGCCGAACGTACTAAAATAGTTCGACCGAACTATTATAAAGTTCGGCCGAACTTTATAAAATGTTCGGCCGAACTATTGCCGAAAATTTTTTTTTGCCCCCGATTCTCACAAAAGTGTAACCCAGCTTCACGTTTCCGCCCATAGGCAGACCTCCAAAAAATTCCACGGAGACATTCTCTCGTGGCCTTGATGGTACCAGTAGTGGAATGTACAACCCAAGCTTCCTATTACTAGGCTTACTTGTTGCACACATAGAACAACCTCTTATAAAACGTCACACACTATCTACCATGCGAGGCCAATAACAATACCTCAGTAGATGCACCATTGTTTTGCTTACCCCAAAGTGCCTAGCAATAAGAGATTAATGAGCATCTCTCATGACACTTCGCCTCTCTCCTTGTGGAATATATAGCTTGCCCAAATGAAACAGAACATTTGCACGTCATAATCTTTTTATTCAACTTGATTCCCTTCACTTAAACTAGTATACACATCTTGAAAATCAATTTCATGTGCATATTATTCTATGTAATTCTCATGTACAAAATAATCATTTTTGAGTAAAGTAGAAGCACTAATGATTGGTCTTGAAAACATATCAGCAAATTTATTGAAAATACCTTTCTTGTACCTTATAAACAAGTGAAATTGTTGAAGAAATCCCATCCACCTGAAATGTCTTGATTGCTGCAGTTTTGTTTGTGACTGCTAGTACTATAATGGTTGGTGATTAGTGTGTACAATAGTCTCTTTACCCATCACGTAGTGTTTCCACTTCTTGATACTTTATACCAACGCACATAGTTCTTTGTCATATGTAGGATAATTATTCACAACACCATTAAAAGTTTCATAATGAAAGGTGCTAGGCTTACCATGCTACAAAAGCACTGCGCCCATGGCATAATCACTAGCATCGATTTGAATCTCAAATAGTTGTGTCAAATTTGGTAATTCAAGGACTGGAGCTGAACTGATCCTGTATTTTAAATATTCAAAATCTTGTTGCTATTTTCCTCCCCATTGGAAGCCTTTCTTCACACTTTTCACTACGTGCATAGGAGCCGTGATGGAAGAAAATTTAGCAATAAAATTTCTCTAATATTGAGTTGCAGCTAAGAAACTTTTTACCTCGGTTACTGTTTTGGGTGTGGGCCAATTCACAATGGCTTCCACTTTAGAAGGATCAATCCTCAATTCTCCTCCTAAAATAGTTCCCAAATAGACCAAAGAAGTCTTTCCAAACTCACACTTTGACATCTTAAGAAACAATTTCTCTTTCTTCAAAATATCAAGGACTCTATTCACATGCAAGACATGATCTTCTCTTGTTTTTCTGAAAATCAATATGTCATCTAAGTACACAATAAAAAATTCATCAAGGAATGGACACAAAGCACTATCCATAACACACATGAAAGTTGTCGGTTCATTACACAAAACAAAAGGCATAACTAGCCAATCAAAGAGTCCTCTTTTGGTTTTGAATGCATTTTTCCATATATCACTTTTGCAATTCTTACTTGATGATATCCACTTCGTATATCTAACTTAGTGAAAAAAATTTCTTCTTTCAGCTGATCAAGCAAATAATCTATTCTTGGGAGTGGGTAACGATTTTTTACTGTAATCTTGTTCAAAGCTCAGAAATCTACACACATGCGCCAAGTCCCATCTTTCTTTGGTATTAAGACTATAGGTGGGCTGCATGGTTAGGTGCTTGGCCTTATGATTCCTTTGTCCAACATCTCTTTGATTTGCTTCTTTATTTCAACATTCTCCATTATCGACATGTGATACATACCGATGTTTGGAAGAGGACAATCTTGCTGCAACTGAATCTCATGTTGAATTTCCCTTTTTGGAGGCAATACTGTTGGCTCCCGAAACATATCATGATGTGCATTAACTACGTCATATAGATCTGATTTCAACTTAGGATCACATCCCTTAAATGATTCATTATTAACATCATATTTACGCTTAATCATAAGAAGAGCAATATTCTTACTTGAATTTACCAGCCTCTTTACATGTCCAACATTTGCCATAGCAATGTTTTTCTTCTTGCGATGTGCTCTAAAAATGAAATCCTTGCCATATTTGAATAACTTGTTCTCATGGCAATAGAAGATCACTTTATTTTCATACAAGTAAGGAATCACTAATGCAATACCATTGATGTTAAGTGGAACCACATCTAATTCAACTGTGTCAACAAAATTTGCAGTGATTGCAAACCACAATATACATTTCTTTGAAACCTGTAAATTTGCATCCTTACAAATCCAACCTAATGGATATGGTTTTGGATGTGGTATGGTCTTAAGGTTAAGTTTCTTAACCAAGTCTTGAGATATTAAGTTTTCTTGTGACCCACTTTCAAACAGTGTGTCAATCTTGGTATGTTTGGATATGACCCTCACATGAAACAAATCATTTCTTTCTTCTTCATTTGGAGTGGTTATGTAACAATTTGATGTACTAGTACTGGGTTTAGTGTAAATTTCTTTTCCCTTCATGTTCTTCAATCCCATGGCTGTAATCTTAGATTCATCACCTGAATCAGATCTAAAATCATGTTGAGTTGTAGCAGCAATTCTCTTATTCATTTTGTTACTGGGTTTCTTTGGCCTTATTTCAGGATGTAATTTCCAAAAATGAGTTTCATCATGGCCTTATTTGAACAATTTTTACAAACAATTTTTTCTCCCTCTTTCTTAACAGATGCATTATTTTTGTTTTTACCTTTTGAGGTCTTCTCCTTGGTTTTACCCTTGAAAGGTTTCTTTCTACCCTCTTCAGAAATGTTCTTCCCTCTAGCTTTTAGATGTGTGGCCTGAACACATACTTCATCTAGACTAGTGGGGTTAAACATGAGAATAATATGTTTTAGGTAGATATGTAAGCCTCCTATATACTTGAGCAAAGTATCTTGGCTCTGCAGATCTACCCCTAATAAGAGAGCTCTTCGCCTCAATTATTGGGTGTATTCTTGCACATTTAGTCCCTTTAATTGCCTAAAGTTCTGCCAGTTCATGATGGATTTCTGCATATGAGCTAATGGATAAAACTATTGTTTGATAGCAGTAATGAAATATGACCATGATAGAATAATCTTACCATGTTTCTTGATTTCCTCCTTTGTCTTGGCTTCGCACCAAATAAGTGTTGCACCTTCCATTCTCAATGAAGCTAATTGAATTTTGGTATCATCATCTTGAATGTTCTGGATTATCAAATAGACCTCCAATTACCTAATCCAATTATCAAGTTTCTTCGCATTGACTTCACCATTAAACATAGGCAATTCAAATTTAACATCAAGTTTTTAAAAAGGACTTTTACCATTGTTCTTTTGACTTGTGTGGCTAATTTATTGAAGAAGAAGTAGAGGATGATGATGATGAGGGTGAGGATGATGGCTCTCCATTGCCTCCATTTTCTCCATTTCCCTTCTTTGACTTATCTTCATCATGGTGACCTCCTAAAGATCCTTGTCCTTCCTTATGAAGTTCAGACCTTTCTCCTTCTAGTCTCTCATTCCTTTCTTGATAAAATATTCTAACCATCTCAGTCATGTCAAGGAATGCTTTCATGAACACTCTTTCTTCCTCCTTGGGATCAACTTCTTCATGGATTTCTCCTTCCTCTTAAGGCATGCTTAATGGAACTTCTGCGTCTTTAGGAGGTGAAATGGGTGGTGGAGATTGTGGAAATCTTGCTCTCCTTTTCTTTGGCTCTTTTTGAGACCCTTCTTCTTCCACCAATTTGACTTCTCCTCTCTTGAGCTTGAGCCTTGTAAGCATCTAAAACTTGCAAACAATTAAACAATTCTTCGCACAAAACAACACTAGAGAATAAACACTAGCTCTTATATGAATCTAATCTGAAAGGACTATATTAGTTATGTTGTGCTAAGTGTCTTTTCAGTTTATAAACATGTGCATACTTGTTTCAATAGTTTGCATAAGGATTGACAATTTTGTCCATGAAATGTAGATGATTTTTAGTGAATTAGAAGCATGAAATAATCTTAAATAACATTGAACATTAGTGTAAAATAGAAAAATAAGTAACCGTATGAAATCTACATAGCAGGCATGATGAAGCAGTTCACCCCTCATGGGCTACATCTGCTGGTCTAGCTCCTAATGGCATGTCCATCTTTCATTATGCTCAAAATTTTGCAAATACATGTAGTTACAGTGCTCTAATGGATTTTTTCACTACACCAATGGCTCCAGAATGCTCCAATTAGTAAAAAATGACTCTTCATTCACTCAGAATGGTCGAAAATTGGGGCTCCTACACTTTTGCCCAGTTTCACCTAGAAAAGCTCCACTAAAAGTGTAGAACTCCACTTAACTGGAGCTAAATTAGCACTTTCACCCAAAATGATAGGCTTGCTGAAACTGCCATTGAATAAACCATTTACAATTAGTGTTAGCAGTTGGGGTGGCCACATGCCAACCCCAAGCCTGCGAGTTACAATAACAGTTGGATAGGCAGAACCTAAGGCGTAAACTACAATTAAGTTTAAACATGGGTTGAACTATCAGAGGTTCATATTAAATCACACAGAGATACGTTTTAACTATTTTTTATGGAACGAGTGTATGGGGACTGCTGGTGGGTTGGGACCATCGGTGGTTCCCCAACCCGCAACTCCATTTTCCATAAAACTTAAATATAACCTGATTCCTATACTGGTTAAGTAACATCATGTAGCTCGGGTTGTTAGACATGCATGTGCTGGGCAGGAGGTCTGGGGGTCGATTCCTGCGGCCTCCAAAAAAAATTTACTGTACGGTTCTAGGGCCACGTGGTAGCCTCAGGGCTGGCCATGTGGCACCTCCTGATTGGTCCTCCAAAAACATACAACGAATAAAACTGAGACACTTGTCAAACCCTGATTGGTTTTGAGGAAAGGAATATTCCTTAGAATATTGCATTTTTTTTACTATACATCCACCCATTTTGCTGACTGTGTATCCTAGTCAAACCTGGTCAAACTGTCGCAATTTTACCTATTTGGAATTTCGATTAGAACACGATATCTCCTTCATACGACATCAATTTTTCGAACCGTTTGTGGCGATGGAATAAGGAAGATGAGATCTACGCAACCATCCTAGTTTCAACCCAATCCTGTAAATTTGAAATTTGAGAAAAATTTATGAACTCCTGATCAATGGCTGTGCTCTTTTAATAGAGAAAAGACTAGTTTCATTCTTGACCTCGAGGGATAGGTGTCATCCACTTTTTATTATATTTATATATAAATATAAAATATAATGGGATAAATATATATTATAAGGAAAAAATGGGTGGAAGGTGTTACGGAAGTGATCTATTATTCTAGAGGATTAATAAATATAACCTTCTCTTTTATTTTTTGACCACTTCCAACCAAGAAAATACGTATGCGTTGTTCCAAGGAATTTCTATAGATTTCTTCATCTCGATAATCTGATTATAAAAGGGGACTTCAAAAACTTCATAAAAGAAGTTTGCATTATAATACTTCCCCACTTAATCCTCCACTTTAAGAAATATTATGAAATATATGATTATTCATGATTAGGATTGGAATTTCTACTTAAATGTAAATTACTATCCAACATATGCGTTATTTTCCCAAGCAGTGGGGCATTCCCCGAGAACTTTGGGAAGCAATTTTTTCTTCTTTTTCTTTCTCTCTTTTTTCCATAAAGAAAAATTTCATCCTTTTCGATTACTAGAAAAGGGGTACATATAGGATCACTTACATAAAATATTTACACCGATTATGTCTTTGGCATACAACCTAGGATTGGAAGGAAAATAATAACATAATATGATTTACAAAAGAGAATGTCCAAAAAAGCATCAACATTGTTTGTAATTATACAAATTGATAAAGAAAATGCAGAAATATTAAGTGACAACAAAACCCTAGGATTGGAAGGAAAATAATAACATAATATGATTTACAAAAGAGAATGTCCAAAAAAAGCATCAACATTGTTTGTAATTATACAAATTGATAAAGAAAATGCAGAAATATTAAGTGACAACAAAACGTTGCGAAGCAACTTGAGTGTGTCATTTTGACATGTTAGTTCATAACCATTTTCCCCCAGTTAGCAACTTTTTGTCAATCTTGATTATCCAGAACTTTAGCTCAAAAGCAGCAAGAGTGAACTAGTTTTCCTTCCTTTTGATTATTTTGATTAATTCTATATGCAATGAATGTTTTTTTCTTTTTTTTTCTTTCTATCGTCCTATTTCATGTTTTTTATAAAATGAATACAATATCGTTTCACTAATTTATTATACTTAAGTATAAATCTAGACTAATATGATGTTTTGCTTAAATTTTGCTTCATATAATTGTCCAATTACCATTTAAATATATATATATATATATATATATATATATATATATATATATTCTACTCTAATAAATTTATATTTAACAATAATTACTCAAACATTTAACAATAATTACTCAAACTTAACATACATCATGTAATATATATTAATATTAAAAAAAAATTAATAAAAAACTTATTTTATATATAATAGAATTAAAAAAAAAATTAACTTATTTTATAATATATTTATATTTAGAAGACTCCCGACAAGCCTCCATGGGTCGCCACCACCGAGTTTCAGTAAGCCGAAACCCTTAATTTGCAATGGCATTGGTTTTCTTACTCTGTGTCTTTTTTTTTTTGTTTCTAAGGGACGAACCCTCTTGATGTAATAGGTACTAAAATTCGGCCTGGTTATTAACCTACTATGTTTAAGACTTGCTCTATTTTCAAGGTTGAGCTCTAAGTTTAATTGCTTTAGACATTTATGAAGTCAATGTTCAGGGTTTATAGAATGAGACAGTGTATACACCTTCCTTCTCTTCGAAGGTGTTCCATGATAATTTTAGTATGGATAACTGTATAAATTTCTCTATTTAAGTTTTTTTTAAGGTTTCTACCTCGAGATCGCTACGCCATACGCGGGCCTGTTCTTTTCCTTTAGACTGTGATTATTTTGTATGAGTCTTTTCTACTCCCATATCAAGAGTTTAACATATTTTCAGTTAATGTTAATTCTGTCACGGTGTAAGGAAATTATTATATGTAATGGATATGCACTCTATCCATGTTCCGAATGTGATATCCAATATTGTCTTTTAGGATGGAACCATCCTTACGGTTTCTGGGTTTAAATGGTTCCAGCATTTGAATTTTGTTTTATAAATGTTTTCCATCCATAGCATTGATGTATTTCATATAGTTTACAGCTTTCATACTCATTTATGTACAATTTTTTAACGTAATTGTTTAGGAGGCCAGATGACATTGGACTATGTTTCGTTTTCCATGGAACCAGGGTCCTAAACCTCAGTGCCTACCTCTGTTTTGCTACAGAATTATTAAGTAATATTAGGAATACAATTTATTTCTAAAACTACCTATGCACTACTTGTTCTTATTAGCTGATACACAAGTTTTTCTTTTTCACATAAAGGCACATATATTTTGGTTGTGCTCTGCGAGAGATGACGTTGTGAACATTCGTTATTTTTGTTTCCTTCTTACTAAGCACATTGCAGTTTTTGTATTCAAGATTCTTCTGTAATAGCATCTCTGTTTTCTGGTTACTAGAATCTATTCATAACGATAGTTCTCTTTTAGAAGAGAAAAGACTAGGTTCATTCTTCACCTCGAGGATAAGTGTCATCCACTTTTTATTATATTATATATAAATATAAAATATGATGGGATAAATATATATTATAAGGAAATAATGGGTGGAAGGGGTTAGGGAAGTGATTTATTATTCTAGAGGATTAATAAACATAACCTTCTCTTTTATTCTTTGACCACTTCCAACCAATCAAATACTTATGCATTGCTCCAAGGAATTTCTATAGATTTCTTCATACGAACAATCTGATTATAATAGGGGACTTCAGAAACATCATAAAAAAAGTTTTCATTATAACACTTTCCCACTTAATCCCCCACTCTAACTAATATTATGAAATATATGATTATATATGATTAGGACTGGAATTTGTACTTAAATGTAAGTTACTATCCAACATATTGGGTTAGTTTCACAAGCAGTGGCTCATTCTCTCAGAACTTTGGGAAGAAATTTTTTCATCTTTTTTCTTCTCTTCTTTCCATAAAGAAAATTATCATCCTTTTCTAGTAATAGAAAAGGGATACATATAGGATCATTTACAAAAAAATATTTACATCAATTATGTCTTTGGCATACAACCTAGAATTGGTAGGAAAATAACAACATAATATGATTTACAAAAGAGAATGTCCAAAAAAACATCAACATTGTTTGTAATTACATAACTTGATAAAGAAAATGCAGAAATATTAAGTGACAACAAAACATTGGAAAACAACTTGAGTGTGTCATTTTGACATGTTACTTCATAACCAGTTGCCCCCAGTTAGCAACCTCTTTGGAAATCTTGATTATCCAGAACTTTAACTTGAAAGCACCCATAGTGAATCAGTTTTCCTTTCTTTTGATTAATTCTATATGTACTGAATGTTTTTTTGGTTCTATTTCATGTATTTTATAAAATGAATATAATATCATTTCACTAATTTATTATATTTAAATATAAATCTAGACTAGTATGATGTTTTGCTTAAATTTTGCTTCATATAATTTTCCAATTACTATTTAAAAAATTAATACTATATTATAATAAATTTATATTTAACAATAATTACATCATATATATATATATATATATATATAATAAAAAAAACTTATTATATATAATAGACTTAAAAAGAAATTTATTTTATTTTAATATATATATATATATATATATATATATATATATATAAAAAATACTCTCATAATGAATTTATATTTAAGAAAATATATATATATTTAGAATCTAAGTTTTTGTGATCTATCATATCAATTTGTAAAAAAAATTCAGTAATAATCACATGCAATGGAACATGGTTCAGGCAGCCATGTTCCATTGCATGTGATTATTACCAAATTTCTCTTACAAATTTAAAATATATATATATATTTAATACATATAAAATATGGTTTTTTAAATTAAATTTTAAAAATAAAATTGTTGATAATACATTTCATAATTAATAAATGAAATATATAATTTACCTTAATGAATTAAAGAATGCGATCCAGAGACGGAAAACAATTTAGATCCATTTCCTTCGTCCGTGAATATATATATATAATTTGAATATTAATGTATATTATTTAAGAATATTAAATTTCGTAATTTAGAATTCGTTGTTCATCGTTATGGTTTTCGAATATTTTTTTTAAAGTTGATGGACAGCGAGGATGAACTGAGATGATTAAAGTTCAAATAAATAATGTATTTATAAATTCCTTAAAATCAATTTTGGTTTAGGTGTTTATCTAATTAAAATTTTGGTACCTAGTGCATTGATCTTAGGACAAATGAGCATAGTTGGGTCATGCAGAATGAGATGTTTTATGCGGGAAGGGAAGTTACGGTCGATGTCGAATTAAACTTTACATGAGGCACTTTTACATGAAGAGTATTTTTAAGACATTCTTTAAAACAAAAGACATTTTTGTTTTAAAAAAAATATTTTTTATTTTAGTTATTTTATATTAGCATTTAATATCGATTAAATTGTTTTAAATATAAAATTTAATATCGATTAAATTGTCTTAAATATCATTGTTGAGCTCTTGAGATTGGATGAGCTATTTAGTTATTTTAGTTATTTTTAATTAAATTTACGGGTTCTGGACGACGCTATTTTCTTTGTGTACTCTGAGTATCCAAGCACGCACGAGGGTTCGTACTTTTATTATATCGATATAATTTTTTATTTATTAAATTCTATAATTTTATTATGTCTATATAATTTTTTATTTTTAATAAATCCAAAATTTTAATTTTTAATAAATGCAAAATTTTAAAAGCACAACTTCCAAATAATGAGTAAGCTATTTTGTGAGTAAATTAAATTATTAATAAAATGAATATTTTTTCTAGATAATTATTTATTTAATTAATTCAATACTGATTTTCTCAACATCAACTATGAGATGTAAAAAATGATGAAGAAAAATATACATTAAAATTTATATAAAAATGGAAATTTTCAGAAAACAATTTAAATCATTTTTAATTAATAGTTAATATTATATAAAAATTAAAATTATATAATATTTTATTTTATTTTGTTAATAATTAATATTATATAAAAATTAAAATTATATAATATTTTATTTTATTTTATAAATAATTAATATCATATAAAAATTAAAATTATATATATATTTTTATTAAAATTATATTAGTTAAAAATACTATAATTATTTGTATAATGGATTGGAATTACTTGCAAATACATAATATAATGTGGTGTATGATTTTACAGTTATTATTATCCAGTATAGATAATATTTGCAATCATCATTTATAAGGTAAATGTGTATAAATTATATAAACGTATGTATATTAATGGATTCAATCTGATTAGGCAATGTACTAAATCAAAATACTCAATCTTTTTACAAATAAATCAGTTGTGGAAAATAAACACGATCGTCAATCAAAACAAGTAAAGAATGAAGAAAATCAAACCACAACACAAATATTTTCTCGAGGAAAGCTTGCTACTAAAAAACCCTCTATCTTCTATTGTATATTCACCAAGGAACATGAAATAATTACAATGCACTCTTCTCACAAGAGTCTCCTAGACTCTGCCTATCCTCTCACACTGATCCAGACAAAATTGGTCCAACACTTAGCCAATTTTCAACCTCTGCTCAACCCGCCTTGCTCACGCAATCCTTGTGGAATGCAATCCCAATTCTTAAGGAATTTCACCCTTCCTTCACTGCGCAAGTATCATGGACAATCTTTCGCCCCTCATTGTTTGCTTGCTCAGGATTTAGGATAGTTTTACTAATAATCTGGCCCCGATAGTTAGAGATGCAAGTTGCTCTGTCTCAACTGGGTCTCCACTGGAATTGACATCCATGCAGCTATTAATAGTAAACCATCAGTCACTTGACAGATCACTACATGTGAATTAAATATGATTTAATTCACTTGACCTCTCACCAGTGCAACAAACAATTACAACTAGCTAGACTAGCTTTAACTTACTTAACTAAGTTAATTAATTTCTCATGCATTAAATTCATGCACTTAGCTACAACTTGAACTCTAAAACACATAGAATCAGTCTGCATGCCTCACCAACCACCCTCAACTCGAAATTCATGAGCTAACTGAGTCTATCACACTCAATTAACTATCACAAATGTTTATGAGATAAGATTACAATTTATTATTCAATTAAATTAAGGGAAAATTAAATTAGATACATTTCCGATTTATTTAAATAAATTTAATTGCACACTAATGTATCGCCAGGACCCATCACTACATGACCTGTGGTCCCCCACACTAACGTGTGTGCTATCATGCTATTTCCGGATGCCAATTTCATTGTTTCTTGTTGGCAATTTCAACACTCCATCTCAACAAGAAAGGAATCATTATGTCCTAGTCCGGTACCCTGGAATGTCCTTATATGCGCAAATGCACCTCTCGCATGCGAAATACAACTATTGCATGCAACACTTCTCTAATGCTGCTCTCGAATGCAACTCTTGCATGCAACTTTTGCATGCGACACTTCTGAAACTGAATAGCCTCCAAACAATTGAATCAGTATAATGCATCTGTCATGAGAGTCTTCTAACTGCTGCTAGCTTATTGCACATGTCTACTCTACTCTCTATGTTGTTGACATCTGCATCCATGCACTCTGCACTGCTGCCAACTTTGATCTGTGGTCTAATATGCCACACCTATCACTCTGATTTCCGTCTTCCTGACATTCAACTACATCAATCTAACCGATTTTTCTACTATTGTACTGTGGGATCCTCGTAGCCAGGTTCAATCCATGAGACACGCCATCTCTAGGACCCTTCCCAATTTCTTCTTGGGATTAATTATGCACATCGCCTTGCCTCACACCTGGAGTTATAGCTTCATGTACTCCCTCTGCCTTTCTGGCTTGAAATTTCCCCCTCGTGGAGGTCTCTGCATGAGTGGTTTCTTCCACTCCATGATCCTCATCTTGTGGCTGCTCCACATCTTGAGGTTCATCCTTATGAACCAAGAGTTCCTCATTTGCATGAAAATCAAGCTCCCTCTTAAGGGATAATCGCATGGCTTTCTCACACTTCCACATGGTACATCCCTTGCATGTGTCTATCTGTGCAAGAGTATCCTTTGGAAGCCCCATATAAATCTATTCCATGACCTTCAAAGCTCCAAGGTGTAGATGGCTCAATCTCTTGTGCCATAACTCACCCTCATCTTGGCTCACCACTTTGACTTCCTTACCCATCAATGTTGCACATCCATCTACATCAAGTTTATAGAGATTCTTCACACAAATCCCAATCTTCTTGGATTTTCCTGTGGCTTTGTGTTGAAATAAATATTTACCTTCACTGAAAACCATAACATAACCTCTATCCTCCAACATTGTGACTGAAACTAAATTTTTCTTCAAGCCTGGTGCATGCATTACATATTTTAATAAGAAGGGTTTACCTGAATGTCTCTAGAAGGTAACTGTACCAATCTCGATAGCACTGTACCGCCCATCATCACCCATTTCGATATGCATCTGGAGGTCCTTCTCCTCCAAGTTACTGAAAATTTCTTTGTCTCCCGTCATGTGGAAAGATGCACCACTATCCAAGTACCACACTAATCCCATTTCACTTGAAACCATGCATGCAATAAGCGATAAGTCCAACTCAAATTAAGATGCCAAAGCCTCAACAACTATAGATTCTGAAGCCTTCTTCTTCTTATTCTTTTGTGGACAATTAGTGGCATAATGTCCACGCTCGTGACAGTGAAAACACTTCACTCTCGACATGTTATGCTCCTTTCCTTCTTCGTCAGTCTCAGATTGGATTAGGATGTCTTTCCCTTCCACTTCTTCACTTTCCCAGCCAAGGTGCAATTTTCTTCATCATCTGACTTAGATGAAGATCCATCCCTGGTATTTCGCCTGAATTCTTCTTGCACCAAATGACCAAATTCATTCCCAATCTGACAACTTCTCCCTCCCATTGACAGAGTCCTAATAACTATGCCAACTCTTAGGAAGGCCTAGAAGATCTACGCTCACCAAGTCATCATTCAAAAAAGTAATTCCGACGGTCTGAAGCTCATCTCGACATTGGAAAAACTTGGTTAAATATTTCATAATAGTGTCACCTTTCTCCATTTTGATTTTCCTTAGCTTTTCCTTTAGTGAAAATTTTTTGTGGTCACTTCTACTCTGAAATAGATATGTCTGTTAGGGTCCTATAATAATAGGGTTCATAATTTTTTAATTGACTTTGATAGTCTTGTAAATATGTACATACCTTACTTTCTGCAAGTTGTTTTCCCATATTTTGAAAAGTGAAAAATAATAAAAATGAAAAGAGGGTAAAAGTCCTAAGATAAATATCAAAGGACTTAGAAAAAGATAAACCCCAAAAGAAAAAAGAGATAAAATAAGACATGAAAGTGAGCAAGTTAAAATGCCACTACTATTTACTCTACTGCAAGAATAATGATTATGTGTAGATTGTCAATAAATAACCATAATCCATGATCAGTTAAACAATTTAATCTTAACTCTTCATGCTTTGAATTTCATGTTCTAGATAGAGAATAAATATATGTCAAACAGTTTAAACTTGACAAATCAGTAGTTAAGATAGAGAATAAATGGGGAGCTCAACATTTTAATCTAAGCCCTCGGATGAAATAAGGTTAGACTTAGATAGTTTTATGCTTTAAAAGAAAAATGTTTTAGGGTTGCAAGCCTAAATGCACCCATGAAAATGAAGTAAAAAATGTTAGAAATAAAGATGAGTAGGTAAAAAGCAGTTGAAAAAGCATGTAATAAAGCATCATCAGGAAAAATCACTAATTTCCCTCCCCTATAATTGTTCCGTATTCTAAACTATTAGTCAAAGAGGCTTATTGAATTTCTCGGACTTCTGTTGGGACCGGACCCAAGGCTTGATGACTGATTGGTTAAAAATATTGAATCCCTACACTAGACCCATATTCATTAGCATTCACCCTTCACCCATTAAGCATAATCCTTTTTTTCCTAAGCAAAAACCCATTTTTACTTAGTAAAGTAAAACCCTAAGTAACTAATTTCATTGTCCTTTCAAAACACTCAAAACCCATGAAAAGAATTTTATCCTAAGTCTAAAATGTGAAAAAATACAACAAAGACAAGCTATGCTTATTTTCACTTTACTTGGAGTTAAAATATGTATGTTTCACTCATTATATACATTATCCCCTACACTTTGCCTTTATTTCATATTAACTTCTAACTATATATATTAATTCCCTAAGTTACACATTCCCATATAGTATTAAATCCCTTTTATTCTAAATAACCCACAAACCTTTTATTTTACGTTTTAAACCAATTTTATAATATCCCGTGTGCGAAATATAAATCTCGCCTCTATCCCATTGGTTTAACATTATCTATATACAAATACCCCGCCCCCTATAGTATTTAAACAAATGTAAAAGGTTTAAATACTATATAAATAAACCCATGCTTGTACATAGATTAGAACATTGGTCGATGTTTTAATTAAAATATATATATTACATTACCCCCCACATATCACATAACCCATAGTTTAAAACTTTATTCATGTATAAAGTTAAAACTTGTCCCCGTCACTTATATTAGACCCTCGCCCCACTCCAAATCCTGACGTAGATTTCATAATTGATCTTGGCCATTCGCAATCGAACCCCACGATCCGATGGCTAAAAACCGATATCGCATATAAATTATCACAACATCCACCATCTCGATTCTACACGAAATGGGTGGTATGTTGACTATCCCCCTCTACGTGTCTCCTTCCTATTCGATCGCGTTCTATCAGTCCAAAACAACTTACCACCCAAACTGAATGCGAAAACCACATGTGGTTTCTCCCCTTCAAAGACCAAAACCATTTCTCACCCAATGTGACTGTCATTCATTGCAGAGTAAATGTAACCCTAATTTGCCTAAAATAACTTTGGAAATGCATTGATTTCCTATCATTCTACGCGTAACCACTGTATAAGCCTCTCCGACTTTGAAATAATCATTTTACACCATTTTTGAGCCAAAAGCCTACAAATTTCAACTTGCAGCCATTGAAGATTGTTGAGGAGCTCTGAATTGCTCCAAAAAATAAGAAGGAAGTCGTTCAAACCTTTCAAATACCTCAGAAACTACTTCAAAACCTTGAACCTATGGATAATAGGTTTTCCTCCAAACTTTGAGCTTGTTTTTAGTGTTAAAAGGATCTTTTAAAAGACAATTCAGTCAAAGCTTAAAATCACCAAAAGAAACCTATCAAAAAGTCCAAAAAACAGGCCAAACCTAGTCAAAATTTCCTAAAAAATCCTGTTTCTTGCTACGCATTGTTTTAAAGGGAAATTGTAAGTTTTTATAGTCTCTATTAAGCTGTTTTTAACTCTAAATTAAGCCATAAATTCTCTGAAGGTATCCTAAAACCTCTATGCCTGAATTCAAATGATTTTTAGCCCAATTTCTCAGTGAAAAGCCCAAGAAACCTTTGTTTCTTGTGTCTAAACCTGTAAAAGCCTAAAAATCCTATTGAGAATCCAGAATTAACAGGAAAAACCTAAGAGAAGCCCACATTTTGACTATTTTTATCCAAGAAAACTCTACTAAAATAAAAATACTTCTGCCAACTTTCTAAACTTGCAAAAGTAACCAAAATGACTAAAAAGAAGAGTTCTAGTAATCTTGAAGGTTCCAAAGTGCTAAAATCAACTCCAGCCATGACTTCTAAGACTACTATTATTGTAAATCCTTTGCAACCCCCTATCATAGACATTAAGCAAATTCCATTAGCTGATGTTGACTACAAGATAACAGACCCTATTTTTGAATTTAATATGCTAGACATTCATAACTGGAGCTATGAGAAGTCCTTGGACAATGAAGAAGAAGTCCATATTTGGGAATCCCACTTGCCCAAATATGTTTTTCCATTAACTCATCCATGTTAAGAGGCCATTAGGTTATGTCAATCGTATTATGTGCCTGAAGAGAGAGCCTTAGTAAATTCCAACAAATAAGTTATTTTCACCATTACTTCTTAATCCATTAACCAAATGCTACAACTCCAATCCTATCCTCAAGAAGTCCCTTTATCCATATATGCCCTTACCAAGTTATATATTGGCCTTGAGTTTCCCAAAATATTCATGATCTTCCAAACATTTATGCCTTTTCATGTAGAAATTCCTCAAATTAATCCTCCATATTCCACCTCAAGATTTCCAGAAGGTTCAAGGCATGTAATTTCCATGCTTTCATTCATCCTAGGGTACTTTACTGATGAACACACAAATGAATCCATCTTGGGTTTCTTATCCACTTTTACCCTAGTAAAATCTCCATCAGTAATCGTTGATTATGTTGGTTATATTGCAGATAATATTCATGATCAATTGATTAATCGAAGGAGTGTTCAAATACACATCCTTCCTCTTCCACATGTTCTTATATTTCCAAGAAGATACTTTTCCATTGACTCTTCAAAAGTTGGACATAGAGGGAAATCCTCTTTCAGTCATTTTTTGGACATCTTTGATCAGGAAAGAGTCCGCAGAGTTCACATATGTAGAGTTTTCAGACTCATTCATTCATCCATTGATAAAGATAATTACAAATATAGAGCAGCCAAGGAAAAATGATGAGATGAAAAAGTTTTTATAGTTGTCAGAGAAAAACAAGACTGGTGATTAGCACCTATATGAAAAACATACTGGGATTAGAGTTTTTGGTTCCAATTTGTTTCCTTACAAGTTACCCAAACATGTATCAATGAGGATCTTTGCCTTGGAGTATATTAGGCAAATCGTAAACGTTGATTCTATAAATTTCATGGCAGCAAAGAAAAAAACTCAGTTCAAATTGAAGAATGAAATAGAACCATTCATTTCCAATCACAGGGATGTAGAGAAAGAAGAAATTAAGCAGCTATTGGGATACAGGTTTGAAGAAAGCTTTCCTTGCAATTATGATCCATAAGGGATCCTAAGTAAAATGAGGGTTAAATGAAAGTTAACACCCTTCATTCATGAAACAAAACGAGAGATAGAAAAATATACAAATCAGGCTAACTCGACAGAGAATAATTTAATAGATGCAGTGAAGAAAAGTGATACTAGTCACACTTTAGAGACTGCAGATCAACCAAAATAATCCACTAAGAGAGTAAAAGAAGAAGGTGCCTATGTTGTTGGAACTACCTCTGAAACTAAATTCAAGTTAAGATACAACAAAAGGCCTAAAACGGATTCAGTGGGTAAAGAGAAGGTAACAATTGATGTTGAAGAAACAGATCTGATAGATATCAACACGGATTTGCCAAAGACCAATGTTGACACTGCTACAATCATCATTGATGAACCAGTTACTGAAAAACAAAATGAAGAACAAGTTAATACTAAAGATGCACAATTGATAGAAAGACAACAGAGCATGGAAGCCTCATCCTCAAAGATAGTTGAGGAGAAAGATCTAGATATCAAAGAAAACTACAAGTAGATCAAGTTAAATAATGAAGAGATCAAAAACAATATCTATTCTCAATATCTCAAGCAAACACCAAGTGTTCAAAATAGACTTTTTTCTGCCTTTGATTATTCAAACCAAAAACTAATCATGTCAATATTGCAGCCTATAGTGAAATCTACAAAGACAGTGGTAGATTATAATAATATTGAAGTAGAAGTCCCAACAGAAAAAATTCATGCTCTTGATCAGATTGAATTCCATAGACAGACTTCAAAAATGTTGTACTCTACTGTTACAACTAAAGCCATGAGTGCTCAGAAACTCCAAAACACCATCTCAAACATGAAAGCTCAGATGAAATTGGACAAAGCAACCTTGTATGCTAAAGATCTCAGGATAAAATCTTTGGAAGAATTAGTCTTACAGGTTGGTTATGACCATGCTAATGTCAAAGCAGCAAAGAAATTAGTGAAAAAGAAGAATGAAGACATTGCAACATTCAGGAAACAAATTAAAATGCCATCAAGTAAACATACTCAAACCAAGGAAATAATAGAAGGACAGAAAGAGAAGGATGACATGATGAATTTGATTTTTTAATTGACATCATAGATAAAGGAAATGGATATTAAAATGGATAAACTTGTCGAGGAAAAAGAAACACCAAAAGTACCAGAAATTCCTACAGTTATTCCTGTAATCACGAGAGTCGTGCCTTCAACTTTAGCAGAAAATTTGGCACCCAAAGTCCCACTAGCTACTGTAGTGCTACTGACTTCATCTACAACATCAGCTACAGAGTCATCCATAATAGAAGTTCACCTTACAGATGAGGCCAGCAAATTAGTGAAAGCTATGGAAGAAATGTCTCTTAATACAAGTGATATTAACAGGTTGAAACAGATGGTGGAAAATCTTGAGAATACAAACAAGTTGGCTCAAATAAATTCAAAAACACATGAGTAAAAGGCCATCAGACTAAATGAAAAATTGAAGAAATTACAGAAGGAATTATCCTTGAAGGAATAGATTTCCTATGTGAAAAATAATTTATGGAACAATATCATAGAAGCCATCAATGATGTATGGCCCTCAATTCAAGTGATTTTTGAAAAGAGAGATTTACTCAAAGAAGCATTAGAAGGTATTCAGAAGACTAAGGAGGAACTAGATAACAAACCAGAACAAGCAATAGAATTAATCAAGTTCCTTATTAACAAAAATAGATAAGAGCTACAAGAACTTGAAATTATTGACAGGACTAAAGCTATCCTTGAGATAAGGAAAGTTATCACCAAAAACAACATGATGAAGCAAATTGAGGAAAAATGTGATAATATGAACATCACCATAACCAGGTTTATGGTCAAATTTGAGAATTTGAGGCAAAGAATCTTGCCTACTATTTTGGTCATCAATGTCAAATTAATGCCTTGGGAAGATTACAATAAAAATATTAGAGAATATGACAAGGAGCAAGTTGAAAGATCGGGTGGTGGACAAGGCATTCCAACAGGAAAAGTCTTACTCAGAATTTTTGAGGACATATTCTATTTATAGCATGAAATAAAACACTTGTTTTTCATTAAACCAACTTTTTCCAGGTACATAGAGCTAGATGAAAACTTCAGAAATCTAAAGAAAATACAAATTCCATGTGATGAAGTTTGGGAGTCATTAACAGATTTATTTTAAAAGGTAAAAAGGCAGAGATATAACAGTGAAAAAAGTTTGTTGAAATTGCAGTTAAACATAATTTTGACAGCAGCAAATATATTTTATAGAGTTTAAAGAGTATCAGAGGTTAAAGAAAATCATTAAAAGAGTATCAGTTAAAGCAGATCAGATTTCGAAATAGACTTGAAATATCTAAAGCCAACAATGAAGACACCAAGGCAGCCAACTACATCTTATCCTCAATCAGTTTCTATTTTATTTGAGTTGATAGGACAACTTGCTGATTTGTTATGCAGTTCTATCTATTATTGTTGTAAAGGTATTTTATTTCCCTTAGACAATTCCTAGAAGAAATATAGGATATTTTGTAAACAATTATGTATAAATACTTCATCTTTAGAAGTATTATTGTGGAATAAATTGCTGACGATTTCTATAGTCATTTTTGTGGACTTGAAGTCTTTTTTGTTTCAAATTTCGAGTAGCAGGATGCATCGGATCAACTAAAATCATATTTCAGGATTCATGTGATGAGCTATTTTGAGTGAAGTATTTTCCAACTTGAAATTTTTTTTTTTCTTTGTTACATGCAATCCATTATGTGTTCTAAATTTGAATGAATGAATAGGAGGATTACTTCAGGATTTGTTAAAAGCACCCTGTCTTAACTATTTATCATTTCTATGTTTTCATCTGATTTCCAGAGTAGGGAACCCTTAATTTCTCCCTCTTTCGTTTGACCTCTGCCTACTACTTCCCTTTTCCGGATCAGAGAACCCTTCATTTCTCTTTATCCCTTTCATATCATCTCACAAAATAACTTTCCAAGATCTCCAAGGGTTATCTATCTTGCCCTGAAAACATTTGACTTTTTGACTTTGATCCTAGCTCAATTTTCTTGACTTTTGACTCCTTAGCCCAATGGAAAAATATGTTTCCCACTATCCATCTCTTCAACTGATTTTTCCCGCCAAATCGATCAAAACCAAAACTAATTGCACAATCATAATTAGCCTAACATTTTATAAATCAAAACAAAGTTAAATTTTATAGAGAGAGACCTCTCTGAACCCTAGGAAGACTAGATCCTAGAGTTTAAAAGTTGGTCTATGGTTACCTCTAGTTTTCTTAAGTAAAAACCAAAATCTCACAACTAAAGAATTACTAGAGTGATAACATACTGGAGACCATACTGGGGACTAACTAATCCTCAATTGTTAAATCAATCTTAAAGGAAATTTTTTTTACTATCCTTTTTCCTTTGAGACTGTTTAACTAGTTGTGAGTACAAAAAATTCTAATTCTGGATTCTAGGAAAGTTTACCATACCAGGTCTAACCCGGATCCTAAACCTGTTGTTATAGTAGACAACCCAGACCGAATTGGAAAAAAGAAATAGCAGATAGGAGATTTAGATGCTAAATTTTCATTAATAAGAGTCAATTCATTACTCTAAGAATTAGTAAGCTTGCAGGATATAGAGTTTGATTTAGAATTTGAACATTCTTGATTCAGGACCAAATCTGAAAGTAATTTAAGTACTGCTGTTTTAGACCCTGTTTTTATTTCATTTTTGGAAACAAAATATAAAACTATTAAAGTATATTTTGAATTAAATAAAGTTATAAATCAAAACAAAATTGAAGAAATTAATGCTACTATTCTTAAGGAAATTGATGAGGCAATTTAATTAGCTCAGTTGTTAGCTTATACATCTAAACCTTTTGTTCCTCATTTAGGTACCACTACATCATCTATAGTTTCTACTACCATTCAATCCACATATCCATTTAGTCCTAGATTACCATTACAACCTAGAATATTATTTCCTTCATCCCCTACATCCAATTCATCCACTAGTTCACCTTCTATTTTGTTAAACACATCATTTTCATTTCCTACTAGTTCCATATATACTTCAGTTCCACTTTCTAGTACCTCAAATTCAACTTTAAGTTCATCTACTGTTTTTTCTAGTTCAACACCTTATATCCCAGTTTTATCAGCCACTACTTCCAGGTCAACCCCTAGCACTTCTAATTTACCTCCTAGCCAAGCTAGGATTCAAGCTATGACTGCCATGTATGCTCCCCTTGTCCTTCCAGTACAACTTCATGATATGCCCCAAGACTACCAAAGTAAGATACCACAGTTTGATGCAACAACTCATTAGAAAACTCAACAACATATTAAGAAAATGACAGATTACTTTGAACTCCATGAGATAGATGAATCAGATGTACAAATGAGGCTTTTTGCACAAACATTAACTGGGGAAGTCAAGAAATGGTTTAAAGGTCTTGTTGTTTGTAGTGTAACCTATTTAGCTATTTTTCATAGATTATTTTTAAATAAATGGGAAAAGAAGAAAAATCCACTTCAAATATTATCTGAATTTGATGCAATGAAAAGAGCTCCAATTGAATCTGTACAAGACTACTACACTAGATATAACAGTCTTTACAACTCAATTCTTGTAAATCTCAAACCCGCTCCTGACTCTGTCTTACTCAAATTCCCTGATGGATTTGACACTGACATGGCATATCAGTTAAGAGAAAGAAATGCAAAAAAATTGGAAAGAATGCAAACAGATGTTGTAGGTGTATAAGTAAACATTTTAGCTAAAAATTAAAGATTAAGAAATGAGAGAAGAGTGACCATGAAAGAAGAAGCCTCAAATTCAAACAAAAAAAATAGATATGTTAGCTAAAACTTTAGAAAGGATGATGTATAGGTTAGAGAACACAGAAAGAAGACCTCAATGGGATAATCAACAAAAAATTAGGAATCTAAATATTAGAAAAAACACAAATACATGAAAAACAAAAGACTCAGCCCCAGACCAAATAATAAGACCTCCCTTTCAGGAGAACTATGCTGAGAGTTCTCACTCTCAAAACAATGATGATTATGAGGATACCATAAATTTAATGGGAATAGATTATAATAATAATATCTTTCTCACACAGGAAGATCAAGAATTATTTGAACTCCAACAACTCCAATTAGATTCAGGGGAATCCTTTGATTACAAAAAAGGTTACGACTTTTCCATTAACAAAGTACACAGTCGGTATAACCTAAGAAGTAAGAAAAACAATGAGTATTTTACTAAGAAAACTTCCCAAACACAGAATAAGAAAATAGTAGAAGCTCCCAAAACAAAATTTCTGCAAATTCTCCCCAGGGAAAATAAGAAAAACACCAGTCCTTCCCAAAATATTTCCAGTCCTAAGTTTTCACCAAGCCCTAAGATTGTTGATATAACTGATGAAATTGCTAAAGCTGCAAAATATTCACAAAAAACTTATGCTACTGAAGCACTTAATTCAGATAAAACAACAAACTTAGATCCTCAGACACACAATGTTGATCCTAAATCAGCAGATCTAAAAGTTGCCTCTGAAAAAGCAAATTCTGATAAATCCAATATTGAGAAAACATCTATTGCTTCAAAAACCATTCCTGAAAAGAAAACAAAAAGAAGTAAGACTCAAGACACTCAAACTGAAACTGAAAAGATAGTTGTGGAAAAGCAAAATAAACCAACACAAACTAAAGTTACCAAAGAAGAATTGATTCAAATAAGTAAATCACAACCTTCATTCAACATACAGTCTAAAATTGCAAAACTGAAAATACCAATTCCTCTGACAGAATTGGTGAAACATGACTTGTATAAATCAACCATAACTGAAACATTAAACATAAATTATGAAGAAGATTCCATAAATCTGAATGATGATCAGCCAGAGATGATTTTTGGCCCATATGTGAATGGAAAGCATTTAGATGGAGCAGTTCCTCCATTTTACATTAGTTTAACTATTCATGATCAAATCGTACACAATGCAATGCTATATTCAGGAGCTTCACATAACCGAATGCCCAAAGCTATAATGGAAACTCTGAATTTAGATGTCACAAGGCCCTACAAAGATTTATTTTCATTTGACTCAAGTAAAGTAAAATTCTTAGGTCTAATTAAAGATTTGTGTGTAACCTTAGTTCAATATCACGGTAAGATTATACTAATGGACATTGTAGTAGCTGATATCCCACCCAAATATGGAACGTTATTATCTCACTCATGGGGAGCAAAGTTACAGGGATCTCCACAATTGGACATGTCATATGCTACTATATCAGTTTTCGGTCAGCCAAAGAATTTATATAGGGAAACCTTAATGAAATATATGGTAAGTAGTACTGAAAGGTCAGTAAATTACCCAATTTATACCACACCTACTGATCTAGATTCTTTCATCCTATATAGTGCTGAAACTGATAGTGAAATCAAGATTGAACTAAGAGAAGAAAAGAAAACACAAGACAATGATAATATCTCTCATGAATCTTTATGGAATTTAGACTTTGATGGTTCAGTAAATAATTTAGGAGCAGGAGCATAAGTATGGATAACTAATATAGACAAAAATCATGCAGAAGGCCATGCTTTTAAGTTGAATTTTAGGTGCACCAACAATATGGTTGAGTATGAAGCTCTCATATTAGGATTACAGAAAATCAGAAACTTGGGAGGGAAAATAATAGCGATAATGGGAGATTCTAAGTTGATTGTAAAGAAAATTAAAGCAGAATATTCAGTTTACAATCCTAGACTAGGCCGATACAGAGAGACTGTACTAGATTTGATTAATGATTTATTGGAATGTAATTTTTCTACAATACCAAGAAGACAAAACTTACGAGCACATTCTTTGGCAACCTTTGCTAGTACTTGTAATTTACCTTTTCAGCCTAATCACATGTATACTACAGAAGTAAAACACAGACCAGTAATTCCAGACAATCTCAAATATTGGCAAATTTTCTCACAGGACCAACAAATTTACCAATTTCTGAATAATGAAGGTGAATTTCAGAACTGTAAGATAGACACTGATTGTACCATAGATCAAGATTTAGATAGTGGAATTGATGTAAATAACTTAGATGTAGATAAATTAAAGTTTGATAAACCTACTAGATTTAGTCAATCAGATATAGATAGGTTAGAAAGAGTAGAAATTGATGAGATCATTGATGAAGAATCTGAAATATTAAATCTCAAAGATAAATTCTTACCAAAAATTTCAACTTCCTTAGAAGATCTATTTGACTCAAATGATGTTGCTAGAAAACGCAAAATGGAGCCAGTTAGATTTGACATTGAGGAATGCAATATTGGTACAAAGTTAAAGCCAAAAACGATCAAACTGTCCAAAGGCTTACGTCAACCAGAAAAATAAAAATACATAGAGCTTTTAAAATAATTCCAAGATGTTTATGCTTGGAGTTATGAATATCTCAAGTCCTATGATACAAACATAATTCAACATCAAATTCCTATAAAAGAAGATCAAAATACCTTTAAACAAAAGTTGAGAAGAACTAACCCTGTTTTATTGCCTTTGATAGAAAAGGAAGTGAAAAGAATGTATGATGCACAGATCAATGCACCAATCAGGTATTCTTATTGGGTTTCTAACCTAGTTCCAACAAGAAAGAAAACATGAGAGATTAGATTATGTGTCGACTTTAGAAATCTAAACAAAGTATCCTTAAAGGATAATTACCCTTTACTAAAGATGGATCACATATTACAAAGGGTAGTTGGTTCTTCTAGGATTTCACTGTTAGATCGTTTTTCGGGATACAACCAGATTTTAGTCAAGAAAGAAGATTAGGCCAAAACAACCTTTACTACTCCTTAGGGCACTTTTATGTATGTAAAAATGCCTTTCGGTTTAATGAATGCAGGGTCAACCTTTCAAAGAGCCATGGATATAGACTTTGCAAAGGAAATACATGATTTATTAGTAATTTACTTAGATGACATAACTGGATTTTCTAAAACTGATAATGAACACTTGGATCCTCTGAGACAATTTTTTATAAAATGCAAAAAAATTGTCATCTCATAAAATCTTAAGAAAGGCTTATTTGGATTAGAAGAAGGCAAGTTACTAGGACACATAATATGTAAGGAAGGAATCAGAATATATCCTGCTAGGATAGAAGAAATTCTTAACATTAATCCACCAAGAAACATAAAGGAGTTACAAGCCTTTCTCAGTAAGATTATATTTTTAAGAAGATTCATATCCATCTTAGCTGAGATAATTAGAGAATTAAATAACATGATTAAAAAAGATTCAGTTCTTAAATGGAATATTGAGGCCAAACAGTCATTCTAATCCATCAAACAGGCCTTAACCAAAACTCCAGTCCTTATAATCCTGACTTTAAGAAGGATTTCATGATTTTTTCATTTCCTTCAGAGCACACCATTGGTGCAGTTTTACTACTGAAAAATGAGAAGGGTTATGAACAACCCATAGCTTTCTTTAGCAGAACACTTAGAGATGCATCTTTGAAGTACAATATCATGGAAAAACAAGCCTTAGCTTTGGTAAAGGCCATTAAATACTTCAGAGTTTACATTCTCTATTCTCACATCATTGTCTATGTCCTAAATGTTGTAGTAAAAAAAATTCTTACTCGGGATGGTCCTGATGGAAGAAGAGGTAAATGGATTGCCACTATATTAGAATGTGACATAGAGATAAAGCCCACCAAGTTAATAAAAGGTCAAGGTTTAGCCAGACTCATGGCTGAATCAAATTGTAATGCTCTTGACATAAATTTTATTTCACAAGTAGATGATCAGAAAGAGATGGCAACTCCAGAGATCAGTGCAGCCTTTTAGACTCACCATGGTATGCAAATATTATATTTTTATTACTAAACTTACAAGCTCCTCCTAGATTGTTAAGAACTAAAGCTAGATTTCTAAAGCTTAAGGCAGTAAGATTTTGTATTTTAGACAATGTAATTTTTTGTAGATATCATAGTGGGATTTTATTAAACTGTTTTCTTAAAAAAGAAGCTGAAAAAATACTAGAAGAATTTCATGAAGGTGATTGTGGACGGAATCTTTATTGGAAGACTATTGCAGAAAAGATTATGAGAGCTGGTTTTTACTGGCCTACTATGTTTGCAGATGTAAAAAGATATGTGACCTCCTGTCATAAGTGCCAAATCTTTGAGTGTAAGAAAAAGTTGTTACCCCTGCCCTTAAAGCCCATCTCTACTGAAATTCCATTTCAACAATGGGGTCTTGACTTCATTGGAGAAATTCACCCCCCATCATCAGCCCAACACAAGTGGATTTTGATAGCCACTGACTATTTTACCAAATGGATTGAAGCCATACCCTCAAGGCAAGCCACAGATGTTGTCATTATCTCCTTCCTAGAAAGTAACATCCTTTCAAGATTTGGATGCCCCCAAAAGATAATTATTGACAATGCAGCAACATTCAAATCCAAAAAGATGATTGAATTTTTCCATAAATACCATATTACCCTAGGCCACTCTGCTGCATATTACCCTCAAGGTAATGGTCTAACTAAATCTTCAAATAAGAGCCTTGTAAACATCATCAAAAAGTTACTTGAAGATAATAAAAAGACTTGGAATAAGAATTTAGTCAATGCCTTATGGGCAAATAGAATCACTACAAAAAAATACATCGGTACCTCCCCTTACCAACTTGTTTAGGGAATGGATGTTGTTTTTCCATATTCCTTAGGAGTACCAGTGAAGAAGATTATCCAAGAGTTACAAGTTGAAACAAATGACATTCAAAGAAGGATCAATCAAACTATTCACTTGCAACAAACAAGGGAAGAAGTTTATATCAAGTCTCAAGTTATCTGGGATAAAATTAAGAATTTTTTTGATAAAAAGAGTAAAGAAGATGATTTCTACATTGGAGATAAAGTGTTAAAATGGGATTCAAGAAGGGAAGACAAAGGTAAACATGGAAAATTTGATTTTCTATGGAAAGGACCTTATGTCATTTATGGTTACAAAGGTAACAATGCTTTCTTTATAAGAGAAATAGATGGGTTAGAGATGTCAGAAGGAGCAATAAATGGTAGAATGTTGAAGCACTACTACTCCCCTGAAATAGCCAATAATTAGTTTCATTTACTTTGAATCATTGTAAATATGCATTGAAGATTTTAGATGGGAATGGATACTTTTCCTAACAAATTTGAAGCCCTGAGAGAAGGCCTTAAGCTTTGAAAAGAAAATATCATAAGTATTAATAATTGTAGATACCAAAAGATACTTATAGGATCATCACAGTCAAATTTCAGAGGCTACTAATCTTAAAATTTCTTGACATTTCACCAGGAAATGCCATCCGCAAGTGGAGCCACTGTTGGGGTCCTATAATAATAGCATTCATAATTTTTTAATTGACTTTGATAGTCTTGTAAATATGTACATACCTTTCTTTCTCCAAGTTGTTTTCCCATATTTTTAAAAGTGAAAAATAATAAAAATGAAAAGAGGGTAAAAGTTCTAAAAGAAATATCAAAGGACTTATAAAAAGATAAACCCCAAAAGAAAAAAGAGATAAAATAAGACATGAAAGTTAGCAAGTTAAAATGCCACTACTATTTACTTTACTGAAAGAATAATGATTATGTGCAGATTGTCAATAAATTCCATAATCAATGATCAGTTAAACAGTTTAATCTTAACTTTTCATGCTTTGAATTTAATGTTTGAGATAGAGAATAAAGATATGTCAAACAGTTTAAACTTGACAAATCAGTAGTTAAGATAGAGAATAAATGATGAGCTCAACAGTTTAATCTGAGCCCTCGGATGAAATAAGGTTAGACTTAGATATGTTTATGCTTTAAAAGAAAAATGTTTTAGGGTTTCAAGCGTAAATGCACCCATGAAAATGAGGTAAAAAATGTTATAAATAAAGATGAGAAGGTAAAAAGAAGTTGAGCAAGCATGTAATAAAGCATCATCGGACAAAAATCACTAATTTCCCTCCCCTGAAATTGTTCAGTATTCTAAACTATCGGTCAAAGAGGCTCAGAGCATTTCTCTAACTTCTGTTGGGACTGAAGCCAAGGCTTGATGACTGATTGGTTAAAAATATTGAATCCCTACACTAGACCCATATTCTTCCGCATTCACCCTTCACCCATTAATCATAATCCCTTTTCTCCTAAGTAAAAACCCATTTTTACTTAGTAAAAGTAAAACCCTAAGAAAATAATTTCATTGTCCTTTAAAAACACTCAAAACCCATGAAATGCATTTTATCCTAAGTCTAAAATGTGAAAAAATACAACAAAGACAAGCTATGCTTATTTTCACTTTACTTAGAGTGAGAATATGTATTTTTCACTCATTATATACATTATCCCCTACACTTCGCCTTTATTTCATATTAACTTCTAACTATATATATTAATTCCCTAAGTTACACATTCCCATATAGTATTAAAACCCTTTTATTCTAAATAACCCACAAACCCTTTATTTTACATTTTAAACCAATGATATAATATCCCATGTAATAAATATAAATCCCGCCCCCATCCCATTGGTTTAACACTATCTATAAGCAAATACCCCGCCCCCTATAGTATATAGACAAATGTCAAAAGTTTAAATGCTATATAAATAAAACCGCGCCTGTACATAGATTGGAACATTGGTCGATGTTTTAATTAAAATATATATATTACATCACCACCCCACATATCACATAACTCATATTTTAAAAATTTATTAATTTATAAAGTTAAAACTCATCCCCGTCACTTATATTAGACCCTGGCCCCACTCCAAATCCCGACGCAGCTTTCATAATTGATTTGGGTCATTCGCAACCGAACACGACAATCCGACGACTAAAAACTGATATCGCAAATAAATTAGCGCGACATCCACCATCTCATTTCTACGTGAAATGGGTGGTATGTTGAATTTCCCCCTCCTGTACATGTCTCCTTCCTATTCGATCGCGTTTCATCAGTCCAAAATAGCTTACCACCCAAACTGAATGCGAAAACCACCTGTGGTTTCTCCCCTTCAAATACCAAAACCATTTCATGCCTAATGTGACTGTCACTCATTACAGAGTAAATGTAACCCTAATTTTCCTAAAATAACTTTGGAAATGCACTGATTTCCTATCATTCTACGCGTAACCACTGTATAAGCCTTTCCGACTTCGAAACAAGAATTTTACACCGTTTTTGAGCCAAAAGCCTACAAATTTCGACTTGCAGCCATTGAAGATTGTTGAGGAGCTCTGAATCGCTGCAAAAAATCAGAAGGGAGTCGTTCAAACCTTTCAAAGACCTCATAAACTACTTTAAAACCCTGAACCTGTGAATAACAGGTTTTCCTCAAAAATTTGAGCCTATTTTTAGTGTTAAAAAGATATTTTAAAATACAATTTCAGTCAAAGCTTAAAATCACCAAAATAAAGCTGTCAAAAAGTCCAAAAAACAGGCCAAACCCTGTCAAAATTTCCTAAAAAACCTTGTTTCTTGCTGAGTGTTGTTTTAAAGGGAAATTGTAAGTTTTTATAGTTTATATTAACTGTTTAAACTCTAAATTAAGCCAGAAATCCTCTAAAGGTATCCTAAAACCTCTACGCCTAAATTCAAATAATTTTTAGCCCATTTTCTTAGTGAAAAAGCCCCAGAAACCCTTGTTTCTTGTGTCTAAATCAATAAAAGCCTATAAATCCTATTAAGAATCCAGAATTGAGAAGAAAAACCCAAGAGAAGCCCATATTTTAACCATTTTTATCCAAGAAACATCTGCTAAAATAAAAATACTTCTGTAAACTGTCTAAACTTGCAGAAGTAGCTAGAATGACTAAAAAGTAGAGTTCTAGTAATCCTGAAGGTTCCAAAGTGCCAAAATCAACTCCATCCATGATTTCTAAGACTGCTATTATTTTAAATCCTTTGCAACCCCCTATCATAGACATTGAGCATATTCCATTAGCTGATGTTGACTACAAGATAACAGACCCTATTGTTGAATTTAATCTGCTAGAAATTAATGACTGGAGCTATGAGAAGTCGTTAGACAATGAAGAATAAGTCCATATTTTGGAATCCCACTTGTCCAAATATGTTGTTCCATTAACTAATCCATGTTAAGAGGCCATTAGGTTATGTCAACAATATTATGTGCCTAAACAAAGAGCCATAGTAAATGCCAAAAAAGAAGTGCTTTTCACCATTACTGTTGAATCCATTAACAAAATGCTACAACTCCACTCTGATCCTCAAGTAGTCCCTTTATCCATAGAGGCCCTTACCAAGCTATATATTGGCCTTGATTTTCCCAAAAGATTCATGATATTCTAAACATTTATGCCTTTACATGTAGAAATTCCTCAAATTAGTCCTCCATATTCCACCTCAAGATTTCCATAAGGTTCAAGGCATGTAATTTCCATGATTTCATTCATCTTGGGGTACTTTACTGATGAAAACACAGATGAATCCATCTTGGGTTTCTTATCCACTTTTACCCCAAGACAATCTCTATCAGTAATCTTTGATTATGCTGGTTAAATTGCACACAATATTCATGATCAATTGATTGATTTTCCAATTGAACGAGTGTTCAAATGCACATCCTTCCTCTTCCACATGTTCTTATATTTCCAAGTAGATAATTTTCCATTGACTCTTCAAAATTTGGACATAGAGGGAAATCCTCTTTCAATCATTTTCTGGACCTCTTTGATCAGGAAAGAGTCCACAAAATTCACATATGAAGAGTTTTCAAACTCATTCATTCATCCATTGATCAAGATAATTACAAATACAGAGCAACCAAGGATAAATGATGAGATGAAAAATATCTTACAGTTGTCGGAGGAAAACAAGACTGGTGATTGGTTCCTATATGAAAAACATACTAAGAATAGAGTTTTAGGTTCCAATTTTTTTCCTTACAAGTTACCCAAACATGTATCAATGAGGATCTTTGCCTTGGAGTATATCAGGCAAATCTTAAACTCTGATTCTATAAATTTCATGGCGACAAAGAAAAAACTTAGTTCAAATTGAAGAATCAAATAGGACCATTCATTTGCAATCACAGGGATGTAGAGAAAGAAGCAACTAAGCATCTATTGGGATACAGGTTTGAAGAAAGCTTTCCTTGGAATTATGATCCACAAGGGATCCTAAGTAAAATGAGGATTAAATGCAAGTTAACACCCTTCATTCATGAAACAAAACGAGAGATAGAAAAATATGAAAATCAGACTGAGTGGACAGAGAATACTTTAATAGATGTAGTGAAGAAAAGTGATACTAGTCACACTTTAGAGACTGCATATCAACCAGAAAAATCCACTAAGAGTAAGAGAAGAAGGTGCCTATGTTGCTGAAACTGCCTCTGAAACTAAATTCAAGTTAAGATACAACAAAAGGCCTAAAATAGATTCAGTGTGTAAAGAGAAGATAACAATTGATGTTGAAGAAACAGATCTCATAGATACCAACACAGATCTGCCAAGGACCAATGTTGACACTGCTACAGTCATCATCAATGAGCCAGTTACTGAAAAACAGAATGAAGAATAAGTTAATATTGAAGATGCACAATTGATAGAAAGACAACATATCATGGAAGCCTCATCCTCACAGACAGCTAAGGAAAAAGATCTAGATATAAAAGAAAAGTACAAGCAGATAAAGTTAAATAATGAAGAGATCAAAAATAATATCTATTCTCAATATCTCAAGAAAACACCAAGTGTTCAAAATAGACTTTTGTCTGCCTTTTATTATTCAAACCAAAAGATAATCATGTCAATATTGCAGCCTACAGTGAAATCTCCAAAGACAGTGGCAGATTATAAGAATATTTAAGTAGAAGTCCTAACATAAAAAATTCATGCTCCTGATCAAATTGAATTCCATAGACAGACTTTAGAAATGTTGTGCTATACTGTTACAACTAAAGCCATGAGTGCTCAGAAACTCCAGAACACCATCTCAAACATGAAATATCAGATGAAATTGGACAAAGCATCCTTGTATGCTAAAGATCTCAGGATAAAATATTTGGAAGAATTAGTCTTACATGTTGGTTATGACCTTGCTAATGTCAAAGCAGCAGAGAAATTAGTGAAAAAAAGAATGAAGACATTTCAGTATTGAGGAAACAACTTAAAATTCCATCAAGTGAACATCCTCAAACCAAGCAAATAATAGAAGGACAGAAAGAGAAGGATGACATGACGAATTTGATTTTTCAATTGACAGCACAGATAAAGGAAATGGAGATTCAAATGGATAAACTTTTCCATGAAAAAGAAACACCAGAAGTACCAGAAATTCCTACAGTTATTCCTGTAAACACTACAACTGTGCCTTCAACTTTAGCAGAAAATTTGGCACCCAAAGTCCCACTGGCTACTGCAGTGCCAGTGACTTCATATAAAACATAAACTACAGAGTCATCCTCAACAACAGTTCACCCTACATATGAGGCCAACAAATTAGTGAAATTTATGGAAGAAATGTCTCTTAAGACAAGTGAGATTAACAGTTTGAAACAGATGGTGGAAAATCTTGAGAATACAAACAAGTTGGCTCAAATAAATGCAAAAACACATCAGCAAAAGGCCATCAGAATAAATGAAGAATTGAAGAAATTATAGAAGGAATTAACCTTGATGGAACATATTTCCTATGTGAAAAATTATTTATGGAACAAGATCACAAAGGCCATTCATGATGTATGGCCCTCAATTCAAGTGATTTTTGAACAGAGAGATTTACTAAAAGAAACATTAGAAGATATTCATAAGACTAAGGAGGAACTGGATAACAAACTAGAACAAGCAATAGAATTAATCAAGTTCCTTAACAACAAAAACAGACAAGAGCTAGAAGAACTTGAAATTAATGACAGGACTGAAACTATCATTGAGATAAGGAAAGTTATCACCAAAAAGAACCTGATGAAACAACTTGAGGAAAAATGTTGGAATATGAACATCACCATAACCAGGTTTATGGTCAAATTTGAGAATTTGAGGCAAATAAGCTTGCCTATTATTTTGGTCATCAATGACAAATTAATGCCTCAGAAAGATTACAATAAAAATATCAGAGAATATGCCAAGGAGCAAGTAGAAAGATCAGGTGGTGGACAAGGCATTCCAACAGGAAAAGTCTTACTCAGAAGTTTTGAGGACTTATTCTATTTACAACATGAAATAAAACACTTGTTTGTCATTAAACCAACTTTTTCCAGGTACACAAAAGAAGATGAAATCTTCAGGAAGCTGAATAAAATACAAATTCCAAGTGATGAAGTTTGGGAGTCATTAATAGATTTACTGTAAAAGGTAAAAAGGCAGAAAGATAACAGTGAAAGCAGTTTGCTAAAATTGCAGTTAAACTGACTTTTTACAACACTAAAGATCTTTTATAGAGTTTAAAGAGTATCAAAGGTTAAAGAAAATCAGTAAAAGAGTATCAGTTAAAGCAAATTAGATTTCAAAACAGACTTGAAATATCTAAAGCCAGCAATGAAGACACCAAGGCAGCTAGCTGCATCTTATCCTCAATCAGTTTCTATTTTATTTGACTTGATAGGACAGCTTGTTGATTTTTTATGCAGCTGTCTCTATTATTGTTGTAAAGATATTTTATTTCCCTTAGATAATTCCTAGAAGCATTCTAGGATACTTTATAAAATATTTTTTATAAATACTTCATCTTTAGAAATATTATTTTGGAATAAATTGCTGAAGATTTCTGTAGTCATTTTTATGGACTTGAAGGCTATTGTGTTTCAAATTTCGAGTAGTATACTGGATTAGATCAACTAGCATCATATTTTAGGATTCATGTGATGAGCTATTTGGAGTGAAGTATTTTCCAACTTGTCATTATTATTTTTCTTTGTTACATGCAATCCATTATGTGTTGTAAATTTGAATGAATGAATAGGAGGATTACTTCAGGATTTGTTAAAATCACCCTGTCTTAACTATTTTTCATTTCTATGTTTTCATCTGATTTCCAGATTAGGGAATGCTTAATTGCTCCCTCTTTCATTTGACCTCTTCCTACTACTTCCCTTTTCCGCATCAAAGAACCCTTCATTTATTTTTATCCCGATCATATCATCTCACAAAAAAACTTTCCAAGATCTCCAAGGGTAATGTATCTTACCCTGAAAACATTTGAATTTTTGACTTTGATCCTAGCTCTGTTTGCCTGACTTTTGACTCAGCCCAATGGAAAAATAGATTTCCCACTATCCATCTCTTCAAGTGATTTTTCCCACCAAATTAATCAAAACCAAAACCAATTGCACAATCATAACTAGCCTAACATTTTATAAATAAATAAAAGTTAAATTTTATAGAGAGAGCCCTCTTTGAACCCTAGGAAGGCTAGATCCTAGAGTTTAAAAGCTGGTCTGTGGTTACTTCTAGTTTTCTTAACTAAAAACCAAAATCTCAAAACTTAAGAATTACTAGAGTGATAACATTGTCAAAGCCTTTCACATTGCATATGGAGTTACTTTTCCATGGAGACTTGAGACAATGTGGTCTCTTACTCCCTCTAATAAGATCCTCCTCTCCCTTGCTACCTTCTTTTGCCAAGCATCAAGAAGAGCGGCATTTGTTGCTGTGGGCTGAGGAATATCATTCTCAATGAATTCTTTCAACCCGTTGTCGTCCAGCACTGCCTCCATTATGTATTTCCATTCAATATAATTAGAGCTTCCCTAGAGTGCATACTCCAATCTCAAGCCATTGAAATCCATATTGATCGTGATTCGCCTGTCGCACCAAGAAAGATTTTACAAATTCGAATTCTATTCAATCAGAAACTCAATTTCTTCTTCACTATAGTGATTTCCTGTGCTATGATACCATGTAAAAATTATAAAAGCATATTTATATCAATCGATTCAATCCAATCAAGCTATGTACTAGAGAAAGATATTAAATCCTTCTACAAATAAATTGCATAAAATAAACATGATCGCCAATCACAACAAGTAAAGAAAGAATCAAATCAGACCACAACACAGATATTTTCTTGGGGAAAGCTTTCTACTCAAAACCCCTCTATCTTCTATTGTATATTCATCAAGGAATCATGAAACAATTACAATGCACTCTTCTCACAAGAGTCTCTTACACTCTGCCTATCGTCTCACACTGATCCAAACAAAATTGGTCGAACAATTAGCCAATTTTTAGTCTCTCCTTAGCCTGCCTTGCTCACACAATCCCTGTGAAATGCAAACCATATTATTTAAGAATTTCAGCCTTCCTTGACTATGCAAGTATCATGGGAAATCTCGTGGTGTTTTAACTGCATTCGTGCAGTTTTGTAATGATAAAAATAATAGTTTACATCCCTTTAACCTCTATCTAAACTAGGTCTCCACTGGAACTGACATGCATGCAGTTAATAATAGTAAATCATTAATCACTTGACAGATCACTGCATGTGAATTAAATCTCACTTGACCTCTCACTAGTGCGACAAACATTTACAACTATCTACACTGACTTTAATTCACTTAACTGAGTTAACTGATTTCTCATGCATTAAACTCATGCATTTAACTGCAACTTGAACTCTAAAACACATAGAATCACTCTGCATTCCACACCAACCACCCTCAACTCAAAATTCATGAGCTAACTGAGTATATCACACTCAGTTAACTATTACAAGTGTTTATGAGATAAGATTACAATTTATTGTCCAATTTAACTAAGGAAAATTTAAATTAGACACATTTCCCATTTATTTAAATAATTTGAATTGCACAGTAATGTATCGCTAGGACCCATCACTACATGACCCGTGGTCCCACACTAGTGTGTGTGCTGTCATGTTGTTTCTGGATGCCAATCTCACTGTTTCTTGTTGTAATTTCAACATGTACTATTTAAACTTGTTGGGACTACTTACTTTAAGTTATAGTTACTTCTTGTTTAAATAGGTCCTTCCAGAAGTTAGATTGGCCAGAATTACGAAACACACATGTAATCAATTTTATCATGGTAATCTCAATAGGGTGGTCTTAATTGTTGAGATAATGAGATCTTGTTTTATGTTTCTTATTTTATGTTTTTTAAGTAGTTGGTTATGGGTGAAAGTCTAGGATGTCTCTTAGATTACAAAGAGTATCACAAACTCCAACATAATTCTTGAACTCTTCGAGCATAGGTTGTTTTCATCAATGTTATGCTCTTTTTTTTGGCAAAACAAGATATAAGAGAAAGTGTTTAAAAAAATGAGATTTTGAAGCACATTCATAGTAAAAAAATATACACATATCATCATTACTAAACTAAATTGGAAAACCAATAATAACACGGGAAAATTTTCGTATACACATGCCATCATCACTAAACTACATTTTAAAACCAATAATAACAAAACTACATTGTAAAACTAATAATAAAGGAAAATTTCCCCATTCTCCATATATAACGTAAGAAAAATTCATTTAGTAATTACTCATATAAAAAAAATATTAATATCGAAACGAGGATGCAATTTAAAAAAGAAGTTGGTAGTCTTTTGTTCTTCCACACAATGATGTATGATCTATTAATAAGCTATTTTTAATATGTTCATATATTTAGTTAGTGATATGAACTTAGTGTATTTTTTTAATTCACAATGTGCGTAAAAATATATAAATAATATCCATTAATATAATTATAAAACATTTAAATTATATCAATGATTAAAACTTTTAACTTTTAAATAACCAGCATACATTTTACTTTGTCATATGTATTATATTATTATACAATTTTATTTAACCAATTTTAATATAAAGAATATATATTTTGAGAAAAAGATCATCGAATTTTATAAAATAAATTAATAAAATAATTATGTCAATACTTGTGTTTATTTTGGAATATGAATTCTAGAATTTTAGTTTAATTATTAGTAATAAATGATAGGGGTTTAACCTCTATGGAATATTACAAAATATTTTCAGTGGATTTCATAGATCAAAGATTGAGATTTATTTTAAAAGTAATTATGCATTGTCTAAGTTACTTTTTTAAATAAAAAGTATATGTTTTTCTCACTTCTATTTTATTTGTATTTAGTTTGATCTAACCAAATTTTAATATAAATAATATATATTCCCGAAAAAGGATAATCAAATTTTTACAAACTATATAATAAAGTAGTTAACCCTTGTTTATTTTGGAATAAGGTTTCTATAATTTTAATTAGGTATCAATAATTATTAGGTGGATGGCAGGGATTTAACTCTATGGAATATAAACCCCGGATCGGGGTGCCAAGGGGAGGAAGGAGGGAGACGGGTGGTGTCACGCGGTGGTACGCACCACACCGTCATTCAAGTTTAAGGTCTGCTGTTGGACGGGGGCAGCTACGCTCGCACGTCGCATCATAATGGCTGTTGTTGGAAAATATGGGCACCAACTAAGAATGTCATATCAACATTGGAAACAAAAATGCAAGCAAAACGGGCTAAGGCATGATGTGGTGAGTACAAAGTGGATTTTTCTCGGGGAAAAATTTGAAGGAGGAGCAGCGGGAACAGAGGCTGTTGTTCTGCGACTTCAGCTGGTCATTTTGTACGTGATGTATTTGGTTAGTTACACTCTTAATTTACCTACTCTTGCTCACTTTCATAACCATAAAAATGGAAACCTAAATTTAATGGGTGGATTGTATGTGCTTCTTCATTATCGGTGTCTATCTATGTATGGATTCTGGAATAATTTATAGTTTTCTTTTTATAATGGTAAAGCCTAGGTAGAAGGGTGCTTTCAATTTTCTTTGAGTCATATGTTTGAAAGTTTGTTGTTTCTGGTTTTCCCCGCCCCTATTGTGGATCTTTGCTTTAGGACCCCATGTCGGTTTTCCTTAAACCAAAATAGGGCTCCGTTTCTAGTCTGTAAGGAAATTTCTAGACCCCTAACATCTCAAGCTAGGGCTCTGTTTCTGGTCTGTAAGGAAAATTTGAGGCCCCTAGCATCTCAGACCTATGAGACTACATGCATGGCAATGCAGGATAGGCCTGGTCGTGTCTCTGCCCCTTACTCTGTTCATCACAATTGTTTCGGCAAAGATACTGCACCTCTGCAGGGCATGCAAGTTGATGTCTATGTTTATAAGTCGGTTATCTTTGCTTCAAACCATGAGTCTGGTCTGTCAATTTGAGAGGGAAATAGAGGCCTATGTTCTTTTAGCCAACACCTTTATCTCCATGGGTTATGGGCCATAGAATTATGCTATCTGTCCTCATCCTTCTCTCTATTCATCTTATATAATTCTACAACCTTCAATAGTAATAGCGACGCTATTTTTTATTTGGTATCGACTGTTTTGGAGGAAGCTGTTGTCCCCATTTACTGTTCCATGCAAACTGTTATTAATTTTTTTGTTGGAAATTAATTCCAATGATTGATATCAATCAGCAGTAATTGCAGAAGGACTGGATTGCGGCAGATTGATGCCTTAGCAAAGGCGATTTCCATCTTCCTGTAGAATTGCAAAAGGATTGGAAAGCTCACACAGGTGAAGTACAGAGCAGATAAGAATCGGCCCCTTGATATTTATCTAAGGTGGTAGCTGACTTCTTAGAAGCAGAGTTAAGGCTCAAACTCAAAGTCTCGCCAGCAGCGCAGAACTTTGATTACAAGTTTTAAAGCCTTACCTTCATATCGGCGGAGTTAATGTTTGAGGCGGCACAAGTTCGCTGCATCACAAGCAGCGATGCGATGCGATGATATTTTTAACACTATCGCATCACAAAATTTCAAATTTCTTAAAACGTGCACACCGAAGAGTTTCGGCGATGCGATGAGGTCCCACCTCAATCGCAATCACGACATCGCAAAGATTGTTGCATGTCTGTTGCACTACTGCCATTCTCCGATGTGATGTGGACCCCACTCCAATCGCATCACAAGTTTTCAAGTGATCGTCCGCAAAGGACTATTTAACTTATGTTCACCGATGTTGCGATGCGATATGGGCCCCACACAATTGCAATTGCAAATCGCAAGATCGTAAGATCGCAATTGCAAGATCGCAAATGTTCCTCCGACTTGCATTATATTGATCACTTCCGATGTTGCAATGTGATGTGGCCCCACCACCATCGCTAATCACACATTGAAATTGTAACGCGCAAAGGTACTAAACCTTTTGGTTGTTGAAATGCCGATCGTCGATTGACTTACGGACGCGATGAGGATTTTAAAGTGGATTTCATAGATTTGAGATCTGGATTTGTTGGTCGGTTTAATTGTTTTATTGTAAGCATGCCTTATAAAAGGAAAAGAGCCCGAAGGCTTTTGTAATGAATTTTTATGTATTAAGACGTTATTGAAAACAGAATTGCTGTGTCGAAAAGAAAAGCCCGCAGGCTAGAAAAACAGAGCAAGATTGTAAGCACTCTATGTGTGGATTTGAGGACAGAGAAGTTTGTGAGCATTGTTGTTTTACAGTCCACTGTTATACTTTGTGAATCCCTCTCAATGAGGAAGAATCAGATTGCTGCTTTTTGTATTTCTTTTATTCTTTTATGAATTAAGAAAACTTGTCCTAAATTGTTTCTGTTCATTCTTCAAATTGATTTTTAAAAAATCTATGTTGTTGAGGGAATATTCATTCTCTCTTGTTGTTTAGAAGCAATCAGAAACTTCTACATGGTATTGGAGCCAATCTAGGCATTCGGTGAGACAAAACAGAGTTTTTTTTTCCACTGCAGGAGCTTTAAGAAGCTTATTGAGCAGATTTTCTCTACCAGAGAAATTTCTTGCTTGTTTTATTATATAGCCAGTATCTTTTCTTTACTAATATAGTTAAGATGGCAGATGCTGGAACTGTTTTGAAAAATTCCCAACTTCCACAGTTTAATGGGAAGAATCATAGTTATTGGTCCATAACTATGAGAGCTTTGTTTGCTTCTCAAGGATTATGGGAGCTAGTTGAAAATGGCTACCCTGAACCTGCAGATGCAGCAGCGTTGGCTGCTTTCACAACAGCAGAAAGAGACCTGTTGAAGAGGAAAAGGAAGAAGGACTCCAAAGGCCTCTTTTATCTCTTTTAATCAGTACATGAGAGTGTTTTCCCATGGATTACAGTAGCAACACAGTCTAAATATGCATGAGATATTCTCAAAACTGCCTATCAAGGCATGGAGAAGGTGAAGACTGCAAAGTTGTAGATGTTGAGGAGAGACCTTGAAACACTCATCATGAAGGAATCTGATACAATAGATTCATTCTTCACTCATATTATTGGGTTGATAACTCAGATAAGATCTCATGGTGAAACTCTTGAAGAGAGAAGGATAGTAGAGAAGATCATGAGCAGTTTACCCTCAAGGTTTGAAGCTATTGTGGTAGCAATAGAAGCGACAAAGGATCTCTCACAGTTCACTGTAGATGAATTGAGTGCTTCGCTTATATCTCATGAACACGACTGAGTATAGGAACAAATTCCTCTTTGGAGCAAGCATTCGAGGTAGAGGAAGAAGCCAAAATAGAGGTAGAAATAATCCTACTAGCACAAGTAGAAGGAGCTGCAATCAGAACCAAGATGAAGGTTCAAGCAAACAACAAGCTCATGGACAAAGGTATGATAAATCTCAAGTCCAATGTCATTATTGCAAGAAATTAGGCCATTATGCCAATGAATGTAAGAAAAATCAAAATGACACGAATAATAGGCAAAATGCTAATTTTGCAAATGAAGAATATAAGAACCCAAAGATTGTGCTGTTAACATGTAACATTGCACAAGACAAACAAGAAGATGTTTGGTTCTTAGACTCAAGTTTTAGTAATCACATGACTGGAAACATTGCAATGTTTGAAAATCTGGATGAAAATGTAAAATATGAGGTAACAACAGGAACTGATTGTAAGATATCTGTCAAGGGTAAAGGCAGAGTCAGTATCCTAGCAAGAAATGGAGAACAGAAAATTGTGCCAAATGTATACTATGTACCTGGTCTGAAATGTAATATTTTGAGCATTGGATAGCTCATTGACAAAGGTTAAAATGTGTTCTTCAAAAATGATGTGTGTACAATCAGAGACATACCTCCAAGTAAGAAAATCATTGTAGAGGTGCAGCTGAACAGCAATAGAATGTTTCCTCTCAAACTCATGGCAGATTTGAAGGAAGGAAGAACTATTGCAGCTTTAACACAAGAAGTATTCCAAGAGCAAGTGAAAGATGAGAACTGGTTATGGCACTTGATATTTGGACATCTCAATTTCGGAGGCTTGAATCTATTTCATAGAAAGGGAATGATAAAAGGATTTCCATTGATTGAGAAGCTAGACAGACTTTCTGGAGGCTGCATCTTGGGCAAACAACACAAAGAAATCTTTCCAGCAAGAAAGAGTATAAGGGAAAAAGCACCCTTGGAAATTGTTCACTCTGATGTGTGTGGACCGATGCAAATACCATCATTTGCTGGAAATAAATATGTTTTAACTTTCATTGATGATTACACCAGAAAGACATGGGTGTATGTGTTAAAACAGAAGAGTGAAGTGTTTGAGAAATTCCGCCACTTTAAAATTCTTATTGAGAAGCATTGTGGGCATTATATCAAAGTGCTCAGAACATATAGAGGTGGAGAGTACATCTCTAAAGACTTTCTACGTTTTTGCAGAGAGAATGGCATACAAAATCAATTCACGATGAGGTATACACCTCAGCAAAACGACGTTGCAAAAAGGAAGAATAGGACCATTTTGGACATGGTCAGAAGTATGTTGAAGGAAAAACACTTGCTGCATGAGTATTGGGTTGAAGCTATCACTTGCGCAGTTTACATCTTGAATAGATGCCCAACTAAAGCTGTCATGAACAGAATACCAGAAGAAGCATGGAGTGGACAAAATCAAACTATCACTCACATGAGAGTATTTAGCTGTGTAGCATATGCACATGTACCAGATCAGCTAAGGAAGAATCTTGATAGTAAGGGGGAGAAGTGTGTCTTGATTGGCTACTGTGATGAGTCAAAAGCATACAAACTTTATAATCCATCCACCAAGAAATTAATAGTAAGTAGAGATGTGCAGTTCTGTGAAGAAGAAGCTTGGGATGGAAGTCTAGGAAATACTATAAAAGTGAAGACAACTCTGTCTCACGAAGAAGAAGAAGAAGAAGAAGGAATAGCTGTTGTTAAGCCTTCTTCGATGGCTCCTCCTCCACCACCACAAACTGGAATTCGAACAGGCTTGAGAAGTCAAGGAAGTGCTACTCCAACCACATCACAGGGATCAGAAATGCCCTCAAGCTCAAATGAAAGTTCAAGCACACCAAGAAGACCAAGATTTAGAAATCTGAGTGAGATTTATGAACATGGAGAGGTAAGTAACAATACCAGTCTGAATTCATTATTCGCTTTGTATTGTCATGTTGATGACCCAATCCATTTTGAATATGCTATAAAATATTATAAATGGAGTGAAGCAATGAATGAAGAAATTGGTGCAATTGAGAAGAGTAAAACATGGGAGTTAGTGGACCTCCCTGAAGGCAAAGATTCCATTGGAGTTAAGTGGGTCTATAAGACCAAAAGCAATGCTAAAGGTAAGATCGACAGGCACAAGGCTAGACTTGTTGTTAAAGGCTACAAGCAGCAACAAGGGAGAGACTATGATGAAACCTTTGCACCAGTAGCAAGGATGGAAACAGTCAGAACAGTGTTGTCTATTGCAGCACAACACAAATAGAAGATTTATTATGTGGATGTTAAATCTGCATTCCTGAAAGGAGTGTTTAAAGAAGAGGTTTATGTTGAACAACCTCCAGGCTATGAAGTTGAAGGCCAAGAGCATAAAGTATGCGGGCTGAAGAAGGCTCTTTATGGGCTGAAGAAAGCTCCAAGAGCATGGTACAGTAGGATAGAAACTTACCTGATTGAGAATGGGTTTGAGAAGTGTGATGGTGAACCCACACTCTACATAAAGGAGAATGATGGTAAGATACTTATCATTGTTCTATATGTAGATTATTTAATCTTCACAGGAAATGATGATTCTCTCATTGCTGATTTTAAAGCAGTCATGAAAAGAGAATTTGAAATGACTGACTTGGGCTTCTTAAGATATTTTCTTGGAATTGAAGTAGACCAAAGTGAAAATGTTGTTTTCATTTCCCAAGTTAAATATGTAGAAGCAGTGTTGAAGAGATTTAACATGCAGATCAATAAGGAAGCTGTGACTCCAACTGTAATGGGGTTGAAATTGAGTAAATAAGATAGTAGCAAGGATTTTGATCCAAAGTTGTATAAGAGCGTAGTTGGTAGCCTTATGTACTTAACTGCAACTAGGCGAGATATTATGCATGTTGTTAGCTTAATCTCCAGTTTCATGGAAAGACCGAAAGAAGCTCATTGGCAAGCAGCCAAGAGAATTCTAAGGTATGTAAATGGAACGAAGGGGTTTGGTATATTATACTCCTCTTCTGAAAGTTTCATGTTGAAAGGGTACACTAACAGTGATTGGGCTGGAAGTGTTGATGATTGAAAGAGCACATCAGGATATGTGTTTCATTTAGGATCGAGAGCAGTTTCGTGGGCTTCCAAGAAGCAACCAGTAGTTTCTTTATCTACAGCAGAAGTAGAATATCTGGCAAAAACAGTAGTAGCATGCCAAGTAGTATGGCTGAGAAGAGTTCTCAAATATTTGTGTCATGAACAAGAAAAGGGCACAACCATTTACTGTGACAATAGCTCGGCAGTAGCATTGTCTAAGAATTCAGTTTTTCATAAAAGGACAAAGCACATTGACACCAAGTTTCACTTCATACGTGAATTGGTTAACAATGGTGAGATTTTTTTGTAGCACTGCATAATAGAGGATCAGTTTGTAGATATCCTCACAAAGCCATTGGCACATAAAAGCTTTGATCATTTCAGGGAATGCCTGGGTATGCAGAAAAACCAAGCAATTTAAATTAAGGGGGGGTGTTGGAAATTAATTCCAACTACTGATATCAATCAGTAGTAATTGTAGAAGGACTGGATTGCAGCACATTGAAGAGTTGGCAAAGGCGGTTGTCGTCTTCTTGTAGAATTTCAAAAAGATTGGAAAGCTCACACAAGTGAAGTGGAAAGCAGATAAGAATTGGGCCCTTCATATTTATCTAAGGCAGTAGCCGACTTATTAGAAGCAGAGTTAAGGCTTAGACTCAAAGTCTTTCCAGCAGTGCAGAACTTTGATTACAGGTTGAATCAGGCTTTAAAGCCTTACCTTCATGTCGACGGAGTTAATGTTTGAGGCAGCACAAGTTCACTACATCACAAGCAACGATGCGATGCGATGATAGTTTTAACACTATCACATCTCAAACTTTCAAAGTACTTAAAATGTGCACACCGAAGAGTTTTGGTGATGCGATGAGGTCCCACCTCAATTGCAATCGCGGCATCGCAAATATTGTTGCATGTCCGTTGCACTATTTTCGTTCTCCGATGCGATGTGGACCTCGCTCAAATCGCATCGCAAGTTTTCAAGTGATCATCCAAAAAGGACTGTTGAAGCAATGTTCGTCAATGTTGCGATGCGATATGGGCCCCGAGCAATCGCAATCGCAAATCGCAAGACTGCAATTGCAATATCACAAGATCGCAATCGCAAGATCGCAAATGTTCCTCCGACTTGCATTGTATTGATCGTTTCCGATGTTGTGATGCGATGTGGTCCCCACCACCATCGCTAATCGCACATCGCAATTGTAAAGCGCAAAGGTCCTAAACCTTTTGGCCGCTGAAATGCCAATCGTCGATTGACTTATGGACACGATGAGGATTTTCAAGTGGATTTCATAGATTTGAGATCCGGCTTTGTTTGTCGGTTTAATTGTTTTATTGTAATCTCGCCTTATAAAAGGCAAAGAGACCAAAGGCTTTTGTAATGTGTTTTTATGTATTAAGACGTTATTGAAAACAAAATTGCTGTGTTGAAAAGAAAAGGCCGCAAGATATAAAAACACAACAAGATTGTAAGCACTGTATGTGCGGATTTGAGGACAGAGAAGTTTGTGAGGACTGTTGTTTTACATTCCACTGTTATACTTTGTGAATCCCTCTCAAGGAGGAAGAATCAGATTGCTGATTTTTTTATTTCTTTTATTCTTTTATGAATTAAGAAAACTTGTCCTAAATTGTTTCTGTTCATTCTGCAAATTGATTTTTAAAAACTCTGTGTTGTTGAGGGAATCTTCATTCTCTCTTGTTGTTTAGAAGCAATAAGAAACTTCTACATTTTTCTTGCCATACACAGGACTGTTTAAAATGATCACAAGTGTTGCTTAGTCTCTGTCAGAGGAATTGAAACAAGATGTTACACCATTTTTTGGTCATCTAACCTACTATCATTAGATGGACCCAAGTACACCATGTAAGACTAATTTTACCCTAAGTAAAATTGCTTTCACTATGTAAAATAATTTAATAAAACACATTTATTAGGTTGTTTATGGTCTAAACAGGAAACCCCAAAAGGAAATATTAAACAAACCTATATTTGTTTGATTTTCCTCAAGGAATAATTAATTAAACAATAATTCAATTATTATTCTTGGTCATGTTTAACCCAAAACAAAGAAATTAATTAGATAAATCTTTATTTATCTTATTATTTTCTAGGAATAATTATTTAAATCTTATTTAAATAATATTCCTTGATAAATATGACTAAATCACCCATAAATAATTAAATAAATCATTATTTATTTGATTATCTTTCAACCACTTCCTTAAAATGATAAATAAATCATTTATTTATTTATTATTCACAAATAAAGGGATTTGACCCAAGTCAAATACTTTTTCCCTCCAACAAATATAATAAAATATTCCATAAAAGGTGGATCTAGATTTGGTTAATGCTATTTTAATCATGCACCAAGATCTAGAATGACCCAATATTTTGTTATAAATAGGAGGGTTTCTCCTACCATTCTTCACCTTTTGTTGCCTATTAGATCACTCTCGATCTATACTCTTGGTCTGACTTTGAGCCATTATCATTGTCATATTTTTCATTATTTTCTAGGTGAGCTCCCTTTGAGTTCTATCTTTGTCTGGGTTTTCTACACCAACAGGAGAGAGAAATGCTAGATCTGAAGTGCTGAGGACTTCCAAGAACCCATCCCATTGAAGAGAATTGGAAACACCTTCTTGTTTTCCTCCCAGGTGCCCTTAATACAAAAAATTCTTTCAAAAAATATTGTTCTTGTCTTGTCTATTGGATGTATGGAGCAAAACCTTATTTTTATTGCTTAATGTCTCTTTATGCATAGATCTGGTTTTTTGCAGCACTTGTCTTGATCAACTAACTGCAGATCTGAAGATATTGGCAGCCATATTTGATGTTAGGGCTATAAGTTATGCGTAGCTAAAGTGGTCTTTTTTCGTACACTTCAACAAAAGATTCATACTAACAACTGGCGACTCCACACGGGTTTTCAATTACGACCGCTGTCGTTTTTCATATTCCTGCATATCCAGCTACTTCAGACCCTAGGGTTTCTTTTCAGCTTTTGGTTTTTCCTATTTTTATGTTTTTTTTCACCTATAAAACCCTAAAAAATTAAAATTTCTAACTTCCGCGTGTTTCCGGCCCTATTGCACAGGTGACAGACATCAGGCGCAACTGAGACGGAAACTTTTTCGGAAATCTGCCACCAGGACACCTTGAAGCCAGAGTACACTTTTCAGCCTGCGTAAGAAGCGTACCTAATCCACAGTCACACTTTTCGTATCCCATTATTCGCGACCGCACAAAACAGCTCTAACCGGTGACCCGCCAGCTTTTTCCGCTATTTTTCTCGCAACTTTTCCGGGTTTTCCTCCCCGAAGCTTCGTCGTGTTCTTCTGTACCTCCGTCTCAGCCCGTTTACACCGTTTCTCGATCTTTTTTTGCTCATCTAAGTGGAACCCAGCCCCTCAGGTCTTTAGTACCCTCCACTTTTGTGAAGAGTTTTTAACTGCTTTCAAAATCGATTTTTTCGTGTTGAAAATTTTCTCCTTTTTCGTAGACCGCTACCTCCTTCTCGCATCCCTTTTAAATCATCTCTTCTCCCTTTCAACTCACCTCTTATAGTTTTGTTTGGATCTACCTTTAGGGCCTCCTCCTTGTCCCTTCTGCCTTTAGCTGATTTCCTCCTTTTTTGCAGCCACCTTGCCTCTGCCTCTTGGCTGTGTTCTACACCTCTTTTCATCAGTTTTCTCCTTTATATCCCTATCCCTCCTGACCTTAGATCTATCGGCCTCCTTTTAGTGTGTTTGACTAGTTTTTTTTCCCTCTTTTAGACTAGTTTTGAGAGACCCGCCTTCTTGGGTTTGATCGATGCATTGTTAGATGTTAATTTTCTGTTTTTTCAACATTATACATCGTCGCGTATTTATTTTCAAAGCATGCAAAGACACTTTTTCTTTTTCTCTCAAAAACGTCTGGGTTTAAAAATTAAAATTAACGCACGCCACACACTCACCCTAAGCGAAGAAGAGCCTGGTTAACACCACCAGGAAAAGACTTTAAAACATTATAAAATCAATTGACACTGCACCTTTCTGCCCTTGTTTCGACATTGTAATCACTTGATTCTGCACCTCCCTGCCTTTGTTGGTCGTTCTTCTTCCCCTTGTGCCGTGTTTGTGTTGTCACCATCGTGCCTTGGCTAAGCGCACATCCTCGGAGACTTCTTTGCCTTCACTCACCCTCGCTCTCGTGGCCCACACCCTTGACTTGGCACTCACACTGTGGTTTCCTCTCTCATCATCCCCTTCTTTCCGTTAGATGCCTTCGGAAGCCTTCTCCACCCATGACCTCATCCTCCCCGCCCATAAACTTCCCCACCCATAAACGGGATAACACCGCCCGTATCTATGTTGACCTCCGCAGCCCGAGTCCCAGCCATACCTCCTATAGCCCTCATATACCACCATCTAGTTCATATATGAGTCATAGCCATCCTGCTCATCGCACTCCCTCCCCCAGTTGCCGCTCGATGTCTACTATACACTCACGTTGCCGTCATTGTTCCTCCTCCTCCCATTTTTTGTCTTGTAACACTATTCCGCAGGACCTCCCATCCCCACCCTATATCGGTTACGCCGATGGTGCAAGTCGTTACTCCCAGAATCTAGCCTCGGCAGGTTGGGCCATTTTCACCCCCTTGCATGCCCTTGTTCTCTCGAACGGGGTCTGCATTGGTAATGCCACCAATAATCAGGCCAAATATGATGCAGTGCGTGGTCTCTTAGTCGATGCCCTCTCTCATCGCATCCTCCATCTGCATGTTCATTTAGATTCCCTACTTCTTGTCATGCAACTAAATGGTGTCTATCGTGTGCATAATCCTATCCTCTTTAGATGATATTTACGAGTGAAACTCTTGATACGTGAATTTGAAACCATAACTTTCAACCATGTACCTCGAGAACAAAATCACTATGTAGATAGCATCGCAAACCATGTTCTAGATTGGCTTTTATCACACGCATTTTATACAAGACAATAACATTCATAATCATTAAAAAATACGCATATCCATAATATGTGTCGCAAAACATGTGTTTAGAGTTCATCTACTCTGATACATATGACATGCCCATAGCATGTTACAAAAAACTCAAAACTGGGGGCACCACCTGTCCCTACATACACACTAGGGGGCACCACCTGTCCCACACCTAATCACTATCTGGCGGAACCCGAGCCAATGGCTCTGCTCCTACAACCTGTAGATCACGTATCCCCTGACCGGCCATAGCCATGCGTCGCATGACACCTCGCCATTCCGACGGTAGACCAATACATGGCTCTATGTACTGGTCGTCTAAGTCTTGCCACCCGCGCTCTGAAACACCAGTCAGCAACCTCTCGCATCTACGGCAGATGTCCTCCAGGAGGGCGGTCGCATCCTCATTATGCGCCGCTCTCGATCCACTCGGGCCTGCAGCTCCTGATGCTGCCAGTCATCCCATATATCCGGTCGGTTTTACCGGAGCTATATCTGCATACCAAAAGTACATGAATCAGTACCCTATCTACTATTCAATAACTTTAACATGCCCAAAAAAGAGTAGTCACTTGTCACTTACCATCGGGTCCCCATACTCGACCAGGCGGAAGTGGTAGGTCCGGATCCCCACAATAACTCATCCCACTATAGGGATAGTCATCTATGTATAACGGCATCTGATCCCAATGGGCAAAGAACTCAGGTCGAAACACCCGTCCGACCGCCCCTCCTCCTCCTCTGCACAGTAGTCGCCCCCACCGGCGCATCCTGGGCTCTCTCGGGCCCCCATCTGGGAGTTGTATACGAGGTCGTAAGGTCGGGATCTTCTCAAAAAAGAAGGAGCACAATAAAGTCCCATACGAGAAATCATGATTCACTTGCCGCTTGCAAAGTGACATCTGTCATTTTAATGACACCAACATCATTTGGGCCCACCCATAGTAGGTCCCACTCAACACACTCTCCACAATCATCATCTTCCCCCCAGTGATGTGATGGAGCACCTAGTTGCCCAGGATCCGCAGCACCACTGCGGCCAATACACGGGTCTCTAATCTCTCTAGGTCCCCGATCGGTATCCGAGTCCCTTTGACTTGGAGCCCCGGTCGACAATTTCGCTCCACAAACTCCATGATGTTCCACCCCCACAATAACACTGGCTGTGTATTTCCCACCATCCCAAGTGGCGGGAGACCAGTCAGGAAATACAGATCCTAGACTGTCAATTCGATCCTGTGCCCCTGCACTACAAAGACCTCATGATCTAGATCCCAATAACTGACAATTCGGGCCAACAAGGGCTCCCCTGCTCTCATCAAAGGTTTCTCCAAAAACTTCATAACCCTAAATCTGGCCAATACACGATGGACACCCTAATCTGCCTGGATCTCTAACCGTAATGTACCCAGGTATCTCTCTCTCCATTTGACCCGTATATCTGCCATATCTACACAAACACATCATCTTTGTCAGTATACAGATAGGAAACACTGTAACCAATCACAAAAACCCAAATCTCAACCCTAAAACATCGCTGGAATCTCATTCATCCTCTAGGTCGCACTTTTTTGCCCCATCCTGGGACAGGTCACAGTTTTTGGCTCAAAACCTGCTTCCCAGGTCACCGTTTTTGGCCCAAAAAGTGCGACCTGGACGTAGAGGTGAAAGAGGTTTTGTTCCTGAGATTTTGGGCCCTAATCTGAACTTTTAATCCATCAAAATGAAAGAGTAAGGTTAGGCCTCTTACCTGCAACTGACGGATCTCGATTCCAACGGTCGGTTTGTCCGCTACGCTCGCCGCAAGATTTAGGGCCTTCTCTCCTCTCTACATTCACCACAGCAACAATAGCAAATGAGTGAATTTGGAGGGAAAACTTCCTTATTAAAAGAGAACCCCTGTTTCTTCTTTCGACTGCTGCGACCATACCGTAGCCCCGTTTGACAAACCGTCTGCACCGTTGGAAAGCTCTCACCGAGCCCTCAAATGGGTATCTGTTAGTTTTTTGTGATTTGATACTTCACCAGGACACATTTTGTCCAAGATAGGTCACTTCACCTCCCCCCAAAATCGAATTTCCTCACTTACAACACTTGTACTTGGGGCACCACTTTGCCTCCATACTTGTCTTTGTTCGTGTCGATTTTCATCATGAGATACCATCTTGTACTCATGTTTTCATGGTCCCCCATGGGACCTTTTCTGTGTGGCAGCACCATCGAGTCACCCTTGTTTAGAGCATCCAAGTTGAGTCATCATCGCATTCATGGAGTCTATCCCGAGTCCCTTTGTACCCCACTATAGTCCTCCATCCTTCATTGCTTGGTCCCTCTCTTGTGTCGCACATTATGGTCTTCAGTCCCACTGTCCCCTATCCCTCATGATATTGTGTCAGTCACTGCCACTTCATTCCTGCCCTTTATGCTCTAACAAGGGAAGTCATCCATTCGCTACTCAGTCCCCTCCATTCCATCATCATCATTGGTATTAGTCTGTCTGTCGCTCTACTATTTTCTCTCGTGCCTTAGTTGAGGATCTCTCATTGCCTCACCTATGGCGGACCTCCTTCTGTCGACATCAGCTCCTTCATTCCAGAAGACAGGTCTAGAGGGCAGTGTACCTTGGTTCCAGCTTCCACTCTTGTTCGGTGCCTCAAATCAGGCAAAGGGATCTCTCATTTCCCTTTGACTTGATTGTTTCTCCACTCCAGCTCCTTTCAGCATGATCGAGATCCGTATGCTTGATGGTTCAGTGATGCAGCAGTAGCTTTTGGTGATTCCCGGGTGTGTGTGAGATGTCTCAGCCCTCATGAGGGGGTGGCCCTGCAGGTAGCCCCCCACATGCCCGGATGACCTCTTCATTGCAGCCTTCGATGCAGCTCCATATATTTGATGATGTAGGCCTTAGCCGCTTGCAGCGCCTCTTTGATTTGCATGTATCAGTCAGATTTTGTGAGCCCTTCCCCGCTTGTAGGGGGAATTTGGGTTGTATTTGTATCTCATGTACTCAAATATTATTGTATAAGTCCTGGATGTTATCCCAGGCACAGCATGTATATGGGATCCCTCATTGTATTTTTATCTGGCTCATGTTTATGCCGGCTGTACTTTATGGTTCGGTCCCTTGTTTACTGGACACACTATTCTTTTGTACTTTGTCTCGGCGGGCATAGGTATGCCTCCCCCGCCGCCTTTAGCATAGGTACCCTCTCATAAAAAGAGACTTGCTGCACCTGTAAGTCTCGTCTCCTCAGGGTCTAGTTCTTCAGCACATTAGTCTACCTCACATTTCTCTCTCTGACTTCCCTTTTGATGTCTGGTGATTGAGTTCTTACAACGTACTTCGGTCATATGATTTTCTCCTAACACTCGCACGCTGGGGGGCAATCTGTTACACCATTTTTTGGTCATCTAACCTACTATCATTAGATGGACCCAAGTACACCATGCAAGACCAATTTTACCCTAAGTAAAATTGCTTTCACTATGTAAAATAACTTAATAAAACACATTTATTAGGTTGTTTATGGTCTAAATAGGAAACCCCAAAAGGAAATATTAAACAAACCTATATTTGTTTGATTTTCCTCAAGGAATAATTAATTAAACAATAATTCAATTATTATTCCCGGTCATGTTTAACCCAAAACAAAGAAATTAATTAGATAAATCTTTATTTATCTTATTATTTTCTAGGAATAATTATTTAAATCTTATTTAAATAATATTCCTTATTAAATATGACTAAATCACCCATAAATAATTAAATAAACCATTATTTATTTGATTATCTTTCAACCACTTCCTTAAAATGATAAATAAATCATTTATTTATTTATTATTCACAAATAAAGGGATTTGACCCAAGTCAAATACTTTTTCCTCCAACAAATATAATAAAATATTCCATAAAAGGTGGATCTAGATTTGGTTAATGTAAGATAAACGTGAAGTCAAGTTACACTTTTGTGAGAATCGGGGGCAGTAAAGAATTTTCGCACTGCCTACCACCCTCCATAAAGTTCGGCCGAACTTTGAGTCCGTCGATTGACTATGACAAGGATTCGCTGAAGAAATGCACTTTGCTCAAGGTTTGGAGAACCTGGCATCAGGAGTTCGGTCGAACTTATAAAAATTTCTCGGCCGAACTAGGATTTCGGCCGAACTTTTACTTTTAAAACAGTTCTGGTCTGCCCATCAGCTCCAAAAGGAAAAATCCGTCCATAGAAGCTAAAGAGTCATGACTATTCACTTCAAATTCTTTGTGAAATACAAACAACCATGTGAGGATCTCTTTATATAATATCAATTTGATATGCACAAAAAGGAGAGAGATAGCAAATATAGAGAATGCAAAATATATAAGAATAAAGCAGTAGAAGATTAAGAGAAGAAGAGCAGACACGAATACGTCGATATCTAGAGTAAATCAGCAAACATTTAGTTTGATAAATTGAGGAAGTTGGAGCTTCCACACGAACAATCACTGATAGCTACCAGAAATGTACAAGTTGGAGCCTTCGTAGGTTGCAGCTCGGCAGTAAAAGTGGTGAGAGGGAGTTGGAGCTTGCCTTTGCATCACAACAATAATAAGATGTGGTTTTCTCCCTTTATGGGTTTCCACTTATATCTGGTGTCTTTGTGTGTGATATTTATGTATTGATCTGATATGTATCATCTGCTTAATACCTGCTGCTCTCATATTAAGTCTACTGTTATATTATACTAATACCTGCTGCTTACATTCTAAGATTACTCACACATTAAATTGGATATGAAATGAAGGTGTAAATAATTTTAATGAAAAGTTTTAAAAGATCAGGAAGGTGTTAAACTGATTCACCCTCCTCTCGCCTTAACCAAAGGTTCAACAACATTATGTCACCTCTAAAGAGAGGATGAGAAATCCGGAGGCTTCTAGCCGTTTCTTAGACTCTACCTATAGCTATGCAAATATTTCTTCCTTCCGAGAAGATCCCCGCTCAAAAGAGATGAGCTACAACAACATCTCAACTTAAACAATGAATAAAAGAGGAACAACACATCATAATGTACATGAAGAGTGCATGGATGATATATAAAGTAGCAACAGCAACAACATACAAATCTCGAGAAGAAACTTCTCAAGATAGCCTCAAATAAGAATGTGCAGCGTAAAAATCAAGACTATACTGCTATAAAATTGTTTCCCTAGTCATGACCCAAGTAATATATGAGGAGAGGGCAACATATAATATGAAATGGGAGGATATAATAATATCAACTCAAGAAATGAGGGGGAGCAAGCTCTAAACCCCTGAAAATAACTAACTAACAATCCTTAGAAGGATTGGCTGCAACACATGTAGAGAATGATAAATTACAAAAATGCCAGAGTAGCTAGGTAGCTACTGCAGCTCAATAATAATACATGAATTGAGAAGGGAAAGAATGATGCAAAAAATATAGCAACCTACTCCAATGATATTCTAAGTGAAAGGCTGCCCCTTTCACTGAAGATTACACTCTCTGATTCCCCCGGTGAATCCACCTACAATTGCCCTCTGAAAATAATGCTGTAAGAGGAAGTGATTGCACTAGGGCTGAGATGAAACACTTGGCCCTATGCCAAAATCTCCAATAAAGCTCCAGAAATGTCCCTTGCTGATTTCTTAGAGAAAGAAGAACTCCTCCTCTTCAAAACTAGCTCAGGAAATGATGGGATGATGATCCCTCACTGCTACCTCTAGCAACTCCAATGAATCTGCCCAACAGAAACGCTATAGCTGAAAGAGATGGCTTTGGACTCAAGCCTGAATGTGAGGAATATGAATAAAAAATCCTCCAAGGCTTCCCAATGAAGGAGAGAAGACTTCTAAACATAAATCTCCCTTGTGCTAAGCAGCACAAGCTATCTCAGTTGAACAATTGAAGAGAGCTGCAAAATCAAATTCTCAAGCATGAAAATGAAAAATGGCTCTCCTTCACATTTTTATGCAAGGAATGCTTCCTTTCCATGGACCCCACCCATTAGGGTTTCTCTCATCCTCTAATTTTCCCTCCATTCAAACTGCACAGTCTTCTTGAGCAAGCTTCTCCTCTTAACCACGTTGTTGACTTGGTCAACCATGGCCTAGCTTACTTGCTTTTAGCCCTTTTCACACTAGGGACTGCCATATTTAGCCACTTAAGTGACTCTTTGCACCTTAGGAGAGTTTATTTTGCTGCTACATGGGCTCCCTTACCCATTTTATTCCTTTTATTAAAATAAAATCAAAATTAATGTTCCAAATACTTTATTGAAAAATTTGGAACATTACACATGTACAACAGTCTAGAGAGGAAGTATATAAGAGAACACAAACAGTCCAAGAAATCATCAAGAAGTTATTTGACAAGAGGACTAAAGAAAATGATTTCCAAGTTGGAAATGTAGTTCTAAAGTGGGATTCTAGAAGGGAAGAAAAGGGAAAACATGGAAAATTTGAAAATCTGTGGAAAGGACCCTACATTATTCATTCTATCATGGGTCATAATGCATTCCTTCTGCAAGAGCTGAATGGAGAAGACCTATTTGGAGGTCTTGTCAATGGCAGGATGCTCAAGCACTATTTCTGCCAAGAGTCCTAAATTTCAAAAAAATTATTTTTCACTATATATAACATTGCTTTTCAATTTAGAAAAAGAAAAACACAAAAACAATAGAAAAAGAAAAGAGGGCAGATTCAAAAAAGGTACAGCCCCATACCCAAAAAAGAGAATTTTCTAAAAGTGAGCAAATCTAAGTGCCACTGCTGATTAAAAAGTGATATATTGTTCAGTCATCTAGCCTAATCATGGCTGAACATACTTTAAATTTATGTTGATAAGTTAGTAGAAGCACAGATTGATAAGATTTTTTCAGACTTGGCTTATCAGAAGAATAGATTAGGGTAGAAAGAAAATGACATAACAAGCTCGTAACCGAGCCAAGAAAAGGAAAAAGGTAGATCCAATTAGAATTGATCAGAAATGGTGGGATGATGATCCCTCACTGCTACCTCCAGTAACTCCAACAAAATCTGCCGAACAGAAACGTTGTAACTGAAATAGATGGCTTTGGCCTCAAGCCTGTATGTGAGGAAGATGCAGATCATCTCCTCCAAGGCATCCCAAGGAAGGAGAGAAAACTTCTAAATAGAAATCTCCCTTGTGCTAAGCAGCACAAGTTATCTTAGTTGAACAACTGAAGAGACCTGCAAATCGAAATTCTCAAGCATGAAAATGAAAAATGGCTCTCCACATTTTTATGAAAGGAATGCTTCCTTGCCATGGACCCCACTCACATTAGGGTTTCTCTCATTTCAAATTTCCCTCCGTTCAAACCGTGCGCTCTCTCTAGAAAGCTCTTCAACTACGTTGTTGACTTGGTCAACCATGGTCTAGTTAACTTGCTTTTGGCCCTTTTCACACTAGGGAATGCCAAATTTGGCCACTTAAGTGACTCTTTGCACCTTAGGAGAGTTTATTTTGCTGCTACATGGGCTCCCTTACCCATTTTATTCCTTTTATTAAAATAAAAGCAAAATTAATGTTCCAATTACCTTATTGCAAAATTTGGAAAATATTACACATTTACAAGAATCCAGAGGAAGTATATAACAACACAAATAGTCCTGAAAGCATCAAGAAGTTATTTGACAAGAGGACTAAAGAAAATGATTTCCAAGTTGGAAATGTAGTTCTAAAGTGGGATTCTAGAAGGGAAGAAGAGGGAAAACATGGAAAATTTGAGAATTGAGAATCTGTGGAAAGGACCCTACATTATTCATTCTATCAGGGGTCATAATGCATTCCTTCTGCAATAGTTGAATGGAGAAGATCTATTTGGAGGTCCTGTCAATGGCAAGATGCTCAAGCACTATTTTTGCCAAGAATCTTAGTTTCAAAACTTTTTATTCATTGTATATAACATTGCTTTTGAATTTGAAAAAGGAAAAAATACAAAAACAATAGAGAAGAGAAAAAAGGGCAGATAAAAAGAAAAAGATATAGCCCCATACCCAAAAATAAATTTTTTATGAAAGTGAGCAAATCTAAGTGCCACTGTTGATTCAAAAATGATATATTGTCCAGTCATCTAGCCTAATCATGGATGAACATACTTTAAATTTATGTTGATAAGTTAGTAGAAGCACAGATTGATAAGATTTTTTCAGACTTGGCTTATCAGTAGAATAGATTAGGATAGAAAGGAAATGGTTTTAACAAGTTCAAAATTTGAACAAAAAAAGGCAAAAGATAGCTCTAAGTAGATCAAAACCAGAGCTGGAAAAAGAATAGAAGGATGTTTATAATTTTTAGATTTTAAGCCTTCACAATTTTGTTTTGAAAAATTCTGCAAATAACGTGTATGAGCAGCTTGTACATACAGCCATAGACATAACAACAAATCAGACAGCTTAATCCTGGTTTGGCTGTGTTTTAAATTTTCTATCTTAGAATGTAGAGAATAAAATATGACATAAAGCTTAATATTGACAGATAGTAGCTTAGGTAGAGAAACAATGAGTTCAAATGTTTAATCTGAACTCGTGGAAGAAATAAGAGTAGATTTAGATTAGTTTTCTACTTTCAAATAAAAGAATAAAATGTCAAAGGAGTCTACTAGTTCAAATGCACTCAAAAAAGAAGAAAAAATGCTAGGACAAAGTAAGATTGGGTAGGTATAGATGTTATTTTGAAGAAATTACATGTTGCGGATAAGGTACTGGTTTGCTGAAATCTAGATATTGATAAACTGGAGGTTCTAGACACCTAAAAGGACAGTTGTCTTCCTCAAGTGGAGCCACTGTTAGTCATCCATAATTTTGATCCTATCCAAAGATGACTAAATTACCAATCCTAGATTTCTAGAAACAATATTGCAGAATCATTGTGAGTTCTAGAAATATCATAGCCTTCATTATCCTAAGCCTATCAATTCACTGAATATTTTCACTTAAAGATCCTCCAAGTTATCCTACCATCTCAAAAAGAAGTTTTTTTCAGCCTATATCTGCCCATTTTCACTCATTTTCACTTATCCAAACAGTCATTTTTTCCTGCTAAAATGTCATTTTTTCCTCTTCATTAACCCTTCATTTCCCTTGAAAAAAACCATTTTTACCTTCTCATTTATCCATCATTTCCTAAAAAACCTTCTAAAAACCCTTTAAAAACCGATAGAACCCTTTTTATTCGGTTTAAAAACTCTTATTTTAGCCTATCAGAACATCCAAAAAGGCTTAAAAAACCTTTGTTTTTTAAATTTTTTGACCTTTTTGTATATAGCCTTTAAGCCCCCGAGGGCTTAAGCCTTTTGCTCCTTTTTTCCATGTGTCTGAACGCCGGGACCGAGCGCCTAAACTCTCTGCGCTAACCCTTGGCCCCTTTTATTTGGCTCCTGATCACCTTATCCCCCCATCAGACCCTGCCTTTCCTTATTCTTTAAGCCCAGTCCCTTTATATTTTTCCCCCGCCAGGCTTATTAAAAACTCGCACCATCCCCACTATTGATCTTCAAAGATCAACGGCCATCATGCCTCCCCACCTACCCTTCATCCTCCCGATTGATATAAATCCTTCACCCCCATAAACATATCCCTGTCGTCGATCCGTGAAATCCAACGGCTCTTGTTTAAATCTACATCCAACCCCTCTGAACCCACCTCCCACTAAAACCCTCGCCCATGCACATTTCCCATTGCGCTCCTCCCCCACTGTTGGATCTGCGCCTCCTCATACAACGGTCAATATCGTGTTTCGCGTAACTCTCCCATCTGGGGTTTAACCACCCAAACTCACGCGAAACCACTGGTTTTCTAGGGGACGCGTGTCACGCGATAAACGATATCGTGTTCGTTTTATAATAAACCTCTTACCACCATTTACGAGCGCGAAAACCATTCGCAGTTTTTGCGAAACCACTTATGCCCATTTTCGCGCCAAATTCACATTTAAACCTGGTTTTCGCAGGTTTCCTCCATGAAACCTCTTCCTGTATACTGTTTCCCCGCATATCCTACTCCTCCTGCCCTCTGCCGGCCTCTGCAAGCAGTTTTCCAAATACCACAGGGTTTTATTAATGTTTTATTGGTTTTTTGCAGGGTTCGATGGCATTTTTTAAGGCCAAAAAGCCTTTTCATGGTTCAATAAGAAGCAAGGTTGAGGGTCACTACCTCTGCAGCCCAAACAACTGCATAATCACCAAAAATGAGCGTTCATGGGTTAATTCTATGGTTTGAACGGTGCTTTATGAGCACTAGTTATGCAATGAAACCCTCAGCACGCCGAAGACACCTGTCCAACAACAACAAAGGGAAAAACATGGTTTAAGCATAAAGTCCAAGGTTAAAGGCCTAAATCAAGCAAAAATTGGATAAAGCGCAGTGCATAAAGATGATGATAAAGGCAGACAGAGGATTAAAGGTTTAATTGGCAGATTAAGGAAGAAAAATAAAGTTTATAGGGTAAAGACAAATAAACTAAGGTCTAAGGCAGTGGATAAAGGGAAAGAAACAACGATGATCAATCGAAAAGGCAAACCAAAGAAAAATCAAATCCTAAAAGTAGATTAATTAAAAGAAGATCAAGGCTAAAGACCTTAAAACATAGTTTTATGATGAAATCAAGGGAACTTAGGCTAAAGTAGCCTCTGATAAGTCAAACACAGAGCAGTTATTCACTTGATAAATCAAAATTGACACCTTTCACTTACTTTGTCTCAAAAGCCAAATAAATAGTTATTGCACTAAAGGAGATATTATAAACTGTCAGAACAATTAATGTAAAGATGAAGGTAAGGTTGCAAAGTCAATATTTTCAACTATTTCACCCTCGAGAAGTAAAGACAGATTTATTAAATAGAGAAGTAGTTAAGAGACATTCCTACCTTATGCCTTGCATGGTTTTTAAGGATAGGAGTGCATTTAATATGTCATAAATGACATTTGAACCCTAAAACATAGTTCCACCTCCTCATTTGCAGTATAAATACTGCACTGGAATTCATTGTAAAGTGTGGGCATTTGATAACTCTTTGAAGTAATACATAGTTCTGCTGAAGTTGAAAGAAATTTGATGTTCTGGAACCTATGGATGTTTTGACCTGTTTGTGGATGGAGAAAGCTCTATCATTGGATCCTGAGTTTGGCGGTTGGTGAAGTATTCTAATCTGTTAATGTTTTCCTGTTTTTCATTATGTTTTCATCACTTCTTGCTTGCAGTAGAGTAAAAAGTTTAGGCTAAGAAATGTCTCCTAGAAGCACCTTAGACCTGTTTACTCTTCACTGTCTTTATGTTTTCATCTGCCGAAGGTTTTATTGAGTAGTTTGATTGCTTTTCAATCCTTAAGCTTGTTTATTTCAAGAATAATTCAAATAGTTGGTCTCAAGAATTATTTATGGTTTTTTCTGCTTACTTGCTGCCACTTGAAAACTGTTTTTGAAGTCTCCTTTTAAAGTACCATTGTTTACAGTCTGCCAAAGAGGTATGTTTCGATCATACCCTTTGTTCTTGCTTGAATAGTTGTTTTGAAGGTCTTTATAGTTGTAATCAAAGATGTCTAGGAGTTCCCTCTTCTATGAATGCAATTATTTGCGAATCTTGAATGTTTTCTTATCCTTCAAGTGAAATCTTTCGATGAAATAGAGTGTTCCTCGACTCCCAGATTTCATTTGATAAGTTTGTCTTGAAAGTGTTATTTTCTGAAGTGTGATTTATAGAATTCATGGTTAGCCCTGTCTATAAAATAATTCTTCATGTTCAAATGATGTTTTAAGTCCCTTTGTTGAGAAGTACATATAATTAAGGATTCTTAATTGCCCTTAGTTCTACTTTTCATTCTAAACCCTTAATGTTCATTTCATTTCACCTGAAAAATTTGTAGATCCAATAGCCAAGTTAGATTTTCCCTTTGATACCCCTGATTCATCTACAAACTTGTTACAATTTCCACTTGACTCCATTGCTCAATGACTTAAAGATTTCCCTTTTCTATCTATGCCGCCTAGATCATCATGTCTCACCAAACAATCAAACAAACTCGTGCTTAATAACTAGCCTAAAATTAACCTTTTACAAGAAAACAAGTAATATCTTTGCAAACAATTGAGAGATCCCTCTCTGAGACTAGGAGGGCTAGATCCTAGAATTCTAAAGACTGGTTTATAAGTTGCCTTGTCATTTAGTATGCCAATCTGCTAAATCACAGGATCCCAACAGATACAACCGCTCAATGCATCTCATACTGGAGCACACCTAAAGAGGTTTAATTTTAAAAAAAAATGCTAGCCATAAAAATTCATTTTACTATTTACAGTCCTGCAAAGGTCTCAAGCACCAGCATGACCTTTGCTTCTCTGAGGCACCCTACCATCGGTGCCCCCTGATTAGGTACTCAATGTTAAGCTCAAAATGGAAGTGCTCAGAATTGATTAGAACCTAAACGACAGTGAAGAGCTCATCATCAGGAATCCAGCACAATTTTTTTCATCGAAAACTGACTCCAGATGAGGAAGATAGGGCATGTTTTTCATTTTCCTAAACACCTAAAATTTTAGTAGAAATTCTTTTGGTAATAATCACAAGCAATTTTTGCAGAAAATGACAGAATGGTGACATGGCAGCCTAGTCAGCAAAAAAATATATTCTAGGAATATTCCTTTAGTTTTCCAAATCAAACTGTGACAAGTGGCACTGCAGTATTCGCTGGAAATTTGGGAAGGTGAAATTTTTTTATTATATCCTAAGGTCGAAATCATTTTATATAAAGGTGAATTTTTTTTATTATATGGTCGGAGGACTATATATGTCATGGTCTAAATATTTTATATCACAAAGTATTTTCCTAAGGTTTAAATCATATGATATGGTGTGGAAAAATTATTATACGGAGAGCGGACGGAGGTTGGGGTCGACCCTACAACCTCCCCCCCCACAAACCACAATACTTACCACCACACACGCGCCTTGGATCTTAACATAGTAATCATGCGGATTATATTTATGTTTACACCAATATACAATCGGGCGGGGGAGGGGGGCATCCCCCTCATACGCTGATGACCTATGTGCTAAAACCATGGGGGAGCGCTCAACTAAAAGTGCTTAGCGCGCATAAACAATGTATTATCCATAATTAAACCATTGTATTAGCGCTTATCCAAAGATTAGTGTGGATTTAATTAATCCTGCCATTAATGTGTTAAGCCATAATTAAACTCCCAATTAAAGTAATTAATCTGCTCTTAATTCGACGATGGAGTTGGCGGAGTCTGCCATTTTCAGCGGGACTCCAAAATTTACGGCGCTAACTGGAGTTCTCTCCAGTTTTGGAGGAGATTTCCTAGGCCAAATTGATTGTGCCATAAATTTTACAAAATTTGACCAAATTGGGCTCAAGAAGAGTCTATCCTAGATGACTTGGACATTTTGAGCATGTTGGAGTAGCTTTTAATAGTAGAGTATTGTAAACATCAATTTTTTTCCATTTTGAGCTAGTATAGAGGCCCAAGCCATGGAAGTTGGACCAAGGATATGTAGCCTAGGAGGGGTGAACTCCTTCATCAAAAGACTGTGTTAATGGATCATTTGATGGCTTGTTGTACATTTTATTGTTGTTTTTCATTATTTTTTTTTAATGTTAATATGCTCATGAATTTAACATAAAACTCAACACATTTACCTTTTTAACACTCACAAACACCTCAATAAAATTATGCACATGAATCAAATGATCAACAATTTATTTATAATTCTGAAGATGAAATTAGCACAGAAAAACTAACATTCAAATTCAAATCAAGGTGGTATCAGAGCCAATTTATTTTCTTGATTTACTTTATTTTTGTTCAAGTAGGGTTTTAATGTTTTAAATGTGATGCTTACAAGGTTGAAGTTGCAGAGAGGAGAAGGGAAATTGTTAGTTTCTAGTCCTAAGGTTAGGACCAGAAGAAGGAGAGCCACAAGTCCACCATCTCCACGCAAAGTTTCACTTATAGTTGCACTTGAAGCACCTCAAGTTTTTTCTCTAGTTGAGATTGAGGAGGTATAAGTTGCACCAAAATCTGAGCTTGAATCCATAGCCATCATGTCAGGTGTAGGAGATACTAAAGGTCTTTCAGAAGAGGAAGCATACAAGAAGTCTTTCTATGATCTAATTGAAAGGGTTAGAATCTATTTTCACTCCAATAATTCCAAGGGTCGTTAATATTTTGTTTTAAATAATATTAGAGGTAACCACAAAACTACTTTTAAGCTTAGGATCTAGCCTTCCTAATGCTCAGAGAGGGCTCTTTCTTTATGATTTAACTTTGTTTTTTTTTAGTTGATTTTAGGCTATTTATGTAAGATTGATTGGTTTGGGATTTTGATTTGGTTTGGTGGTGGAATTAATGATTTATATGGATAGATGCAGGTCTTTTTTCAATTGGGCTATGGAGTCAATGTATCAAGAAACATATCATAATTAAGTTCTAAGGAAGTGTTCACAGGGGAAGGTAGCTGAGTAAATTCAGATATTTTAGGCTGGATGATGAAATGGTTTTCAATCTGGATCAAGGAGCAATTAAGGGTTCCTCAAACCGGATAATGAAGGAAATGACAAAGGTCAATCGAAACTAGGGAGAAATGAAGAATTGCCTAATCTGGATATCAGAAGAAAACATGAAAATGAATAACAGTTGAAGACAAAGTGTATTTAAACAAGTTCTAAAATATAATTCCTATTATATCATTTAGATTCAGAAAACATGCAAGTATGTCACAAAAACTTCAGAAAATAACAAAGAAAAATTTAAAGTACTTCATTGAAGTGGTTCAACACATGAATCTTGTAATATAATGCTTTTCTTACTTGTCAAATATGCTCACTTGAAAATGGTACAATAAACTCTTAGGTTTCAGATCAATACAGCTATAGAAATGTTTAGCAATCCACAATCCACCCTCAATACTTCGAAGTATGAAGTATTTATACAAAAACTATTTCAAAATATCCTAAAACTGATTTATGAATTATTCAAGGAAAAATAAATATCTTCATGCAAGAAGATAGAGACACCTAAGAGACTAAATGCTATCTTTCCCTCTTTTATTTGGATTTGCTATTTGCTTGTTGATATTTTTCAGTTTTCTCTCTTCTACTCTTGCTCTACACTGGCTGTATTCTTCATGTAGAGTGTCTTTTACGTTGACTGCTTTTAAATTTGTTTTTCATATTTGTTTTGACTTTAAAACCTATCTTTCATTGTTAACTGTCTGATCTAATACTCTTTAACCTGTTACTGCTTTACATTTAACCTTTGACTGCTATGTTTCACTTTTACTGCTTTTTACCTTCAACCTGTATCTGTTTTCACTTTGACTACTCTTTCCCCTGTTTTGCTTTTACCTTTCAAAGTAAATCACATAAATTTTCCCAAACTTCTGCATCTGGTAATTTAATTTTTACCATTCTTCTGAAGATTTCATCAGCCTCTATGTACTTTGCAAAACCAGGCTTGTTAATGAATAGATGATTTACCTCATGTTGTAGGAAGAAAAGATTCTCAAAACTCTAATAGAGCACTTTTCCTGTAGGAATTAATTTCAAGGAAGAATTGTTGGCCTATTCCTTTGCTACTTCTCTGATTTTATTATCATAATCCTCATGTTTCATCAATCTGTCATTGATAACCAAAGGATTTGGTAGGCCTTTTTGCCTCAAAATATCAAATTTCACCATGAATCTAGTTATTGCAAGCTCCATGTTCAGACACTTGTCTTCCAGTTGTACCATCAAGTTCCTCTTGGAAATAACCTTTCTGACTTCAAAGATTTTTTCAGTTCTATCAGTAATGCCAATTTCTTCCAATTCTTGCTTGTTCTTAGAATTAAGAAACTTAATGATTTCAGCTGCTTCTTTTGGATTTTTACCAAGTTATTCCTTAACTTTTTGAATGGCTTCACTTGCTTCTTTGATCAAATCTCTCTGCTCATAAATAACATGAATAGATGGCCAAATATTATTGACAGATTCAATAATATTGGCCCACAATTGTTGTTTGGCTTGGGAAAGTGGTTATTTCAATGTTAATTCTTTCTCTAACTTATGTACTTTCTCATTCAATCTATTTGACTTCTGTGTTTCATTCTTATGCATGATTTGAGCTAGTTTCTTATCATCCTCTAGAAATTTTATTTGTTCTTTAAGTCTATTTATTTCATTAGTCTGTATGGACATGTCTTGCATTGCTTTAACTAGTTTACCTTCCTCATCACTAGGATGAGATGTTGTTGTAGATGATTATGTAGCTGATGTAATTGTTGATGTAGTGGGAAGTGTTGTAGCTACTGGAACTGATGTGGCCACTGAAGCTGATAAAGTAGAAGGAACTGTTGTAGTAAATGTAGGAACAACAGTGACAGAGATTGCTTCCATGCTAAACTTTTTCTCCTGCACTAACTTATCCATCTCCTTCTCCATCTCTTTCAGTTGATCTATCAACTCAATGATGAGATTCATCATTTCATATTTTTGGCCTTCATTCTCTAGCACTTCTTTTGCTTGTGGATGTTCAGTAGGAGGCAATTTGAGTTGTTTCTTTCATGCAACAATGTTTGCATTATTTTTCTTGATGAGTTCTTCTAAAACTTTAATGCTTGTGGGATCATATCCTACCTCTATGACCAATTCTTCTAATGATTTGATTATGTTACCCTTGGCTTGTGAGGAAGCCTTTTCTAAATTTAACTGTCCTCTGATGTTATATAGAGTATTTTGCAGCTTTTGTACACTCATGGATTTGTTGGTCATTGTGGAGTATATCATTTCTCCAGCTTGCTTATGGAATTATATTTAGTCCATAGGATGAAGATCTTTGGCTTGAACTTCATATGTTGTTTTCTTATTGCCAGCTGATGACTTTGGATTCTTCATTGTTGGCTGAAAAAATGTCATCTGGATCTTTATGGTTTTATAATCAAATGCAGAAAGTAACCTGCTCTGGTCACTAGGTTTCTGTTTCCAGTATTGGGCATAAGTATTTGCTTTTAATGCCTCATTCCTGAGATTGATTTCCTTGTACTTCTGCATGATATATTGTTATTTATATGATGGTTTACTTGATGAATACACTTCGACACTATGCTGCTTTTGAATGATTTGAGTATTAGATGTTGAAGGTTGATGAGTTTCCTCTGAAACTGCTGAAGGTGCATTTTATTTAATCAATGTATCAGTATAAATAATCTCAATTGTCTCAACTTGTTCAGTTACATGATTTAATTTGAGCTTCTTCATGTACATCAATTTGAATTATGTTTCAGTAGTGGTTTGAGCTGAATATGATCCCTCTTCTCTCGGCTTTTTGGAGTTTCTATGTTGTGGGGATGGAGTCTTCAAGATGGAACTAGTATCACCATGCTTCTCTGCAATTATCAAAGTATTCTCCAACCACTTTGACTGGTTGGAGTACTTCTCTATGTCTAGTTTGGACTCATGGACAAAAGGAGTTAACTTAAATTTGATTCTTAACTTGTTGATAACTCCTACAGGATCATAATTCCATTTGAAACTTTCATTGAACTTGAATTCTTGAAGAGACTTTTCTTCTTGTTGACCAGCAATCATGTTATTGTAGATGAAAGGACTAATCTGATTTTTTATTTTAAATTGTGTTTTCTTCTTGGCTGATAGAAAATTAACCTCATCAGAGTTTAGGATCTGCCTGATATATTCAAGTGAAAATAACATCATTGGGAGGTATTTGGACAACTTATATGGAGTGAGTTGACATCCATATACCCTAATCTTAGTGTGGTTCTGGTATAAATACCAATCCCTTATCCTATTTTGTTCTGATAACTACAAGACCTATTTTATCTCATCATTTATTCTTGGTTGACTGCTAATGCTTAGCATGTTGACAATTGGATGAATAAATGCATCAATGAAGTGGTTGTAGGTAAAATCTGTGGAACCTTTCCTGATTAAGGAAGTCCAGAAGACAACTGATTGTGGATTTCCCTCAGTGTCCAGTTTTTGAAGGCTAACTGCAAACCTTTCAGATTAGAAGTATAAAAACATGGGAAACAACACTCATGAATATTTGAAGACAACTTCTTCAGACAATTTAACAAGTTTCTCATGAATAGAATCTAATAAGTACTGAGAAAAGTTAAATGTGAAGGATGGAGGCTGTCCTGGACATAAAATGGACAAAAAACCTAGTATTGAAGCATCTACAAACTCATATGTGAAATAGCCTAGAATGCAAGACAACATTGTGATGATTTGTCTTCTTATTTCTGAGAAAATTGAGGCTGCATAGGGAGGATTTCTCTTTGGGGTTTCAACTAATTAAGGCAAAAAGGTTTGGAAGATCTGAAAACTCTTTGGAAAGTCAAGCTTCAGGTATAATTCAGTGAGGATTTCTATTAACAGAGGGGCTTCATCAGGTTTAGGGTGTATCTAAAGGATTTGGTTTATGGATTTAGCATTAATGGTGAACAAAATTTATTGTTGTGGCTTATTAGGGCTCTTTCATTTGGCATATAGTTAACTTGACAAAGCCTGATGATTTCTGGGAATTGGAAAGTCTGTGGAAAGATATACTTCGGTAAATTGGATTCCCAAAGGCAGATATCATCAGCTTGGTCCATGAATTTGTCATGGTTCTAATAATGGAGCTCAAGGAGGTTGAAATTAGTGACAGGGCCACTGATTTTGAAGTCTTTATCTACAAGGGGGGTATGTTCTACATCAATAACAAGAGGTTGCAGGGGATTTACTGTCATAATGCCTTGGAAAGCCATTGATTTGTTTATTTTTATCAATTAATTACTCTTTTGGCTTAGGAAATAGTCTCAGGACCTCAAGAATACCTCTGAAAAAATTATTACATTCTGTAGAAAGGGTTTGGGAGGTAACAGTGGCTTTTCCTCTGGTCTGTAAAGCTATTAAACTGATCCAATTAACACTTTCTTTTTTTAAGTACAGGCCTTGGTACTTAGGAATTCCTGGAAAAAATGAAGCTTTTAGTATGCAGAAAGGTTCTCTGGGGGCAACAGAGGCTTTCTGAGGCTTCAATGGTCTTTATACTGCTTCAGGTTGATTCTACACCGGATTTAGCATCAAAAGGTTTAAATTATGGTTGAATTTGGCTTAAAACTAGGTCGGGAGCATTGTTTTAGCTTGAAAAGAGGTCGGCAAGGCTCTTTTGAGCAAATCTAAATAGAATGGTAAAAAAGGCTTGAAATGACAGCTTTATTTGTTTTAACCAACAGTGATTAAACTTTATTGTGCGGGGTTAAATTCAAATGGAGGGGTGGTATTCATAACAGGCAGATAAAACATCTTGGAGGTTTTCACATGATGAAAAACTGGAAAATGGTTTTTGGCATGAGGATGCGATGAACTGTGGTGTTGCCACATAGCATAGGAGTGGGGTTGTGAAACTGGACATTTCGAAACCCTCCCATGATGTTAATGGTTGGGCAGTCAGAGGGCGAAATAAGGTATTGGCCATTGGATCTGAGTAATCGATATCCGATGGATGGGCAAATATGAGTCGTCTATTGAGGATTTGATAAGAGGTGGGGTCCATGTTTTAAGTCATGCAATGGTTTATGTGATATATGCATTGGATTATATATACGGGGTCAGGACTTTATAATAGTGGTATTTTATGTATAATCAATGGGGTTAGAGGAAAGTGGGACCCGGGTTTATTATAATGGGTAGCGGGTTAATATGTAAGGTTGGGTTAATAAAAAGCAGCCCCAGGAAAATATATAGACTATAGTTTCTGATACGAAGGAGATTAATATAATATGGGAAAATGGGTTAATATAATAATGCGGGAATTAGTTTTATATGGGAGGTTAACAAAATATACATTCGGGATATTTAAAACATAGTAAGAATATGAGTTAAAATGATATCAGGAAGGTTTTCAATGGTGCCCAAAATTATTTAAAACTTAGGATAAGTGTGTTTTAAATAGAGAAGGGAATTATTGAAGGGATTTTTTTATTTTTCAAAGGAAAATATGTATTTAAATTATGGTAAAGGGTTTTAATAAGGGAAAATGAGTGAAGTAAGGGAAAAAGATTAATATGAAGGGGAAGGGGTATTTTTACAAGGGAAAATGATTTTTTGAAAGTGGCATTAGGGTTTTAAACAAGGGGAAGGGGATTTTGGGATATTAGTGATATGAAATTACCAGCTTCATTCTTTCCATGCCTTGTGAAAACTGCTTCTTCCTACCCATCTTTTACCCTAACATTTTTTCTTCATTTATTTCGGTGAATTTGAGCTTGCAGACCCTTTAATTTTTCTTTGATATGCAAACTATCTAATTCTAACCTTATGACTTCAAATGGCTCAGATTAAACTAATGAGCTCATTATTATTCTCTACCTAACTACTGATCTGCCAAGATTAAACAGTTTGCCTAGATCTTTATTCTCTAACTATCAACATGAAATTTAAAACATGAATGAGTCACGATTAACCTGTTTGACCATCATGGATTGTGAAATTTTTGACAAGATGCACAAAATCTTATTTTGCAAAGTAAAGTATAAAGTAGTGGCATTTGAATTTGCATCACTTTCAGGATCTTTTTTTTTTTTGGTGGGGTTCATCCTTTATCTTCTTTTTTGATATTTTTTCTTACAATCCTTTGATTTTTATTTTAGGAATTTCCCTATTTACATTTTTAATATGGGAAAACAATTTGCAGAAAGAAAAGTATGTACAGTATTACAAGACTAATCATAGTCACTTCAAAATTATGAATCCTATTATTATAGGACCCTAATAGTGGCTCCACACGGGGATGGCATTTCCTAGTGAAATGTAAAGAATTTTAAGATCAGTGGCCTTGGAACTTTTGACTGTGCTTGTCTTGAAACTGTTTTCTGAGCTCTGCTTTATTCATACATATGATGTTATGTCCTTCAAAGCTTAGGGCCTTCTCTTTGGGCTTCAGCTTTGCAAGAAAAACATCCAATCCAATTTATGCTTTGCAATGGTATTTACAATGTGCAAAGTAAATAAAGTGAACTAAAGGTTAATCTGGAGAAAAGTAATGCTTTAGCATTTTGCCATTAACTAGTCCACCTGGCAGATCTGATCCATCTAACTCCTTCAAAAAGAATGCATTTTTACCTTTGTAACCATAAATGATATAGGGACCTTTCCATAAAAATTCAAATTTACCATGTTTACCTTTATGTTCTCTTCTAGAATCCCAGTTAAGCACTTTATCACCTATGTAAAAATCATCTTCTTTTGTTTTCTTGTCAAAAATCTTTTTGATTTTATCTTGGATAACTTGTGATTTGACATATACTTCTTCCCTGGTCTGCTGCAAATGTATTGTCTGATTTATCCTTCTTTGGATATCATTTGGTTCTACCTGCAATTCTTGGATCATCTTCATCACTGGCACTCCCAAAGAGGATGGAAAAACAACATTCATTCCATATACCGGTTGATAAGGGGATGTACCAATGGAATTTTTTGTAGTTAGTCTGTCTGCCCATAAGGCATTTACCAACCTTATGTTCCAGTTCTTCTTGTTGTCTTCTAACAGTTTTTTGATGATATTAACCAGGCTTTTATTCAAGGATTCTACAAGTCCATTACCTTGAGGGTAATAGGCAGTGGAATGGCCAAGGTTGATGTGGTACTTGTTACAAAAATAAATCATTTTCTTAGATTTGAAAGACGTTGCATTATCAGTAATGAGATTTTGTGGGCATCCAAATCTAGAAAGGATATTATTTTCAAGGAATGAGATGATGACAATATCAGTGGCTTGTCTAGAAGTCATGGCTTCTATCCATTTGGTGAAATAATCAGTGTCTGTCAAAATCCATTTATGTTGCGCTGAGGAGGGTGGGTGAATTTCACCAATGAAGTATAAACCCCATTGTTGAAATGGAATTTCCGTGGAGATGGGTTTGAGGGGTAAAGGTTATAGTTTTTTCTTCCCTTCAAAGATCTGGCATTTGTGACAGGAGGTCACATACTCTCTAACATCTGCAAAAAGAGTGGGCCAGTAAAAACCTACACTCAAGATTTTATCAGCAGTTGATTTCCAGTAAAGGTGTCCTCCATAGTCACCTGCATGAAACTCTTGCATAAATTTATCAACTTCATCTTTCAATAAACAATTTAATAGAATTTAACCATGATATTTCCAAAACAAAGCATTATCTATGATACAATATTTCATTGCTTTTAACTTTAGGAATCTACCTTTAGTCCTATACAAACCAGGAAGAGCTTATAAGTGTAGTAAAACAAATATGATATCTGCATACCAAGGTGAATCTAGAAATGGTTCATTGATCTGTGGACTCTCCATCTCTTCCTGATAATCTAATTGAGCAATAAAATTTATATCTAAGGCCTGAAAGTTTGATTCAGCCATGAGTTTGGCTAAACCTTGGTCTTTAATGAGTTTAGTAGGCTTTATTTCAATGTCATATTCCAAAATAGTGGCAATCCATTTGCCTCTCTTACCATCAAGACCATTATGAGTCAGAATGTCCTTTACTACTGAATTTGGGACATGTGCAATAAGGCGTGAGTATACAATGTACACTCTAAAATATTTAATAATCTTCACTAAATCAAGTGCTTGTTTTTCCATTATGTTGTACTTTAGTGTTGCATCTCTTAAGGATTTGTTGAAAAAAGCAATGGGATATTCATAACCCTGATCATTCTTTTGCAACAAGACTGTTGCAATGGTATGTTCTGAAGCAAAAGAAAAAATAATAAAATCTTTTTCCAAATCAGGAATTATTAGGACTGGGTGTTTTTGTAAGGGCATGTTTGATTGATTCAAAGGATTGTTTTGTCTCTATTGTCCATTTAAGTGTTGATTCTTTCTTTAACATGTTAGTCAATTCTCTCATTAATTCTTCTTAATTAAAAATCAATATTCTGAGAAAGCTAATTTTACCTAAGAATGCCTGTAATTCCTTGATATTTCTAATATGACTAATGTTTAAAATGGCCTCTATTCTAGCTAGATCTATCCTAATTCCCTCTTTTGAGATTATGTGTCCTAATAGTTTACCTTCTTCAAGTCCAAAGAGAGTCTTTTTGGGATTCAAGGAAATACCAAATTTTCTGCATTTAGTGAATACTTGTCTCAAATGATCTAGATGTTCATTGTCTGTTTTTGAAAATATTGTTACATCATCTAGATAAATGACAGAAAAATCATGAATCTTCTTGGCAAAAGCTATGTCCATAGCTCTCTAGAATGTAGCTCCTACATTCATCAATCCAAAAGGCATTTTCAAATACATGAAAGTTCCCCAGGGAGTAGTAAATGTTGTCTTTGGTTGGTCTTCTGGTTGAACTAAGATTTGATTATATCCAGAGAACCCATCAAGAAATGAAATCCTGGAAGATCCTACCACCCTCTGTAAAATATGGTCCATTTTGGGGAGAGGATAGTTATCTTTTAGGGATACTTTGTTTAAGTTCCGGAAATAAACACAAAGTCTGGTTTCCCCTGTTTTATTCCTAGTGGGAACTAAGTTTGAGATCCAATCAGAATATCTGATAGGTGCTATGATCTGTGCTTCATACATCCTTTTTACTTCTTTTTCAATCAAAAGCATAATAACTGGATTGATTCTCCTAAGCTTCTGTTTAAATGGTTTTTTATCTTCTTTGATAAGTATTTTATGTTGAATGATATTGGTGTAATAAGACTTAAGGTCTTCATAACTCCATGCAAACACATCTTGAAATTATTTAAACATACTTATGTATTTCAACTTTTCTTATGAAGGTAACACTTTGGATAATTTGATGAGCTTAGGCTTTTGTTCTGTTCCTGTTACATTCTTCTATGTTTGATCTTAATGGTTCCATTTTTTGTTTTCTTGCTACACCATTTGAATAAAAAAGATCTTCTAATGGGGCTAATCCCTTAGGAAAAAAAATATTTTTAAAGTTTAAAATATCAGAATCATCATTTGCTATTTCTTCTATTTCTACAATTTCTAATTTATCTATTTCTACTTTAGTGAATTCAGTGGGTTCAGTTAAATCTAGAATATTTACATCTATCTTACTATCTATAGTATCTGCTATTGTACAATCATTATCTATGTTACAGTTTTGGAATTCTCCCTTAGCATTCATAAAGTTGTAGATTTGGAAATCTTGTGAAAATATCTGCCAATATTTCAAGTTGTCTGGTATAGTAGGCATGTGTCTTACCTTTGTTGTACACTAGTGATTTGGCTGAAAAGGAAATTTGTAGGTGCTAGAAAAAGTAGCCAAACTGTGTGCCTGCATGTTTTGTTTATTAGGAATAACAACAAAGTCAATTTCAAGCAAATCTTTAATCAGATCTAAAATTGTTTCCCCATATTGGCTTAGGGTGAAAATGTGAATTTGGGTTACACTTTTGTGAGAATCGAGGGCGGAAAGCTTTTTTCCTCAATAGTTCGACCGAACTTTTGAGAAAGTTCAGCTGAACTATTAGAGATTTCGGTCGAACTTTTGAAATTAGTTCAGCCAAACTCGTTCTATCATTTACATTGACAGCATACTAACGGTGTGGGCAAACATATTTTTGGTCGAAGATGGGAAAACCGACAACAAAATTTCGGTCGAAATTTTACTTCGGTCAAAATTTTAAAATAGTTCAGCCGAACTTATATTTTATAAATATATCGCCTGCAAAATTTTACAGGTTTCACATCTCTTTCACGCGTTTCTTTTCTGATTCTTTGTGGCGCTCTGTTGCTGCTGTGGTGAGCTCTGTTGCGCTCTTTTACTGCTCTAGTGAGCTCTGTTGCACTCTGTTACTGCTCTGTTGTGATTTGGAGTTGCACCGCGACGAATTTCTGCGAATTTCCAGGTAAGTATTTAAGTCCCGATGTAAATGTTGCCTCATCTTAGTCTATTACACTGTGGTTGTCTGGAGTGTTTTATAGTTGGGGTGAACAAACTTGGTTAACAAACATATTTTATGCGCCGCAATTGTAGCAGCTTGTCGTTCATTGTATCGGCCTACCCAAACTACTCTACTATGCCCCATCAATTTCATAAATCCATCAGTGTCCAGGCCTACCCCCACCAACAACTACTATGCCATGAATCAAAGGCACGACTCCGTTCATGATTCTCCCGCCCTGGTAGGGAAACTCTCCACCTTTAACCCATTTGCCCGGTAGGCACTCTTCCCACCTAGCTGCCCTTTTCTGGATTTCGTTAAGATAAGAAGTTAGCTTACAATATTCTCGCTTTCTTCTTGTTCTTCCTTTCCAATATCCCTCCGTGCTAGATTCATCCTTATATGTGGTTGTCTAATTGGAGTGGCATCATCTTTAATGTAGATGCGGTGCTGAAAAATCTCAGAGTGACTCTGGTTAATCATGCTTTATTCATTACAAAGAGAAGCTGGTTACATATTATACATGATTATATTTCTATTTTGACTTGAAAGATAGATACTTGAATTATTGGTCTGGCTTTATGTCTTATTTCAAAAGAGTAGTAACTCTTCTTAATTCAGTATGGTTCAACAGCAGTTTCATTAGCAACAGATCGAAATGCATTCAGGAAAGGAAACCAAGGAATAAGAGAAAGGAGATGAAAACTTATATAGTCTGCTAAGGCAAGGCGGCTATGCAGCTAGACTGTTTCATTGAATAGTTACAATTTAATATGTAATATTGTATGGTTACTGAGTTTAGATGAACTATGAGCCACATGTATTTCTAGTTATTTAAATTGTGTCTATTGTGAATAAATATATCTATAGGATGTTTAACTTCTTATATTTCCCTTATTTTATACAAGTTCAATTGACCTGTTCCAATAACCAGTCTGTTGAGAATCTACTCGGTTCTACTATGTCATGACTTCTTGACTTCTATTTTAGTGGTTGTATAAATTCAGTGCAGTTTCCTTTTACTGGTAGTTTCTTTTGAATTTTACTTCCTCAAACTCCAGATGTCTAAACATGTAGCTGCATACTCGTTGTAAGTTATTACATATTTCCAGAATTGTAACAATGGCTATGCAACCAGATTGTTTCATTGAATAGGTACAATTTAATATGTAATATTGTATGGTTATTGAGTTTAGATGAACTATCAGCCACATGTATTTCTAGTTACTTAAATTGTGTCTATTGTGAATAAATGTATCTATAGGATGTTTTCTTCTTATATTTCCCTTATTTTATACTAGTTCACTTGACCTGTTCCAGTAACCGATATTTTGAGAATCTACTCGGGTCTACTGTGTCATGCCTTCTTGACTTCTATTTTAGTGGTTGTATAAATTCAGTGTAGTTTCCTTTTACTGGTAGTTTTCTTTTGAATTTTACTTCCTCAAACTCCAGATGTCTAAACATGTAGCTACATACTCGTTGTAACTTATTACATATTTCCAGAATTGGAACTATGGGTATGCAACCAGAATGTTTCATTGACTAGTTACAATTTAATATGTAATATTGTATGGTTACTGAGTTTAGATGAACTATGAGCCACATGTATTTCTGGTTACTTAAACTGTGTCTGTTGTGAATAAATGTATCTATAGGATGTTTTACATCTTATATTTCCTTTATTTTATAGGATTTAAATTACCCATAGGGATCAAGTTAATTTTCAATAAACATTCGAATCTGTAATTTCTGAGATTTAAGTTAACGAGACATTTGAATCCTAATGTCTAAGATTTAAATTAAATTCTTGTCACCAATATATATATATATATATATATATATATATATATATATATATATATATATATATAAACTCTCTTCCCTGTTATCCACAACAACTAAGTTGTAGGTAGACATATTGTTGAAACATCTTGACTCACCTCCAGAACTACTCAAATTCCTTTATTCAAAATTCATAGCTGCAGATAGAAACTTTACATGAGTCGAAGTCCTAGAATACTTTGGAATTTACTTCCTAGAATATCAATTCTAGTATTTACCCTCTCAAATATATGAAGGGTTGGGTAGAATCTTAACCTCTATATCAATAAAATAACAAAACATAACCCAAACACAAAACAACAATTTTAAAACAACAAAACACAACCCATACATTTCAATAAAATAAATGGAATGAAATCTATAACTGATTAACCTTATTTTCCATGTTTTTTCAAAAAAAAATATTGTTAATTTCCATTTTTTTCTAAAAATTATTAGCCTAAATAGTATAAATTATTTTTTCCTTAAAATTTGCCAAATTTTTAAATAGAGACTATACAAATTTATTAGTTTCTAAACTGTAAAATAAATTTCTAACCTTAAAATTTTCCTTGCTCTCAGTTTTTTGTGTTCGTTATTCATTATTATAGTTAAATTATATACATAATATATGTCGCAAACTCGCCAAAGTATACTTTCCCTTATCAAAGTCATAGACTATAGAATGGATTTTGGCGAAACCACTAGATGACTATGTAACACAACTTATACATAAAGAGATTTATAGTAGAAGAATGGATAACATAAACTCTAAAATAACATGTCAATTAACTGGTATTCTCTTTCAAACAATTGCATCACTATCTGATAACCCTCTACATCTCTACAGAGATTCATTTACTCTATGGCTAATTTAACATTAAGAATACTACCTGAACAAAAAAACAACATTTACATGCAACCTATATAACGAATCTCATTTCAATATATCTCCCATTTTAATGGGGTCTATCACATTTCGAGAAAAACACATTAGCCATAAAATTTTCCCATTGAAACAAAAAGTAATTTGATACAAAACATCTAGGTTTTAACCTTATGTAGTTAATTGTTTCAAATAGATTCTTAATAAAATGAAAATTATTCAATGTAAAACACATGCACATTAACATATAATTGTGATATTTCCCTTTCTTTCCATCTTAGTCCATCCTTCTAGAAAAATCCCTTTTACTGAAGAAAATATATCCATAGTGATCCATTGATATTTGTTCACCAACAACTATTCCATTTTGGACTTATATATCTCAAAACTATGCTCATTGAATTTATGCATCTATATTAGTAAATGCCCCTACGGTCAATCTCTAGAATAGATCTAAATAGAAGTTCTTCATTTTAATATCCATAAAACACAACCACTTTAAGGAAAATTGTGTACATGTGTCATTTCTCCCATAAATTCGTAGGCAAAGTTTTTAAAGCATACATGTCATGTTGGCTTTCTCCCATTAACTTTAAAGCATGTTTTTTGTAAGTGCATAAAATAATTTTGCAAACCATGTAAATTTCATTTCTCTCAAGCTTTAAGGCCTAAAAATTGAACCTAAAGTGGTTGAACTCTCATAGGATTTTGAACTTCCATAGGATTTTAGTCTATCTGTTGAGGGTTAACTTCTACAAGTTCTAAAGGTAGAGTCTGTAAAGGGCCAGACAGCCTCTGGATCTCATTTTTTATGAAAGGTGGCATATCCAGTAAATGCCCCTACAGTCAACCTCTGTAACAGATCTAAATAGAAGTTCTTCATTTTAATATCCATTAACCTCAACCACTTTAAGGCAAACTGTGTACATGTGTCATTTTTCCCATAAATTCTTAGGAAAAGTTTTTAAAACATACATGTCATGTTGGCTTTCTTCCATTAACTTTAAAGCATGTTTTTTGTAAGTGCATAAAATAATTTTGCAAACCATGTAAATGTCATTTCTCTCAAACTTTAAGGCATAACAATTGAACCAATCATGAGTGTTGTCTTCTAAGTTCTCTATAGCCCTTTCAAGTTCATTCATTTCTGTCCAGTTCACCTCACCTTTTTCCATATTCCATCAATATTTTCTAATAGACTTTCTTCATGTTTGGATTTGTGTCTCTCCTCCATGTCATTTTCTGCAAGTGATCACTGTTTTGGCACTCAATTGGACCATCAAGTTTCAAAACCCTAGTTCTCTACAAGACCAAGTTGTTCCCCTTTCGTTTGATGTAAGTTGTCTTCATTCAGGAGTAGACAATCTACCTCATCAGTACCTTATGCTTACACAATTTTCAACACTCCTGCAAAAGTGCCAAACTTTGTCCATTTTCATTTGCAGACTTTGAACTGATGAGGAAATCTTCTTTGGAAATCTTTTAGGTCCTTCTTGAATAACCATGTCTTGAAATTCTATTACATCTGAGCCAAACTCTAGCAAAGGAAAAGCAGTGCCTGAAATATCCAATGATGACCTTAAAACATGTGAAACCCTAATGACCTAGTGGGAGGGTTCTTTGACTTGATTTTGACTGGAATTTGACTTGGAGGCTTCTCAAGTGAAAACAGAGTATTGTCAAAAGTGTTGTATTGAAGATCCAAAATCCAATGTATTTGATTTATCTAAAGAGCCTACAAAGATAGTTTTGAGACCATCAATGCTTGAGGAACCTGGGGGGAACATGGGAATGAGTTAGCTATAGGAAAACCCTAGAGGGAAGGTGGAGTTTAGTGACAAGGGGAAAATAGGGCAATGAGGTTATAGGCAAGAAAGGAGGATAAAAATGAGAGGTATAAGCTTACGAGGAGCTTTTTAAGGAGCAACAGGGTGGCTTTGGGAAGACCAACTGAGGAATAGTGAAAATAGGTTTATAAGGATAATGAAGGTAGTGAGATTTCTGAAACTCAATATATTCAAGGAATATTGTTTTCAGAAATCTATAAACATCCTTTAGTCATCTAAAGATAGTGAAAAATATTGATGACTAACACCTCCGAAATCCAGTTTCTGGTTTTCAAATACAGCAAGAGTTTTTGGTAGAGCACGCGGTTATGATTTATTCAGTCCCTCCAAGAGCTCCCCACTAAATAATTCAGCATGCACATCACAACCGACCGTTCCATAATGGGAAGTTGAAACCATGAGAGTTAGGGAGTGGAGGATGTCGAATAGCAGATGGAATTACATGATGAAGTCTGTATTTCTCACCGGTTCTTAACCACTTCTCGCCACTCCTCTGAATATTCTGGAATTTTTCCTCCCTGGCTAACTGTTTGGTTTCTTTTTACTGTTAACATAATGATGTTTTGTTGGTAAAATCACTGTTTGGTTTCTTTTTACTGTTAACATAATGATGTTTTGTTGGTAAAATCATGATTTTACCTAATTTTGTTATGATTTTTCTGTTGCAGGAATGATTGCTTGATGCACGCTCCAATAGTTTATTAGGATATTTTGGTTTCACTTGGGTGGGTCGATCATGACAGAATATTCGATCGTAAACCCTCAAGGAGAACTCTATATGTAGTGAGTTCTAAGATGAAAGAAGGGTTTTGGAATTTTGAAGAAATATGTTGTAGTTTTGTATGATTGTGCTCCCTATGCTCTGAGACATATATTTAGGAGAGTTGTTTAAACTTAATGTGATATAGAGTTGTTATTTGGATTCCAGACGGAGAAATGATTAGTATGTATTTTTTCCCTTATGTTATTAGTAATCTCCTTTTTTATGTGTAATCATCTTTCATGCTATGCTTCTTTGAAGGTTTTGTGTAAGGTAGCTGCTGGTGGTCTGCAATTTTATTCATGAATTCATGTTTTTATAACGCTCAGGTGTTAACGGTCATGTATTAATCTTGTTGCACTCCCTTAATTCGCACTCCACGAACCTCTATTGTTGTCCATACCTCATTCATATCCATTTCCTCTGAGTTCACCAAGGGAAGATTCGTAATCCTCTTAAGCATGTCTCTTATGGGTTCCTTCTCCGTTCTTTCTCAATGTCTCTGCATATTTTTAAGGTTTCTGCTCATTTTTATATACTTGGCTCATTTAAAATCCATCTAACCCCACAGCCTCTCGAGCTCTCTCACAGTTTGGGGAATTCACATGAATCAGGCTCAAATGGTCTTCTCTATTCTTGATTCATTGAAACCATTATTCTCTTGACCCATTTTCTGTCAAAGGCATTTATACAGTTGTTTATATTTAACCTCTGATCCTAAGATGTCCTAGGCACTGGTATTTCGCAACTCAAGGTTGTCTCTAGGAGTGAAAATAGGGCCAACCATGTTTGGTGCCCAGAATGTTGTATTCAGATTTTTCATAATAATATAAACCCTCTAAATTTGTTGCATCGATTTTCCGCATTGGGTTTTTCCGGGGACATTTGTCCGAAAAAATCGTGTAATATTGTCACTTGTGTGTTTTTTTCAGTATATGATTTGTAGATGTGTAGGCTGCAGTAGTGTCTACTTTAATGTTTTTATGAATAATTCAGTAAAATAACTTGCTAATTTTAATTAAACAAGTAGGTGAAGTGGATCTAAATACTGCAGTAGGATTTCTATTTTGAAACTTTCACACTTCCTATATCCAGCACCAGAGTGTCAAGTAATGGTTACAAATGGAAGAACTATAAACTACTCTGGAAAGTGCCATAATATCAAGCTATCCATGGGAGAATATGTATTGAATAGTCCAATGATTTTCATTCCAATGGGTGGTGTTGATGTTGTACTAGGAGTCCAATGGTTACAATCTTTTGGTACAATAGATTTTAATTTTCAAGAACTTTTCTTGAAATTTTTTTGGGAAGGAAAAAAAGTTGAATTAAGGGGTATCGCAGGGAAACCAAGAAAAATAATAAGCTCTAATGGCATGACAAAGATTCTAAAGAAACAACAACGAGGCGTAATTTCACAATTATGCTCACTAGAGTTTCAAATATCGAAATCATCTTTAAGAGAAAATTCTAAGATTCAAGCAGTGGAAGATCACATCGAGCATCAACAGGAAGATAACCTAACTTTGGTGCAAAATTGAATGAAACAAAAATTGATCAACATCGCAATGAAATAAGTTTTGATGTAGGTGACCGAATATTTTTACGGCTACAACAATACAAACAAATGTCCCTCAAGCAAGCTAAAAAGGATAATAAATAATCGCCAAAGTACTATGGTCCTTACATGGTGTTGCAAAAGATTGGTACTATGGAATACAAATTGGAGCTTCCTACATCTTCTCGATTGCACCCAGTTTTCCATGTTTCATGCTTAAAGAAGATTATATGTGAAAAATTCCCAGTTCAAACAATATTTCCAGAACTTGACGAGGAAGGAAAAATCATATTGGAACCTAAAGCAGACACGGAAATAAGAACTCAACAACTACGAAATCAATTAATTTTAGAGTATCTCATCGAGGGGAAGAGCTTACCCGTTGAAGATTCTATTAGAGACCTATAATTTATAGGATCTCAATGTAATTGAGTATTTTATCTCAGTAATCTTATATTGTAAATAGTTTCCAATATGCAAATGATTTCCAAAAAAATATATATGAAACAAAATGAAAAGAGTGTATATCTAAAAAACATGAATAAAGAAAGTAAAATTGAAAAAGAATAAAAATCAAATCAGAACCCCACAAAAGAAAATAACACTGAAAGTGCTGCAAATTCAAATGCCACTACTGATAGATAGTTTTCCTTATGTCAAATGAAATAATATTGTGTGCAACTCGTTTAAAATGCCACAATGACTAGCTATTTGTTTAAACCATACAACTTAATCATATTTAAACAATTTTGAATTTTTGTAGATTAGGTTAGAGAATAAAGATTTTCCAAACTGTCTAATCTTGGTAAATCAATAGTTAGGTAGAAAATGACATTGATTCAACTGTTTAATCTGAATCAATAGAGAAGTAAGTGATAGGATAGAATAGATTTTTCATTAAAAAAAAAGGAATATGGGTTTGCTAGTCTAAATGCACCCCTAGAAGAAATAAAAAATGTTAGTTTAGCAAAAAGAATGTGACTTTGAAAGGGTAGGTAGAAGTGTTTTGGCTTTAAAAAAGATAAAAAAATGCTATATCCTAAGTGTTAATTTCATTATGCCTTAGGTGCATAAAGGGGTATATGACAAAAATTGTCTTATCCTAAGTTTTTGAGGTTCATTATCTATCGGGCACATAAAGGAATACATGTGATTTATTCAAGGTTTTATCCTAATTTTCGACCCAAAGTCAAAAATCCATAACCCGACAAATTGTCTTGCAGTTTCTGGTTAAATACTTTGCAGCTATCTACCACATGATTTGTTCGCTCCTCGAATCAATGGTCCATATTAACTTTCGCCCCCCCCTCTCCATCCTAGCTTTACCGTCGGGGGGGTCCGAATTTTTTTTTCTCCCTTGGTCCCATTACCACGTGGCCACCCCTCCGCTCTTCGCACCCCCCCGGCCTAAACCAATGACTACCTACTACCACCCCCAAAAACCACTTTCCCCTTGTTCTAGTTACTGTCATCCCTACCCGTTACGTCCACCATTACCATCACGCCACGTCGTTAATCCGTTGCCAATCAAATCACTTCCGGGGTGTTTTATCGATTAAACATTTAATTGCCTTGGATGACCGTTAATTCAATGGACCCGCGCCATTTACAACGAAAACAAGCTTTTTCTATATAAACCCTGCAAATTCATCATTTTTAACCTTTACTGTTCTATTCTCATTACAAATTGAATTGTTTACATGTTTTACAATGCGCCAATATTTATCAGTTGATATGTCTCCAACCAAGTGACAACACTTCCTTTTTCTTCTTCAACCAATTACACAATTGCTACGTGTTCCCGGTAATCTTTTTCATCTCGATTCTAGTCGAATTCTTCAGAAATAATTAATTATGTATCCTAAAAATAAAAAATAGGAGGATCCTTTCAATCCTTTAGTCCACCCTCCTATAGACTTAAACCTCATTCCTCTAGCAGATAGGGACTATAAGATAAATGAAACAGAGTATGAGTTTGAGTTATTTGAAATGTATTGTTGGTTGGAAGAAAAATTCATTGATAAATTTGATAATATTGGACTCTAAGAGTCCAATATTCGACACGATATCTTCCCTAACACCTTCCATGCCCATGAATTCATCAAAAAGTGCCAACACTGTTACATTTCTAATCAAAGAGCCATCATTGCCCCTACTGGTGAAATCCTTTTCACTATCACTACCTAGTGAATTGACCAGATGATGGAAGATCCCTCTATGGAAAATAACACCCCTTTCTCCTTAGAAGCCCTGAATGAACTTTACCAAAAGCTAGATTTTGCTAAAAGAGCTAAGATCTTTGACATATTTCTACTTGAAAACAATCAATTGCCAAAGAAAAATCCTCCATACCCTTCTTCCATCTTTCCTAATCAAGCTAAACAGATAATAATAGTCATTTCATACCTCCTTGTCTATTATTCTGATCAGTGGGTAGATGGACCCATTTTAGGCTTCCTTTCTATCTTTACCACAGACAGCAAACCATCAATCGTTTTCAATTTCAACCAATTCCTGGTAGATAACATCCATGAGCAATTTCTCACGTTTTAGACTGAAGAAGTGTTTAAATACTCTTCCATTTTGGTATATATGTTTTTGTATTATTAGGAAGATAGGTTCAAATTTTCCATGCAGAAGATCGATGAAGAAGGCAACCAGCAATCAGTAATTTTCTGGACAGCTTTGGTGATGAAAGAACAGAAGGAATTCTCTTACAAACATTTCATTGAACAGTTTGTTCATCCAACTATCAATATCCCAAGAAGTACAACAGAACCTAGGATAAGTGAGGACATTAAGAGGATACTTCATTTTTCCAAGACAGGAGACTAGTACTTGTACCAAAATTACACTGAGCTCAGAGTCTATGGATGTGAGATTGCACCCTATAAGCTCCCAAAATTCCTCCCAATAAGGATTTTTGCTCGATTATATCAGACAAATGCTAAATGCAGATGAGATTCACTTTGTATCAGCCAAGAAGAATTCCCAATTCAGGATCAAGACACAAATTGGGTCCTTTATTTGCAATAAAAGATCAGCAGGGGAGGAGGAAAATAAGAGTTTAAAAGAGATGAATTTCAGCTTGAGTTTCACTTGGTTCTATGAACCTCTAGGAATCATTTCAAAGTTGAGAGTAGAAAACAAAACTACTCCCTATATTCATACCCAAAAGCCTAATATAGAAAGATACATGAACCAGTCAATATGGGCTGAAAACACATTACAAGAAGTTGAGGAGCAGTTGGTATCAACATCAACATCATAGACTCTTGTCCCATAGGAAAAAGCAGTGACGAGGCAAAGAGAAGAAGATTCACCTTCAGTGACTGATAGTGCAGGAAAATAATTTAAGATAATCTACAGGAAGAGAACAAAGCTAAATCCTAAAGTTGGCACATATAAGAATTCAGAGCAAGAACTTTCTATGGTCATTAAAGAAACACCTTCCTCCTCTAAAGTAGGTGGCCAATCCACTGCTTCTCCCACAACGTCTTCAGTATCTCATGACCAGCAGGAAGTTATTCAAACAACTAAGGTTGTCCAAGGTGAGAAGGAGAAGACAATATTTGACAGGTTCGGGGAGATAAAGCTTAAGAATGAAATTCTTAAGAACAACACCTATGCCCAATTCTGGAAGTAGACTTCCATCTCTCAAAGAAGTTTGCTATCAATATTTGATTCAGAGAAGGGTATGATGCAGATGGCCTTCCTTGAGGCCCAAATTCCATAGCCAAAGTCAACATACGACTACAAGAAGACAACGCTAGAATTCAACATAAAATATATCCATCCCATTTATCAAATGGAGATGCATAGGCAGATAGGTGAAATGATTTCTTCAACTCTAACTAATACTACCATGAATCTTTCCAAATTGCAGGTTTCCTTGTCAAATATCCAGTCATAGTTGAAAATGGAGAATATTTCTTCTCTTTCCAAGGATACAAGGATTAAATCTTTAGAATATTTAGTGGTCAAGATGGGTTATGACCCTTCAAACATTAAGGTTGCAGAGGAGATAATCAAGAAGAAGAATGTTGAGATAGCAGCATTGAGAAAACAGTTGAAACTATCAACCACTGAACATCCACTTACCAAATATATTGAGGAGACAGAGACCCAGAAGACTTACCTGATGAAGCTCATCCTGGAGCAAAATGCATAAATAAGGCAGGTGGAGACTGAGATGGAGAATATGATCAAAGAAAAGGAGAAGACTGCAAAGCTGTCTATAATTCCATTAGATGTTGTACGTCTTACATCCTCTCCTACATCTACAACTTCTACTACACAGACTACACAGACAACAGATGGTGTTGAACAGTTGACTAAGGCAGCTGAAAATATGCCATTCAGAGAAAAGATATCAAGAAATTGCAGGACCAAGTCAAAGTGTTACAGGACCAAAAGACAAGGAGTGAAGCTTCTCATTCAGCAGAATCACAAAGAGCTCGACAATTGATTGAAAGATTGCATAAGTCATAAAGAGAGTCAGCAATAGGACAGACCTTGGCCCAAGCCAAGGAAATCATCCGGACAGACATCATGAACTCCATTGTTGAAATCTGGCCCTGCATCTAGATTATCTTTGAGAAGAAAGAGTTAATAAAAAGAGCAACAGATGTTATAACAGAGATCAAACAAGAGTTGGGAGAAATGCCTACAACAGCAACAAACATCATCAAATTCCTGAACTCTAAAAATAGATATGAACTCGATGATTTAGGAGTAGATGACAGGACAACAACTATTCTGGAGGTGAAGAGGATTCTTACCAAGAATAATCTAGTTGTTCAGCTAGAAGAAAAGTGTCATAGTTTGGATATAGAAGTCAATATATTTTTTGCTAGAATTGAGCCTTTAACACAGAAGGGTCTGACTTATTTATTTTTAATTAATGATAAGTTAATTACTTATGAAGACTATGTCAGAAAACTGAAAGAGATAGGCAGGGACAACTCCAAATTTTCAAACATCAAAAGCAGCATGACAGGCAGGGCATTTTTAGAAGCTATGGGTAATGATTTCTTCATCCAACATGAAGTAAATCATATTTTGTTGCAAAACCCACTTTTTCCAGATATATAGAGGTTGATGAGATTTACCGCAAGTTAATTAAGTTGACCACCCCAGATGAAGATCGGTGGGATAAACTCTGTGAGTTACAAGATTGAAGCAGTAATTTGGAGGAAGTCAGCACATCAGCCAGCACATCAATCAACGCTGCACAAGAATAGGTCTATTCAACAATTGTTTCCTCCAAAACAAAGCCAGCTTTCCAGATTTTGTACACCTTGCCTATTATTTTGTAAAAGATCGAGTTTATTATTTGAGATAATGCCAATAATACACTGTGAGTTGAGACTGTGATTTTGTAAATCATTTTGTAATTTAGTATAAATACTTCACAATTTGAAGTATTAAGGGTTGATTGTTGAGTATAATTTCTGCTAAGCATTGTAATTTTCTAGTTGCTGGAAACATCAATAATACAAGGACATTCTTCATGGGATTCATGTGGTGTACCAATTGGTGATGTTTCTCTTCTGTTAATGTGTTATTCATTGTTTTTCTTTCTCTGTATTTATGAAAAGCTTAATTACATAATAGAAACTGTGATGAATAGGATATATTATTAAGAGCACCCTATTCTGATTGTTTGTAATTTACATGTTTTCTGCTGAGGTCAAATTGAGGAATACTTCATTGATCCTTAATTTCTACGAAATTATACATTTATTCTATTTTCATAATCCATTTAAAATCCTTAAAGATCCAGTTAGTGCAACCTAGCTTTCCCTATGAAACTCCTTCAAAACTTGATGTAGATCCAGTTAATTTTAAGACTCCATAGACCAATGGAATTATAGCAATTTAATCAACCAAACAATCCAAATCAAAAAAACAATCAGTATAGTAACAACTAGCCTAAAATTCACTCAAATCATAGCTAAATTTTACAGATATATCCCTCTCTGAAGCTAGCAGGGCTAGATCTCAGCTTCCAAAGTGGTTTTGATGTTGTCGTCTGTGTTTATTCTCACAATCTTGTAAATTACAGAACGATAACATAGTGGCGACCATACTAGGGACAAATTGAAAATACTGTAATTTTCTTCGAATTCTAAAAAAGTGTATGATAGGAATTTTTCGAGAGATTGTTTCCTTTTCATTTTTGTAAATAATAAGTGTATGCCTTAGATTTTAATTGTGGCTCCCAAAAGAGCTTACACTAGATCTCATCCTAATCCAAAGCCCGCAGTTAGTGTTGATGATCCTAAAAAACTGTTGAGAAGAAAAAGTATAGTAGAGATCCAAGGAAGTAGCAGTCCTCCCCATAGAGTAGATTCTCTCCCAAAAGATTTTGTTACCCTACAAGACATTGAATTTGACTTACCTTTTGAACATAGTTTGTTTAGAACTAAGTCAGCCAACTGGGTAGATCAAACAATGGTAGACCAAGCTACATTAAGACGTCGTTCTTTTGAAGCACAGTTTGCCCAACCTAATATTGACCTTCAAATTATTAAATATTTTGATAAATTGCAAGGTTTAGTTTCTGGTCTTGACCTTTCTGTTCATGAGGCATATGTCTAATAGTTCGTTGAACTCTCTCCCCTGACTTCTTTTGTAGTTTCATCTACCTCATCACAATCTGTTCATCCCAGGTCATCTAATCCTACCCCTTCTGTAGTTTCTACCATTGCCTCTGTAATTTCTCATCAAGCAACTCAAACCCCATCTTCTCCCCAATCTTCACCCACAATCCAACCTTCACCTTCACCAAAACCCCAAGCTTCAGTTCAGCCTCCACCTTTCATTCAACAACCACCTTTGATCAATCCACATATTGTTCATCCTCATATACCTATAATGGCATCCAGATATGCACCACTTGTTCATCAAGGTCCTTTGGAAAACATGCCACATGACTATCAAACTAGGATTACACAATTTGATGGAACTAGACATATCACTGCTCAACAACATGTAGATAGGATAAATGATAGTTTTGACCTTCAGGAAGTAGATGAGGAAAATGTCAAAATGAGGTTCTTTGCACGAAGTCTCACTGGAGAAGTTAGGAAATGGTTTAAAGCTTTGCCTCCTGCTAGCATCAATGATCTCCTTGCATTCCATCAGACATTCCTTAATAGATGGGAAATTAAAAAGAACCCTCTTCAGATTCTACCAGAATATGAAAGCATTAAGAGGGCACTTTTAGAAAGTGTCCAGGATTATTGCACTAGATTCAATAGTGCATACAATGCAATTCCTGCTAACATTAAACCACCACAAGGTCTAGCCTTAATAAAATTCCCAGATGGATTTGAGGCAGACATGTCTTATCAGTTAAGAGAGAGAAATTCCTCAACATTAGAAGAAATGCAAAGGGATGCAGTGAGTGTAGAAGCCAAGTTGTTAGTAAAGAGGGCTAGGATAAGAACTGAAAGAAGAGTGACCATGAAAGAAGAACCATCAACTTCTTCTGCTAGTGCCAAAATAGATTCATTAGTCAGAAGTAGAAAGAATGATGGAAAGGATTAATCTAACCAAAAGGGTTGCGCCTAGAGAAAATCAGCCTACACCTCAAAATCGTAATCAAAATGTTAGAAGAAATCCTCCCCAAATCAAATAGAGGGAACAGAGGTGCCTAGATCAACAAATTAGACCTCCATTTCAGGAGAATTATGCTGATGATGGTGAGGAAATTGTAGAAGAGGTAGAAGATAACCAAATAAATTTGATGGGTATTAATGATGATGAAACAATTTTTCTCACTCAAGAAGAACAAGAGCTTTTTCAACTTTCCCAAACTGAGCTTGATTCAGAAGAATCAAATGATTACAAACATGGATTTGAAAATGCTATTATGGAAGTTCATAGGCAATATAACCTTAGGAGTAAGAAAACTCCAGATACCCCCAACAAAAATAATCTTGAGAATCCTGCTAAGAAAGCCTCTAATATTGTTGTTAAGAAAATCACAGACAATTCTGCCAAGAAAATTGCTGATAGTTCTGGCAAAAAGACAGTATAAACTCCTGCCAAAAAGATAGTTGAGAACACTTCCAAAACTACTCAAACTGATATCCCAACCACCAGTCAGCCAAAAGAACATGTATCAAAAGAAATTGTTGATAAATATGATTTCATGAACTTAAGTAAGATTCAAACATCATTCAACATTGAGAATGAATTGGCAAAACTAAAAATTATCATTCCTCTAACAAAGTTAATGAACAAAAATCTATACAGATCTCAAGTCATGAAGGCTCTAAACATAGGGGAAAACACTGATACTATTAATTTGAATGATGATCATCTTGAACGCTTATTTGGGCCAGAAGTTGATGGAAAACCACAGGAAGAAGGTGTTCCTCCATTCCATGTTAGCCTAAATGTTAGTGATAAGATTCTCCATAATGTTATGTTAGATTCAGGTGCTTTGCGCAATTTGATGCCCAAAGTTGTTATGAAAAAACTTGGTTTTGACATTACTAGACCTTGTAAAGATTTATATTCATTTGATTCCAGCAAAGTAAGATGCCTAAGTCTCATCAAAAAACTGTGTGTTACTTTAGCTGAAATCCCAACTAAAAGTCTAGTAATGGATACAACGGTTCAGACATTAGGGGAATTTTGAGGTCTAAAATGGGCATCCTAAGAAAAATGTACAACAAAAATAAACTTTATAAGAACCAATAGTATTCAAGATGATGATGTCAACCATGGAGGATGATTCACCATTTTTGGAGTAATAAAGTAAAAATAATAAAAAAATAATAAAATAATAAAACTACCATTTCAACTCGTATTTTCAACTTATATCCCTAAGTTTTTACTCAAATTTTGAGCGGAAGTACTTTTTGGATACAAAATTTAATTCCTCATCCAAGGATTACCCATGTTGCATACTTTTGATGGATCCTACTACACAAAAAATGAGAAATACATGAAAAAACGTGTTTGCAATCACCTTTTTCATGTATTTCTCAGTTTTTGTGTAACAAGGTCCATTGAAAGTATGCAACATGGGTACTCCTTGGATGATAAATCAAATTTTGCATCCAATGAGTGTTTCCACTCGAAATTTGAGGGAGATAAGTTGAAAATACGAGTTGAAAAAATAGTTTTTCATTTTTCCCTCTAAAGTTTGATGATGTAATCAAATCTTATTTTATTATTTCCACTATTATTTTATAATTTCCTTAGGAGGCCCATTTTAGACCTAAAAATTCCCCTAATGCATATCCCCTAAATATGGCATATTGGTGTCACGCTTATGGGGAGCAAAATTATAAGGGACCCTACAAATGAACATGACCTTGGCTACCATACTAGTGTTTGGTCAGCATAGGAGATTATATAGGGAAACTTTGATGAAATTCATGGTGAGTAGTCAGGATAAACCACATAACTATCCTCTTTACTCTATCTACTCAAATTTAGACTCTTTCATTCTTTATAATGATGGAGATATCAATACTCGTGTTACCAATGCAGAAAATGATATTTTTGAAACAGATGAAAACCAAACACAAATAGTGGAACAAAACACTGAGCTCGAACCTCTTTGGAACATGAGTTTTGATGGATCTTGTAGCAGAGAGGGTTCTAGAGTAAGAGTGTGGGTTTCAAACACAGGGTATAATCATGTTAAAGGTCATTCATATTAGTTCAATTTTAAATGTACCAATAATATAACCAGGTATGAAGCACTTTTATTAGGATTGCAATTGTTGAAAAAATTGGGTGCCAAAAGAATTTCCATTCATGGGGATTCTGAGTTAATCATAAAACAAATTAAAGGAAAATACTCTGCAAAACATCCTAGATTGAGAGCATACATAAATGTTGTGCTTGATTTTCTAGAAAGTTTTGTAGAATATTATTTTGTTGCAATTCCTAGAAATCAAAGCATCCTTGCAAACGGTCTGGCGTTTTCAACCAGCACCTGTAAAATTCCTCACCCCAATAGATAATATACTGTGGAAATAAAACATCGACCATCTGTACCAGACAATATGAGGTATTGACAACTGTTTGGAAATGAAAAACAAATTGAAAACTTTCTACAGTCTAAGGATGAATATGAAGAAGATAGTATAGATTTATAATGTGAATTAGAAGATCAAATAGTTGTACATTCTAATGTACAAAAACAATTAGATAATTCAAATGTAAATATTCATGTAGATAAAGTTGTAAATAAATTAGAATTGCTTGAAATAGATCCAGAGAAAGAAGAGTTTGAAATACTTCATTTAAAGGATAATGTTTTACCTAGAGGTTTAGATCCATTAGAAGAATTATTTGATTTCAATGATGTAGCTAAGAAGCCTAATATTGAACCCACAGGGGCAGATGTAGAAGAGTGTAATATAGGTAGTGAAAAATATCATAAATGATAAAATTGTCCAATCACTGCCAACTAATGAAAAAAAAGATACATTGCTTTATTCAAAGAATTCATTGATGTCTTTGCTTGGAGCTATGAATATATCAAAGCTTATTATACTAGTATTATACAACATAAAATCCCAATTAAAGAGGACCAGAAACCATTTAAGCAGAAACTTCGAATAATAAATCCAGTTCTGACACCTTTGATTGAGAAAGAAATTAAAAATATGTATGATGTTAAAATCATAGTTCCTCTTAGGTACTCTAAATGGGTGTCTAACATAGTGCCAACTAGGAAGAAAACATGAGAAATCAGATTATGCATAGATTTTAGAAATCTTAATAAGGTATCCCTAAAAGACAACCACCCTTTGCCAAAAATGGATCACATATTACAGAAGGTAGTTGGATCTAGTAGGATTTCTTTATTAAATGGTTTCTCAAGCTACAACCAAGTCTTAGTTAATCCCGATGATCAGGATAAAACAACTTTTACAAATCCATGGGGTACCTTCATGTATGTGAAGATGCCCTTTGGATTAATGAATGTTGGAATCACATTTCAAAAATCAATGGATATTTATTGTGATCTATCTAGATGACATAAATGTCTATTCAAAAACTGATGAGGAACATTTGTTACATCTGGGAAGAGTGTTTGAAAAATGTAGAAGGCTTGGAATTTCATTAAATCCTAAGAAAACAATTTTTGGCCTTGAAAAAGGAAAACTTCTAAGTCATATCATTTTTAAAGATGGTATTAGGATTGATCCCAATATAATTGAAGTAATTTTGAAAACCAGTCATCCTAGAAACATTAAGGAGCTTCATTCATTTATTGGCAAGATAAATTTCCTAAGAAGATTCATTCCCAACCTTGCAGAACTTCTCTGAAATATAACAAATATGTTGAAAATTGATTCAGAAACAAGATGGAACATTAAAGCTAGGCAATCATTTGATCAAGTCAAACAAGCACTGACAAAGGCACCATTCGTGATCAGTCCAGATTTCACTAAAGATTTTATAATATTTTCTTTTGCATTTGAGCATATTGTTGTAGTTGTTTTATTATCGAAAAACAATGAAGGATTTGAACAACCCATTGCATTATTTAATAAGGCTATAAGGGATGCAGCATTGAAATATAACATAATGGAAGAACAAGCCTTTGGATTAATAAAAGCAATCAAATATTTCAGAGTGTATATCCTACATTCCCATATAATTTCTTATGTACCAAATTCAGTGGTCAATGATATTTTAACTCAGAATGGACCATATGGTAAAAGAGGTAAATGGATTTCTATTATTCTTGAGTATGAATTAGAAATCAAACCCATTAAGCTTATCAAAGGACAAGGACTAGCCAAATTGATGGTTGAGTCCAACTTTCATGCATTGGATATCAACTTTGTTGTTGCATTAAATGATCAAGAGGAGAAGGCGACACCACAAATAGATGAGGCTTTTCTAACCTGACCCTGGTATGCAGATCTCATATTTTTTTTTATTCAATTTAAATGTGCCTCCTGGTTTAACAAAGACCAAGGCTAGATTTCTAAATTTAAAAGCAGTCAAGTTTTGCATCATCGATAAAATTTTATATTGGAAAGAAGTTGGTGGTGTTTTACTAAAGTGTCTATTGAAGGATGATGTAGAAAGAACCATGCAGGCATTCCATGAAGGTGATTGCAGTGAACATCTATACTAGAAAACCACCGCTAACAAGATCCTTAGAGCTAGTTTTTAGTGGCCTACCCTTTTCCCTGATGTCCATAAGAAGGTAACCTCCTGCCACAAATGCCAAATATTTGAGGGAAAAAGAAAGCTATTGCCTTTGCCTTTAAAACCCATATCTGTTGAAAGTCCTTTCCAATAATGGGGATTAGATTTCATTGGTGAAATCCATCCACCATCCTCTGCCCAACATAAGTGGATTCTCAAAACCTCTAATTACTTTACTAAATGGATTGAAGCCACACCTTCCAAATTAGCCACTGATGTCGTTATTATTAAATTTCTGGAAACCAATATCCTCTCTAGATTCGAATGTCTAAACAAGCTCATTACTGATAACGTTGCAGCCTTTAAATCCAAGAAAATGATATATTTATGCAGTAAATATCATATTACTTTGGGACATTCAACTATTTATTACCCTCAGGGTAATGGGTTAGTTGAATCCTCAAATAAAAGTTTGGTCAACATCATAAAAAAGTTGTTAGAAGTCAACAAAAAGTCATGGCACAATGAAAAAATTTGGGCCAATAGACTTACTATAAAAAATTCAATTGGCATGTCACCATACCAATTGGTTTATGGGATGGATGTTGTTTTTCCATCCTCTTTGGGAGTTCCAGTTATGAAGATAATTCAGGAATTGCAGGTTGAGCCAAATGACACTCAAAAGAGAATTAATTGTAATATTCAATGGCAACAGTCCAAGGAAGATGTCTACAATAAAACACAAGTTGTCAAGGAAAAAGTCAAAAATATTTTTGATAGAAGAACTAAAGCTGATGATTTCAATTAGGGGCGAGTTTTGAAGGGGGATTCCAGAAGAGAGGACAAAGGCAAACATGGGAAATTTGACAATCTTTGGAAAGGATCGTACATCGTTTATGCTTTCAGAGGACATAATGCATTCTTTCTTAAATATCTAGATGGAACAGAAATGTCTGGTGGGCTTGTGAATGGCAGAATGCTGAAGCATTACTTCTCTTAGGAATAGAGATTTTTCTTACACGAAATCTTTGTAAATATTGTTTCCTTTATTATTTGGATTGGGTAACCTATTGACAGAAGTTGAAGCTCGTAGAGAATGCCCTAAGCTTTTGATTGATATGCTACCATAAGTACTCCAGCAACAAAATGAAAGAAGATGCATACATTGCTGAAATGGAACACTTAATGCTACTGATCAAATTTTCTTGGCACCTAACATGGAGAAGTGCCATCCCCAGCTGGAGCCACTGTTAGGGTTCTATAATTTATAAGATCTCAAGGTGATTGAGTATTTTATCTTAGTAATCTTATATTGTAAATAATTTTCAATATGAAAATGATTTCCAAAAAAATATATATGAAAGAAAATGAAAAGAGGGTATATCTAAAAAAAATGAATAAAGAAATAAAAAATGAAAAAGAATAAAAATCAAATCAGAACCCCACAAAAGAAAATAAAACTGAAAGTGCTGCAAATTCAAATTCCACTATAGATAAATAGTTTTCCTTATCTCAAATGAAATAAGATTGTGTGGAGTTTGTTTAAAATGCCACAATGACTAGCTATTTGTCTAAACCATACAACTTAATCAGGGTTAAACAATTTTGAATTTTTGTAAATTAGGTTAGAGAATAAAGATTTGTCAAACAGTCTAATCTTGGTAAATCAATAGTTAGGTAGAAAATGACATTAATTCAATTGTTTAATCTAGATCAATAGGAGAAATAAGTGATAGGATAAAATAGATTTGTCATAAAAAAAGGAATATGGATTTGCTAGTCTAAATGCACCCCTAGAAGAAATAAAAAATGTTAGTTTTGCAAAAAGAATGTGAATTTGAAAGGGTTGGTAGAATTGTTTTGGCTTTGAAAAATATCAAAAATGTTATATCCTAAGTGTTAATTTCATTATGCCTTAGGTGCATAAAGTGGTATATGACAAAAATTGTCTTATCCTAAGTTTTCGAGGTTCATTATGTGTCGGGCACATAAAGGAATACATGTGATTTATTCAATGTTTTATCATAAGTTTCGACCCAAAATCAAAAATCCATAACTTGATAAATTGTCTTATTGTATCTGGTTAAATACTCTGCAGCTATCTACCATGTGATTTGTCTGCTCCTCGAATCAACGGTCCATATTAACTTTCGGCCCCCCCTCTCCATCCTAGCTTTACCGTCGAGAGGGGGGGGGGGGGGTCCGAAAAAAGCTATTACTCCTCTAGTCCCACTACCACATGCCCACCCCTCCGCTCTTCGCGCCCCACCCCCCGGACCTAAACCACTAACTGCCTACTACCACCCCCTAAAACCATTGTCCCCTCGTTCTAGATATCGTCGTCCCTACCAGTTACCTCCGCCATTACCATCGTGCCACGACGTTAATCTATTGCCAATCAAATCTCTTCCCAGGGTGTTTTATTAGTTAAACATTTAATTGCCTTGGATGACCATTAATTCAATGGACACGCGCCATTTACAACGGAAATAAGATTTTGTTATATAAACCCTACAAACTCGTCATTTTTAACCTTTCTTGTTATATTCTCTCTACAAATTGAATTTTTTATAGGTTTTAGAGTGCGACAGTGTTTATCAGCTGATCTATCTCCAACCAAGTGACAACACCTTCCTTTTTCTTCTTCAACCAATTACACGGTTTCTACGCATTCCCGGTAACCCTATTCATCACAATTACAGTTGAATTTTTCAGAATTAGTCAATTATGCCTCCTAAAAAGAAAAACCTGGAGGATCCTTTCAATCGTTTAGTCCACCCTCCCATAGACTTAGACCACATTCCTCTAGCAGATAGGGACTATATGATAAATGAAACACATTATGAATTTGAGTTATTTGAAATGTATTGTTGGTTGGAAGACAAAGTCATTGATAAATCAAGTTTATATTGGACTTTGGGAGTCCAATCTTCCACACTACATCTTCCCTCGCACTTTCCATGCCCCTAAATTCATCAGAAAGTGCCAAGCCTGTTACATTCCTAATCAAAGAGTGATCATTGCCCCTACTGGTGAAATCCTTTTCACCATCACTGCCCAGCCAATTGACCAGATGATGCAAGCTCCCTCTGTGGAAAATAACAATCCTTTCTCCTTAGAAGCCCTCAATGAACTTTACCAAAAGCTCGATTTTGCTAAAAGAGCTAAGATATTTGACATATTTCTACCTAAAAACACTCAATTGCCAAAGAAAAACCCTCCATACCCTTCCTCCATCTTCCCTGATCAAGATAAATAGATAATAACAGTCATTTCATACCGCTTTGTCTATTATTCTGATCAGTAGGTAGATGAACCCATTTTAGGCTTCCTTTCTATCTTTTCCACAGACGGCAAACCATCAATCATTTTCAATTTCAGCCAATTCCTGGCAGACAACATCCATGAGAAATTTCTCAAGTTTTAGACTGAATAAGTGTTTAAATACTCTTCCATTTTGCTATTTATGTTGATGTATTATCAGGCAGATAGGTTCAAATTTTCCATGTAGAAGCTCGATGAAGAAGGGAACCAGCAATCAGTAATATTCTAGACATCTTTGGTGATGAAAGAACAAAAGGAATTCTCTTACAAACAGTTCATTGAACAGTTTGTTCATCCAACTATGAGTGTCCTAAGCAGTACAACAGAACCCAGGATAAGTGAGGACATTAAGAGGATACTTCATTTTGCCAAGGCAGGAGATTGGTACTTGTACCAGAATTATACTGAGATCAAAGCTTATGTATGTGAGCTTGCACCCTATAAGCTCCTAAAATTCCTCCCAATGAGGACTTTTGCTCTTGAGTATATCAGACATATTCTAAATGCAGATGACATACTCTTTGTATCAGCTAAGAAGAAGTCCCAATTCAAGATCAAACACTGATTGGGTCCTTTATTTGCAATAACAGATCAGCAGGAGAGGGGCATGTTAGGTCCCTGTAATACTAGTGTAGTCCCTTATTGTTATTGTTAGTGTAGCCCCATTATTGTTATTGTTGTGCCCATGTAGTCCCCATATTATTATTATTTTGCCCCATAGGTGTAGCTCCATTATTGTTATTGTTGTGCCCATGTGGTCCCCATATTGTTATATTGTAACCCCTTAGACTCATATATATAGAAGGTAGATTTTTTCATTTGTATCATCCAAGAATTGTTCATTTATTTAATGTAAAGGAGGTTTCCCCCTCGAAGAGGTTGATTTCTAAGTCTTTGATTTATATTTTCTTCTACTTTGTGAGTTGGTTTCATAACAATTTACATCTATAACACAAACAATAATCATCACAAGAGAAAACCCTAGCATTGCACAAGTGCAATCCCTCCAAGAACACCCAAGACATCTCTCTTTCCCTTTAACTTCTCCTAGGGTTTCCTCAAAAACCTTGGTGTCTAGCTCCTAGGGTTTTCCAATGAACCATAACATCTCTAAGACAAGTACAAAAAAGAGTACAATGACTATGACAAAAGACTCCCTCATTCTTCTTTATGCATAAAAGGTGAGTGAGATAAAGAATAGAAATATCAGCTTAAACCCTTACAAGAAACCAACAAAACCACAAAGTAGGTTCACACATGTAAGTGCAACACTCCAAGGGTACACATATTAGAAGAATTTTATGGTATAAAATGGGCCTCCTAAGGAAATTATAAAATAATAGTGGAAATAATAAAATAATATTAGATCACATCCTCAAATTTTAGAGGGAAAAAAGAAAAAATGACTTTTTCAACTTGTATTTTCAACTTATCTCCTTATGGATTTACACAAATTTCAAGCGAGAACACTCATTGGATGCAGAATTTGATTCCTGGTCCAAGTAGTACCCATGTTGCATACTTTTAATGGACCCTACTATGCGCAAAATGAGAAATACATGAAAAACGTGATTGTAATCATATTTTTCATGTATTTTTCATTTTTCGTGTAGCAGAGTTTATTGAAAGTATGCAACATGGGTACTCCTTAGATGAGGAATTAAATTTTGCATCCAACAAGTACTCTCGCTCGAAATTTGAGTAAAACCTTAGGGATATAAGTTGAAAAAGTAGTTTTGTTATTTTATTATTTTTTAATCTTTTTACTTTTTTACTCCAAAAATGGTGAATCATCCCCCATGGTTTGTTGGGCATTGGGTTCAACGCTCCCCATGTGTTTCATGACATGGACTAACTGCCTCTCGTGGTTCCTAACTCTGGCGATTGTAGTGGAGACTAAAGCCTACGGGTTTTGGTTTAACAATTGTGATTCCAACAAGTGGTATCAAAGCGATAGGTCTTGAGTTCGAAACTCACCCTACTCGCGTTGGGGGGAAGATTTTGGACATTGGGTTCAACGCTCCTCGCGTGTTTCGCGACATGGACTAACCACCTCTCGTGGAGCCTAACTCTGGTGATTGTTGCGAAGACTAAAGCCTGCGGGTTTTGGTCTAATGACAATCATGATTCCAACATGTTTGACATCATCATCTTGAATCATATTGGTTCTTATGAAGTTTATTTTGGTTGTACATTTTTCTTAGGAGGCCCATTTTAGACCTCAAAATTTCTCTAATGTATCAAACTACAGTGATGTCATAAACAAGCAAGGCTCCAATGAAAGGGTGATCCATGAAATGTATCCAATGCTCCTCCTCTAAGTCTCCATGGACTTCAATGCTGCTCCTCCAAGCCTCCAAGGACTCTAACACCCCTCCTAAGCCATAAGTTCCACTCCACCAACCCCACCCCCACATGAACAATGTTGCAACCCAAACATCTCCAAATTGTTGAAATATGTAACTAGGTTCAACCTTCATAAATATGAAATGTACTCTTGATTCAACCTTCATAAATATGAAATGTACTCTTGATTCTTGTATATTGTAAAAATAAAGAAAAATTATTATTATTACTATTTTTGTAGCATGGGTTTCATGCTAAGGTAAATTTATTTGTAGGTCAAGCCCCCATTAAGTGACTCTAGGATTTGTCATAGAGTCAAGAAGTCAATTGAGTCATTGTCATATATAACAAACCCCAATAGGAAACTTGTAACAAGTCAAAATTGTGTCAAAAGACCCTCCAAGATCAAGTCGGCCTCCAAGAGATCAAGTCAGCCTCATAGAAGAAATGTGTACCCTTGGGAAGCTTATATATAAGAGGCATACGACCTCATTTGAAGCACACAGACAAGACGTGTGAAAGAGAAAGAGAAGAAGTTTGATCTTAAGAAGGAGTCCAAAAAAGAAAATGAAGTTCTAGAAGGAAGATAGAATCGAGGTTTTTGGGTCTCTCTCTCTCTCATGTGCAACAAAATTCTAAAGCTGCCAGGTCGAAATTGTGAAGTTGCATCTAGGTCGAAGTTTTAAAGTTGCATATAGGTCATGTTGAAAAATGTAACTAGGCTTTGTATTCATAAATGTATTTGAGTCATTATGTAATGTACGTATTAAAAGAATGAAAAAGAAATTTATTATTATTATTATTATTACAATCACTTATTAAAGCATGGGTTTCATGCTTGGGTCATCTTTTATTAGTCAAAGCCCGAATTGTGGAATCCTTGGATTTATATTGAGTCACTAGAGTAATTGTATATTTTATGAGACCCTTCTTGGGCTTTTGAATCATGTAAAAAGAATTATTTTTTTGTTAAAAATGAATTTTGTAACCTCCACACCAAGTCAGCCCTTACCTGATGAAGTCGGCCTAAAAGGGAGCAATTTGACCCACAAGAAGCCTATATATACAAGTGCAGTTCGATCTATTTTCTCATTTAATCAACAAGTTTGATTCACACAAGAAGCAGTGCATTAAAAAGTGTGAGTGCGAGAAGAAGAAGGAATGGTGCGGGATAAAAATTTTTGGGCTCTCTCACTCTCTTTTTTGTGAAGTTACTAGGCAGTTGCAGAATCGAAGTTGTTGGAGTTGCAGGGTTGAAGTTCTACTGCTGCAATAGGTCAAAGTTGTAGGAGGGTCAAATTTGTTGGGGTCGAAGTGTTGTTGTTGCATAGGTCAAAGTGTTGCATAGATAGAAGTGCTCATACGTCGAAGTATTTATTGTTGCAGAGATCGAAGTTTTGTTGTTGCAAGGTTGAAAGTCTACATCGAAGTTGCTGGAAGGAAGGGTTGACTTGGTGGTTGGAGGAAGTTTGTGTCTAGGGTGAAGAGTCTAGGATTATCTCAAGAAAACTATTGAAGGAAGAGATTTTGACTGGGTTTTCCCCTAGATAGGGGTGTTGCCCTTGTAATATTCCCAATTAGCAATAATTAATTGGAAATATTAATTTTGACTAATTTTGCCTTTATAAAGTTAAAATATAAATAAAGTGGGTGAAGGTGCACTTAGCTCACACTTAGGGTAAAAGCATTCCCTAAAGTCACTAAGGAGACATATCGAATTAGCAAGGTGGGGCCTAGTGGCCAAGTGGCAGCGCGGAAAGGAGCAATGTGGGTAGCGTGGGGCCTAGCCAATGCAGTTGAGTTGGACAGCGTGGGCCAAGAGGGGCAGCGCAGAGATTGGTGGGGCCTAGGTGAGAGAGAGGCTCACCAAGAATAAAAGGAGGAAGGGTCTCCTCATTCTCATTCATTCTGATTATGCATTTTGAGAATTGCCTTCTTGACATTGAGCACGCTTGTTGTTTAGCAAAGTCTGCACGTATTGTTCAGTACATTGGGTGTCTCCATTTGGAGATCCCAACCTCAGCCCCGGGGGACTTCAAGTGCCTGCTCGGGTGAGGAGTTCCATCCTTATTTTTTCAGTGGGAGTTGCAGCTATCACGGGAGGAGCACCCACGCAGAGAGACAGCGCAGTCAGTGAGAGGGAGGACGCAGTCTTGTGGAGAGGTTGTTCTGGATTGGGAGTTTGAGGTGATTCAGCCCGGGATAGTGGATAAGGGGCCAGGCTTTTCCTATTCCAGTGTTTTGGTGGAGTTACGGACCAGCTTTTGGAGCCGTTCATTCAGAGCTAGCGTCCCTCCTTGAGGAACATCACAGAGCCTCAAGGGAGCTATTTTCGAGGGTCGGCCATTTCTGGAAAGCTTTCTGGGCTTTTCTGGGTTTTGGGAGTAGAGGCCATTCCCGAAGTTTCAGCGTTTTCCGAGGTGGGGAACAGCCCCAACGATTCAGTGCATTCTAGCAGTAGCAGCAGCACGGTAGCAGTACCAGCAGCTTGGAGATAACGTAGTCTTGAGTTAGCAGCCATTTCGGGTCACATTCTGAGAGTATTTCTACGTTTTCCTAGTGCAGGCCAAGGTGCCATCATTCTGATCACCTTTGTACTCATTTCCTATCTTTCAGTATTAATAAAATGGCTCAGCGTTCTCCATATTGGTTATTGTTCATGTGATATCTGTCTAGTTGTTGTTTGTCTTTGTTTATGTGCTTTGTATTGTTGTTTATTTCTACTTGAAATATTACAGTGGTATCGGAGCTCATAGACTTGGCTTAGCCTGTGGATCAGATTGTCTATGACACCTTCAGGTAAACCATACATTTGTTACTGAGGGAGGAGGTACAGAGATCAAGAACGAAGGTTAGAGCTCACTTTCGGGGAAGGTGACACTGTCCCAGTAGTGGATGCAGAGGAAGAGGAACCAATGGCGGAGGACAGGAATGCTGATAAGGAGTTCATGGAACTTCTCCTCAAATCGGTACAAGATCTGTTGAAATGGATAGAGGAGATAGTGCAGAGATTCACAGCAGAGTCTAGACCTCGTGAGACCCCAAGGGGTTTCCATGTTGGAGAGGGTTCAGGCACATCTCATCATTTACAGGAGCACCCCACAGCACAACAGATGGCATCACACACAACCCCCCCCCCCCCCCCGCCGCTCCATGATGCCTACATTTCTTGTCGTAGACATTGGGGCAGAAGCACAGCAAGAGCAAGAGCCGGCTCACATGGGGGATTATTTTGCTGAGTACCAGTCATACGGTTAGGAGTTTATAGATGCCATCACTTTCCACGATTTTGTTTAGCTCAAGCAGTACATCAAATCCTGCAACCATCACAGGGGGAACAAGCATTCACATGACAGGGACTTGTAGCGCACGGTGGGAAGATTCCATTTACCGACATTTGATGGGTCATCCAAGTGCTTAGCAAAAGCTTGGGTGGATAAGCTGGATATATATTTTCAGCTTAATCAGATGGCAAAGCCAGAGGCCATCAAAGTGGCAGCGCTGCACCTAGAGGGCGAGGCCTGGGATTGGTGGTTTCACGGGATGGTTACACTGGGGCACTCGAGAGTGACAGCATATGCCGAGTTTACATGGAGGTTGGTGGAGCGTTTTGACCGGAGGGATCTAGAGGAGCATTTTGTTGAGCTAACCAAGCTCAAGCAGAGCGAGAGGCCGGACACGTACATATCAAAGTTTTTGAGACTTTCTGTGATGGTACCAGATCTATCCACCGCTCGTATGATTTATATGTTCATAGATGGATTGGCAGAGCCTCTACGGGGATTGGTCAGATTGACGAGGCCTACAACACTCCATGTTGTAGTCGAGAGGACTCGGCATTTGCAGGATGCACTTCCCAGGACTAGAGCTCCTTTTCCCCAGATATCGACATTCCAGTCGAAGGGAAAGGACGAGAGGGTTCTGCCTGCTAGGGGGAACCAGGGTAGAGGGTTTGGAGACGATGAGGCCAGGAGAGAATTGAAGCGGAAGAGATTGTGCTTCACGTGCCAGGAGCCTGGACACCGTTGTGCCGCGGGGAAGGCACATTACATCGAGGTCTTCTCCGATAGTAGCAGGGAAGAAGACGAGTATGAGGATGTGGAGGCTAGAGACAACAGTACAACAAAGAGAGGGGATCATCTGCCGCCTCCACCACCTAGAGCAAGAGGTGCAGCTTTTGCACCTACTGGGGGAGCCCTTGCAGCCTTGCGGGGAGTTCCCAAGTACTTAACACTGCGTGTCTGAGGTACAGTATGAGGGCAGCGTGTGTCGGTGTTGGTAGATAGTGGGGCTACCCACAATTTCATTGATGCTCAGCTGGTAGAGCGGAGGAGCATACAGACAAAGACTTTTGATGGATTTTCGGTGTTGGTTCCAGGGGACCGGACCATGCAATGTGCCAGGTATGTGCCAGCCTTGGCAGTGACGATGGGGACATACACCTTGACAGATCATTTTTTCGTGGTGGAAATTCAGACACCAACGTGATACTGGGGGTACAATGGCTCATCACATTAGGGAAGGTCACCACTGACTGGGAGACCTTGGAGATGGAGTGGATGGACAAGAAGACTGGGAGGCATGAGAAGATTCGGGGAATGCACACCTACCCACCACAGACAGTTTCAACACACCAGATGGAGGCAGATTTCCGGAAGGGGGACATAGAGTGGGCAGTGGAGCTGCGTGTGTCGGAGGCAGGATCTACAGGGCAGGGCGTACACCTAGATGTACAGTCCATTCTTGACAGGTATGCTACGGTATTTGGAGAGATACCACCAGGACCGCCACCGGATCGGGGGTTTGAGCACACCATTGAGCTGGAGCAGGGCATCCAGGCTGTTATCACTACACCCTATAGGCACCCCAAAGCCTATCGAGATGAGATTGAGAGGGCTATCCATGAGCTATTAGCTCATGGACACATCCGTCCTAGCACCAGCCCCTTTGCTTCTTCAGTAGTGATGGTGAAGAAGAAGGACGACACGTTGAGGATGTGCATTGATTACAGGGTCCTGAACAAGAAGACCATGAAGAACCAGTACCCCATCCCACGGATTGATGAGTTGATGGATGAGCTGAGGGGGGCCAAGTTCTTCTCGAAGATTGATTTGAGATCTGAGTACCATGAGATTCGCGTGAGGGAGCAGGACATTCCCAAGACCGCTTTTCGGTGTCATTACGACCATTTTGAGTTTTTGGTGATGCCTTTTGGGCTAACCAATGCCTCGGCCACTTTCTAGTCATGCATGAATCACATCTTCCGCAGTCACTTGAGCAAGTGTGTGTTATTGTTTTTTGACGACATATTGATCTACAGCCGGACATGGGAGGAGCACCTCCAGCATATAGAGGTTGTACTGCGCATTTTGGAAGAGCATCAGCTTTATGCTAAGCTCTCCAAGTGCGAGTTTGGGTTGACCGAGATGCTCTAATTGGGGCACATCATCGGGGTGGATGGAGTAAAGGTACACGAGGAGAAGATCACGACCATCAGGGAATGGTTGGAGCCGAAGAATGTGACGGAACTTCTGGGATTTGTGGGAATCAACACCTACTATCGAAAGTTCGTCAAGGGAATTTCCCAACTTGCTGCACCCCTTACAGATCTCACCAAGAAAGGGGCATTCAGTTGGTCGGATACAGCGCAGAGGGCTTTTGACAGGCTCAAGGAGATGATGAGCAGCTGCCCAGTGTTAGCATTACCGGATTTTACACAGCCCTTTGTCTTGGAGTGTGATGCATCGGGGGAGGGGATAGGCGCAGTGTTGATGCAGGGAGGCCACCCCATAGCTTTCGAGAGCCGGAAGCTATTGCCACATGAGAGGTTGTATGCTATATACGACAAGGAGATGTTGGCCATCATGCATGCATTGGCCAAGCTTTAGCAGTACCTGGTGGGGAACAGGTTCAAGGTGAGGACGGACCAAAACAGCGTCCGGTTTTTTCTAGAGCAGAAGCAGTTGCAGGAGAGGCAGCAAAATTGGGTCAGTAAGATCTAGGCTTACGACTTTGACATCGAGTATGTCAAAGGGAAGAACAACGTTGTGGCAGACGCACTTTCACGCAGGACAGCAGTGTTGTCCTTGATGATTTTGGACACGAATTGGAGGGCTCAACTGTTGGTAGAGTACTCCAAGGACCGTTTTGCCTGCGAGATTTTGGATGGGCAGGTGACAGATGACAGGTACAGAGTGATGGACGAGGTGATCTATTACAGGGACAGGATCTTCTTAACTGAGGGCTCCCATCTCAAGAAGAAGATATTGCATGCCTCACATGATTCACCATTATCAGGCCACCAGAGGTTTACCAAAACCTACAAGGCCATCAAGGAGAGGTTCTCTTGGAGGGGCCTCAAGGAGGACGTGCTCCAATATATCATGGAGTGCGAGGTTTGCCAGCGTAACAAAGGAGAGATGAACCATCCAACAGGATTATTGCAGCCTCTTCCCATACCTGAGGGGAAATGGGAGAGTATCTCGATGGACTTCATTACAGGGTTGCCCACAGTACAGGGCAAGGATTGCATATTTGTAGTCATTGATCGGTTGACTAAATATGCTCATTTTTTCGCCATATCGGCACATTACACTGTAGCACAGTTAGTGGAGTTGTTCTTCTGGGACGTTTTTAGATTGCATGGTCTCCTAAAGACCATTGTCAGCGACAGGGACAACTGCTTCATGGGCGGATTTTGGCAGGAGCTTTTCCGTTTGGTGGGAACTGAGTTGACACCGAGTACTAGTTACCACCCCCAGACTGATGGACAGACCGAGATAGTGAACAAGTGGCTGGAGGGCTACTTGCGTAACTATGTCAGTGGGCAGCAGAAGGCATGGTTAAGATGGTTGCACTTAGGGGAGTACTGCTACAACGACACGCATCACATGTCCATTTGAATGTCTCTGTTTTATGCATTGTATGGATATCATGCTTTATCTTTTGTTGACATGATGTTTGGTGCTATCAAGGCTCCTAGAGCCAAGGATTGGATCCAAGAGAGTCAGGACATTCTCCGAACTCTCAAGGATAACTTGGCTATAACGCAGAACCAACAGAAGTTATATGCTGATAGGGGATGGGTTGAGAGGAAATTTGAAGTAGGGGACTTGGTCTACCTATGCTTGCAGCCATATCGGCAGTCCACACTGAAGCAGAAGGGGGCTAAAAATATCAAGCCCCGCTTTTATGGACCCTACAAGGTGATATGCGGAGTGGGATAGGTTGCATATGAGTTGGAGCTACCCCAGGGCAGCAAGATTCATAACATCTTTCATGTATCATGCCTGAAGAAGGCATTGAGGCGACAGGTGACTGCAACAAAGGAGCTTCCGCCTACAGATGATGAGGGGCACTTGATGCTACAGCCAGAGGCCATTATTGACACTAGGGAGAGGCAGTTACGGAGCAGAACAGTCAGGGAGTACCTAGTGAGATGGAGGAATTTACCAGATGAGGATGCCACTTGGGAGAGTGAAAAGATTTTGCAGCATCCATCATTACAGTTGCTTGAGGACAAGCAACGTTTTTCCGGGGGAGACTATAATATTCCCAATTAGCAATAGCTAATTGGAAATATTAATTTTGACTAATTTTGCCTTTATAAAGTTAAAATATAGATAAAGTGGGTGAAGGAGCACTTAGCTCACACTTAGGATAAAAGCATTCCCTAAAGTCACTAAGGAGACATATCAAATTAGCAAGGTGGGGCCTAGTGGCCAAGTGGCAGTGCAGGGAAAGGAGCAGCGTGGGCAGCGTGGGGCCTAGCCAGCGCAATTGAGTTGGACAACGTGGGGCCTAGCCAGCGCAGTTGAGTTGGATAGTGTGGGCCAAGAGGGGCAACGCAGAGATTGGTGGGGCCTAGGTGAGGGAGAGGCTCACCAAGCATAAAAGAAGGAAGGGTCTCCTCATTCTCATTCATTCTGATTATGTATTTTGAGAATTGGCTTCTTAACATTGAGCACGCTTGTTGTTTAGCAAAGTCTGCACGTATTGTTCAGTACATCAGGTGTCTCTGTTTGGAGATCTCAACCTCAGCCCCGAGGGACTTCGAGTGTCTGCTCGGGTGAGGAGTTCCATCCTTATTTTGTCAGTGGGAGTTGCAACTATCACGAGAGGAGCACCCACGCAGAGAGACATCACAGTTAGTGAGAGGGAGGACGCAGTCTTGTGGAGAGGTTGTTCCAGATTGGGAGTTTGAGGTGGATTCAGCCTGGGATAGTGGATAAGGGGCCATCCCTTTCCTATTCCAGTGTTTTGGTGGAGTTACGAACCAGCTTTTGGAGCTGTTCATTTAGAGCCAGTGTCCCTCCTCGAGGAAAAATGCAGAGCCTCAAGGGAGCTATTTTCGGGGGTCGACCATTTCTGAAAAGCTTTTTGGGCTTTTTTGGGTTTTGGGAGTAGAGGCCATTCCCGAAGTTTCAACATTTTCCGAGGTGGGGAACAACCCCAACGATTCAGTCCATTCCAGCAGTAGCAACGGCACGTTCGCAGTACCAGCAGCTTGGAGATAATGCAATCTTGAGTTAGCAGCCATTTCGGGTCACATTCTGAGAGTATTTCTACGCTTTCCTAGTGCAGGCCAAGGTGCCATCATTCTGATCACCTCTGTACTCATTTCCTATCTTTTAGTATTAATAAAATGGCTCAACGTTCTCCATATTGGTTATTTTTCATGTGATATCTCTCTGGTTGTTGTTTGTCTTTGTTTATGTGCTTTGTATTGTTGTTTATTTCTACTTGGAATATTACAAATGTGCCTGAACCCTCTCCAACATCGAAACCCCTTGGGGTCTCGCGAGGTCTAGACTCTGCTATGAATCTCTGCCCCATCTCCTCTTTCCGTTTCGACAGATCCTGTACCAATTTGAGAAGAAGTTCCCCGAACTCCTTATCGACATTCCTGTCCTCTGCCATTAGTTCCCCTTCCTCTGCGTCCACTACTGGGACGCTGTCACCTTCCCCAAAAGTGAGCTCTAACCTTCGTTCTTGATCTTTGTACCTCCTCCCTCGGTAACAAATGTATGGTTTACCTGAAGGTGTCATAGACAATCTGCTCCATAGGCTGAGCCAAGTCTATGAGCTCTAATACCACTGTAATATTCCAAGTAGAAATAAACAGCAATACAAAGCACATAAACAAAGACAAACAACAACCAGAGAGATATCACATGAAAAATAACCAATATGGAGAACGCTGAGCCATTTTATTAATACTGAAAGATAGGAAATGAGTACAAAGGTGATCATAATGATGGCACCTTGGCCTGCACTAGGAAAGCGTAGAAATACTCTCATAATGTGACCCAAAATGGTTGCTAACTCAAGACTGCGTTATCTCCAAGCTGTTGGTACTACTACCATGCTGCTGCTACTGCTGGAATGGATTGAATCGTTGGGGCTGTTCCCCACCTCGAAAAATGTTAAAACTTTGGGAATGGCCTCCACTCCCAAAACTCAAAAAAGCCCAAAAAGATTTTCAGAAATGGCCGACCCCCAAAAATAGCTCCCTTGAGACTCTGTGTTGTTCCTCAAGGAGGGACGCTGGCTCTGAATGAACGGCTCCAAAAGTTGGTCCATAACTCCACCAAAACACTGGAATAGGAAAGGGTTGGCCCCTTATCCACTATCCAGGGTTGAATCCACCTCAAACTCCCAATCTAGAACAACCTCTCCACAAGACTGCGTCCTCCCTCTCACTGACTGCGTTGTCTCTCTGTGTGGGTGCTCCTCCCATGATCGCTGCAACTCCCACTGACAAAATAAGGATGGAACTCCTCACCCGAGCAGGCACTCGAAGTCCCCCGGGGCTAAGGTTGGGATCTCTGAACAGAGATACCCGGTGTACTGAACAGTGCGTGCAGACTTTGCTAAACAGCAAACATGCTTAATGTCAAAAAGACAATTCTCAAAATGGATAATCAGAATGAATGAGAATGAGGAGACCCTTCCTCCTTTTATTCTTGGTGAGCCTCTCCCTCACCTAGGCCCCACCAAACTCTGTGCTGCCCCTCTTGGCCCACGCTTTCCAACTCAACTGCGCTGGCTAGGTTCCACGTTGTCCAACTCAACTGCGCTGGCTAGGCCCCATGCTGCCCACGCTACTCCTTTCCCTGCACTGCCACTTGGCCACTAGGCCCCACCTTGCTAATTCGATATGTCTCCTTAGTGACTTTAGGGAATGCTTTTATCCTAAGTGTGAGCTAAGTGCTCTTCACCCACTTTATTTATATTTTAACTTTATAAAGGCAAAATTAGTCAAAATTAATATTTCCAATTAGCTATTGCTAATTGGGAATATTACAACCCTGGAAGAGTGCCTACATCTTGTGTCTCTGGTCTTGTGATCTTCATACACACATAATTTGGTAATTGCTTGATGAAGGGTAATATAACAAAGTAAAAGAAGCCAACATAACTCACAAGTAATTATCAATAAAAGAGGAATCAAAACCTAAATCTACTTGCATTGATTTCTCAACATGGTTTCAGAGCTAAGGTCAAGGAAGATTGAAGATCACTTTGTTGGCTCGATGGAAATATTTAATCCCTCTATGATATGTTATATGAGAATGGGATTCAATACAGCAGGAAGTTGGATCAATAAAATATTCTACTACCTATTCGACAAGGTCAAAAGTCAAGGATTCTTGGTTGCTCTTACAGGTTCTCTTAGTGATAACAATGCATGGATTATTAATAATGGAGAATCAAGGCACATGACAGGGGAAAGTAAACAACTTCACACTGTATCAAAGGAACCATCTTCTCATGAAGTGAAATTGGGAGACAACAAAAGCTATGATGTTAGAGGCATGGGATCAACATCTTTGAAGTTGGAGAATGGAGCTAAGCTACATCTCAACAATATATTATATGTTCCAGGTTTGAAAAAGAATTTGCTTTCAATTTCTTACTTAGAAAATAAAGGGGATACAAATTCTTTTTTTGATGGAAAGGTTTTGGTTTGGGGAAAATATTCCAGTATCGATAAAACTAGGGTTAATGGAGTTCGTGAAGGAAGTTTATATAAAGTCATAACTTCATCTCCTCAAGATCTAGTTCTGTTAAAATCTAAAAGTTCTATGTAGAAATTTAAAAATTCTTTGTAGAACTTGAAAGTTCTATGCAAAAATTTGAATGTACTTCGTAGAAAATCGAATGGAATTGAATGTAATTTGCAGAAAGCTTAATGTACTTTGCAGAAAACTAAATGTACTATGTTGTTACAATTACTTAGAATGCAGATTTCTTCTTCACAAATTTTCATATCGGCAATTGTAGATAGAGCATAAACTTAAGAATCATATGAAGACAGCCAAACACAAATATGACACACTGAGAGTTAGGTCCAATGACCAAGGAAAAACCCACAAGGGGAAAACCCAAATGATTCTTCTTCTATATATTTCTTAAATTGTATGGCAGAGTACAAAGAGAGAGAGAATGAGAATGAATAAAGTCATCAATGTTTGATCAACTTATAGTTGAAGTGCTCTTTTCTCTTTGCTCTTTGCTTGATGATCTCCTCCTCCTTTTGATTAGATCTTGTCCTACACATTTCTCCAGCTCTTCCTTTGCTCTTACTCTTCACTTTCTCTCACACTTATCTTGCACACACTCAAATGTAGCTCTCCTTCTTCACAATGAACATGTTACTCTCAACTTTCATTTGCTCTTTCTTAAATAGATGAGAAAGGAGAGGATTTAGAAAATGAATTCATTCTTTGAGCCAATAATAGGAGAATTGAATTTCATGAGGAAGGAGTTACTTGAGAAGTGTAACTCATCCCAAGAATAGAGAGAGAGGTACACTTGTCTTGAGGAGTTACAATTTGAATTAGGGAGAGAGAGATTTACACTTAGACATGAGAGAATGTTTGGTGAGAGTTACAAATCAAATTGAATGAGGGGGTTACAAGTGCATTTAATAAGGAGTTACACTTTTATCATACATTGAATTAATGAAGGAGAGTTACATTCTCTTAAGTGTAGAATTACTATTTTATTCCAAGAGAGAGGTTCAATTTTCCAAGTAATATATTCTCAATTTAATTTACTTATTTCATGAGAGAATTCGTTTTTATTAATTCATTAAAGGTGAATGACTTTAGACTATTTTATAAATAATAGTAACATATTAAAATAATAATAATAGTAAGGAAAAAAATATTAATTCTTGACTTGAATAATCATGATTGATTTGATTTTAAAGTGGATTCCATATATTGAGATCATCATTGATCATTTAGACATGACTTTCCATTTTTGGAAAGTCGCTTCCAAATTGAGATGTGACTTACTATTTTTGGAAAGACATATTAGAATTGTTAGAAATGAAATTTTATTATAGGTGGTTTAAACATAACTGAAAAATATGATTTGTTCTAGGAGAAATTCATCCCTGAGCTATCAAATTTTAACACTCCCTCTCAGCTAGGGAGGAATTTATTTCTGCATCAAAGATCTTTTCTTCCTCTAATCTCTTTCATTCATATCAGTTCAACTCGCTTTGTAACATTTGTAATAGTGAAGTCGCAATCTAAAAATGAATCATCCACTTGACACAAATTTGGAAGGGAAATACCATCACATGTCACATAGACAAGGATTAAAATCAACTAATTTCCATCTCAAAAATTTAGGTGATAGAGCACAGGAATCACATAGACAAGACTCAAACAAGTCACAAAGACAAGAATCAAACACAACCAAGTGTCAAGTGGTGGAACACCTGCATCCTAGACAAGCCACGCATACAAGTCTCACTACACCTATTGGCCAGATAGGTGGCTCTTCCCACGTCCCAGACTATGGGTCGGATTCATATTGAGGCCTACTCTTGTGGCACACACTACACAAGAGGTCCCTCATCGTCAGGAGCTTTCTAGAATCATTCCCTAATTATGTGAGCTCTGACAGGGGGGAAAGGCAGCTCAATGTTCTCAACCAATTGTGACCACCTCCCAAAAGGGTCACATCCATAAGTCCAACCTGCTCTCTAAAAACCAAGAACTTCCCTTTTGGTAAAGGCTTGGTAAGAATGTCAACTATATGATTATCAGTGGAGATGTGATGGAGCCTCATTGCTCCTCTTTGCACCATATCCCGGATATAGTGATACTTGATCTCAATATGCTTGGACTTGTCATGGAACACATGATTTTCTGCAAGACGAATCTCGCTCTTATTGTCATAGTATATGACTGTTGTGTCTGGAACTTGCTCAAATATTTCCCCAAAAATCTTTCTCAACCAAATTGTTTCACCGCTAGCCATCCTAGCAACAATGTACTTAGTTTCAGTTGTACTTAGTGCAACAAACTTCTGCGTTCTACTCATCCAAGATATCATGGCAAATCCCAAGCTAAAGCATCACCCAGAAGTGTTGTTTCTATCAACAAAATTACATGCCCAATCAACATCAGTATATCCATGAAGTCTTACATTTTTAGCAGTATATTTCAATCCTAGATTTATAGTTCCATGCAAGTATATGAGTACATGTTTTGCAGCAATTCAGTGGCCATGAAAGGGATCAAGCATACGCTGACTTAAAGTGTTTACAACAAAGCATATATCGGGCCTGGATTTTACCAAAAACATCAAAGCACCAATGAGTTGTCTATATTCTGTGGGATTTGCTAGACCAAGGCTTACAACTTTTCCACATAATTTCTTAAAGTTCATCTCCATAGGAGTATGCATGGACTTACATTCTACCATAGCAAATCTTTCAAGAAGCTTAACAACATATTTTCCTTAGGAAAGATAAATTTCATTAGGTCTTTGCCAGACCTCTAGACCTAGAAAGTAATGCATCAAACCAAGGTCTTTCATTTCAACTAGGTCTAGGAAGTTTGTTCCTTTTCTCTTTTGCACATGGAAGTACACAGGACAGCCAAAGGTTCTCAAGTGACTCACCTCAGGCCTTCTACCAGTGAAGACTTCTTCAGGAGTCTTATTGTCTAAGACCTAATGAGGAGTTATGTTTTGCACATAAACAGTCGTATTTGCAACTTCTCCTCACAAAAACTTCGGTAGTTTTTGATCATGCAGCATGGCTCTGACTACTTCCATAATGGTTTTATTCTTCCTCTTTGTGACACCATTTTGTTGTGGATTGTATGACACAGTGGTTTCTTTCTTTATTCCAACGTCTTTGCAAAGATCAGTAAACTCATTGGACGTGAACTCTCCCCCATTGTCAGATTGGAAAGCTTTGATCAACTTTCTCGTTTGATTTTCAATCAAAGCCTTGAAATCTCTGAACATGTCAAATACTTCCCCTTTCTTTTTCAAAAAGAATACATGTCTTGTGAGAAAAATAATCAACAAAAATCATGAAATACAAATAACCACCAAGAGAAGTAACAGGAATAGGTCCACATAAATCAAAATGTATGAGCTGAAGTACCTGACTAGTTTTTGTTCTTCTTGGAGGGAATGGTCCCTTTATCATGGGCAAACTTCTTCATGACCCATGTTGATCTCAAAAATCCCAGAAACCATATTCTTTACATGAGGTAAGGCTTTGTGATGCAGAAAAACTGTATATTTACCCAAATCCACACAACCTGTGGGTTATGGGCCCACAGAAACCTGGAAGCACGCAACAGCGGGTCGCTTTATCGCAACTCAACAGCTTTAGACAGATCACAAATCCTTGTCCATCACACTTCGGCTCATCGTTGATTTATCATTTTGTCGTTAGCATAGTTATTAAAACTGGAACCGATGACTGGACCGGTGGACCTAATGAACTGGGTTTCGAACCGGAACCGGTCTAACCAGTAGTGGTCAGATCTCAATGCACTGGTTTTTAAAAAAATACATTAAATAATTATTTTTTAATAAAAAAAACTATTTTTAAGATTTGAAACCATGATTCCAAGCCAATAGAGACAAAATATGCAAATTTTTCTCATTTATATACCATGCGAAGGTGAATATATCAAAATGGCACCGAGTGTAATATATATCATTGAAAAATACATAAGCAATGAGGCTCCAAATGGCCCATAAAGTCCAAAAACAATGCTACAAGCTATGAGGCCATTGGCCTAATACAAGACTACACATGAATGATGATCAATCATCAAATTCCATCACCACTACTAGACACAGGATCAACATCGGCTGCTACATAGACATCATCTGGATCAGAGTCTGAGGATGCCTCAGCCTCAGGCTCATCTGCAACCTCAGTACCCCTGCCACCAATAAAAATAGAAGTAAACCTAATGGAAGCACGAGTTACTCGAGGTGCATGACTAGTGTCGTCCATTAGTTGTTTGCCTCTACTTGATGCAGCTACCAATCCTAGATCTGCGTCTGATGGCGCCACCAAATCTACTTCAAATTCACCCCCCGCTACTGCTGCATCAAAATCAAAATCAGACTCAAACATTGGATCTTCAGTTTCCTCCACCCATTCTGATGTTGGATCAATATCATCCAACACAATGGGATCTAGATCAGGTGTTTTGCTCATCAGTTGGTTCCGCCTCAAGCGAAGGTTGTATTGCACAAACACAAGATCATTTAACCGTTTCTATTCCAAACGATTTCTCTTCTTTGTGTGTATGTGCTCAAAAACAGACCAATTGCGCTCACAACCTGAAGCACTGCAAGTTTCGCTAATGATTCTAATTGCAAACTTTTGCAATTGAAGACATTGGCCGCCAAATGACTCCCACCAATGTGTTGCAAATAAAAAGACATTCATTAGTAACATAGTTCATTTCATTACTTATTTAAAAACAATTTAACATGAAAATAAAAACAAATTGGAATTGCTTACCTGGTTGATCCACATCTCTTGTCATTTTTGCTACGTTCTTTCCAAAGGTACCAGCTGCCATACTGAAAAGAGTAAGTTGTTTATTTGTTTCCAAAAGGTTTGCACGGTTAGGGACCATGCGCTCCAAGCAATCAATCAATTCAGATCTGACCTCCCCATCCTATTGATCTCCTAGCCGAGCTCTATAATGATACTTTGGGTTCAAAAAATACCCAGCTGCATGTATAGGATGATGGAGTTGATTGTTCCATCTGTTATCAATGATCTCCCATATCCGGCCATATTTAGCTAACCTGCCCATGTAAGCTGCAAGTATCTGCTCCTTGGCCTGATCCATAGTCTCATAAATGTAACCCATTGCCATCTTTTCCCCATCCACCATCCTTAGCACCTTAACAAGGGGCTCAGTAAATTTTACCAATTATGAAGACCTTTTCCAAAAATTAATGTCAAAGACTTTCTTTTTGGTGTCTTTTCCATCTTGTCTACAAGCCCACCGGGATTCAGTCCAATCATCAGAATAAAACATTTTCTACAGGTTTTTCTATTGAGAATTGAGACATTGCAATGTAAGGAAGTGAGTTGCAAATCTCGTAATGGCAAGCCTAACAAGCTCTTTGCCCCTTGTGTTTTTCCTCATTAAGCTCAATACCCATGAGTGGTTGTAAATGTATTTTGTAATGCACTTGCCATGCTCTACAGTGTTTTTTACCGATTCCACTTTGCCTATGTCCTCAAGCATGAGGTCTATGCAATGTGCAGCACATGGAGTCCAAAATATGGTATTATACTTGGACTCAAGCATCTTTCCAGCAAGAACATAGTTTGAGGCATTATCTGTGATGACCTTCACAACATTCTGCTCTCCCATTGCCTGAATAATCTAATCCAAAAGCTCAAATAGAAGGGTTGCATCCTTCACCTTATCAGATGCATCAACTGATCTCAAAAACATTGTTCCTCGAGGGCAAGCAATAAGGAAGTTAATGATAGTGTGGTTCTTTCCATCAGTCCATCCATCTGACATGATGGAACAACCTATTTTGAGCCATGACTCTTTATATTCAGCCAAATACTCATCAATATTACAAATCTCTTGTTGCAAAAGAGCTCCCCTTAACTCATGCGCAGAAGGGCCTTTGAAGCCCTTTCCTGCAACAAAAACAGAGTCCCACATAGCTTGGTAATAAGGTGAGCGAGTAGCATTAAATGGGATATCTGAATCATACCACCATCTAGCAATGTACTGATAAGAAGCTTCTTTGCATTGTTTTTTCCAATGTTGATCCAAAGTGGGTTGACGACTTGGAGTTGGCTGGGACATGGAGGCAGTGACTATGGGATTAGCAGTGGACGAGAAGTAACTCATGAGGTTGGGTTTCTTTGTTGGGTTTGATCTTTTGCCAATAGGAGGAACATAGTGAAAGGGGTTATTGGTGGAAGGGATAGAAGTGGAGTCTTCAATCTCATACTCATCATTTTCATACCCACTCTCTCTCATCATTTCTGCTATTTCCCTCTTCCTTGCAATTTCATCTTAGATGGCCTTCTCCCTAGCCTTAGTCTCCTCAAACTTTTCAAGCTTGGCAAGGTATTCTACCCTAATCGGACCTAACACTGCATTAGGTGCATCACATGGCGTTACATTGCCTCTTATCCCAGCCAAGTGATGTTTCAATCTAAGAATACCCCCACCTCCAATACATTTTCGACAAAGTTTGCATACCATCTTTCCATCAATCACATCACAATGGACCCATGCACTGTCCTTGGCTTTTGGAGGCATCTTGACTTGAAATAATTGAAATTTGGAAATAAATCTGCGATTTAAAAAAAAATTCAGCTAAGATAAATGGACAACTAAGGCTAAATTTACGAAACAAAATGCACATTCAAACACACAAAATTTGATAGCATAGGACTACAGATTTGAGAGCAATAAAATAGCTAAACACATGAGAAAATAAATACATGAACAACAATGAAATGATGGATTTTTCAAGTGAAAATTCTTACCTGGCAATGCAAACTAGCTTCCTTAGCGTTCTCTTGAAGATGCCAACTCTATTGACAGCGCCAAACTATCTCCAAGATAGCTCCAACTCCAACTCCAAGCCTCCACGATCACTGCTCCGGCAAACACTCAACACTCTCCAAGCTCTCAATCAAACTCACAAACAGCAAATGAGATGGTGTGAGACAAAGGAGAGGTTGCCCCTGCTTATAAAAGATTGGGGAGGGTGTTTTTGGAGGGAAACAACCCTCCCCTTACCTCCAC